>CM065486.1:7439996-8032895 GCA_032873175.1 Leptopilina drosophilae
TTTTTCTACAACTTTTTCGTTTTTTTCTTGTTTTAATTCTTCTTCTTCTTTTTTCTTTCCTTGTTCTCTTGATTCTTTTTCGTTTTCTTATATTATTCTTCTTATTATCTTTCTTATTTTTTTTCTTTTCCCTTCTTTTTATTTTTAATCTTCTTCTTTTTTTTCTTATTCTCTTATTTATTTTTCTTCTTTTCCCCTCTTTTTCTTTTTCTTCTTATTCTCTTATTTATTTTTCTTATTTTCCCCTCTTTTTATTTTTAATCTTCTTCTTTTTCTTCTTATTCTCTTATTTATTTTTTTTCTTTTCCCCTCTTTTTATTTTTAATCTTCTTCTTTTTTTTCTTATTCTCTTATTTATTTTTCTTCTTTTCCCCTCTTTTTCTTTTTCTTCTTATTCTCTTATTTATTTTTCTTCTTTTCCCCTCTTTTTATTTTTAATCTTCTTCTTTTTCTTCTTATTCTCTTATTTATTTTTCTTCTTTTTCTGCTTATTCTTTTTTTTCTTCTTTTCCCCTCTTTTTCTTTTTCTTCATATTCTCTTATTTATTTTTCTTCTTTTCCCCTCTTTTTCTTTTTCTTCTTATTCTCTTATTTATTTTTCTTCTTTTCCCCTCTTTTTATTTTTAATCTTCTTCTTTTTCTTCTTATTCTCTTATTTATTTTTCTTCTTTTCCCCGCTTTTTCTTTTTCTTCTTATTCTCTTATTTATTTTTCTTCTTTTCCCCGCTTTTTCTTTTTCTTCTTATTCTCTTATTTATTTTTCTTCTTTTCCCCGCTTTTTCTTTTTCTTCTCATTCTTATTTTTCTTATTTTTCTCCAATGAAAATTAAGTATTTTTATCAAGAAATTAGCTAAATTAGCTAAACGTTAGCTAAACTTTGAGAACCTTACACTAAAACCCAAAGAACTGCATTAGAATCTCAAGAACTTTGGAAAAAATTCAGGCAGAAGTTTACGGAACTCCTAGATATTTTAAGAAAGATAAGAAATTTAAAAAAACTTAAAGAAGTGAAGTAAAAACTTAGGATAATTAGGATAATTAGGATAATTTTCAAGAACCTAGGTTTTCTAAATAAATATTATAGGATTTTAATAAAGTTCCTTAAATTTTAGCTTTATTTCTTCTATTCCTTAAGCTTCGGTTTCAGCTTCTTTTTAAATTTCTTAAATTTTTTTAAGTTTAGCTAAAGTTCCGTAAGTTTCTGTTTTAATTTCTTCAAATAAATAAGATTCTTAAAAATCTGCCTTTATTCTTTAAGCTTCTCTTTTTAAATTATTAAATTTAATTTTTTTTAATTTTTAGCTAAAGTTCAGTAAGTTTTTCCTGAACTTAATCAACTTTCTGAAGTTTCTCCTAATTTTTATATACATAAGTTTCAGCTTAATTTTGTAAAAATTCTTAAGTTTTTCCGACGGTTTCTAAAGTTTCACTTTAAATTTCTTAATTTTCTTAAACTTTAGCTTTAGTCCCGTAAGTTTTGTGCATAATACAAATTTTCTTAAATTTTTTACAAGTTATATAATTTCTTTAGATTCTACTTTAATTTCTCAAGTATACATAGATAGAAAACTTAAGATTTTGTCAATGTTCCTTAAATTTTTTATAAATACTTAAGTTTCTTTTCGGATTTCTTAAGTTCTTTAAATTTTTCAACAATTTACATTAGTTTTACAGTTTATGGAAAAGCTTTCTTAACCATCTATTTAATTTCCTGAAATATCTTAAGTATCTGCTAAATTATCTGACGCTCCTTAAATTTTTGTACAACTTTTCTAAAATTTACATTATTCATTTATTATTTCCAAAAACAGGCAGGGAAATTAATAATGTTAATTTTTCATTTATATTTTCTTACAGTTTAGCTAAAGTTCTGTAAATTTCTGATTTATATTCTTAATTTTCCTTGGTTTCTGATAAATTTTCTATTTCTTTACTTTTCGCAGTAATTCCTGAAATTTTTAATTAAAATTTTTAAGCACCGTTCAGTTAGAGTAAAATTAGGTAATTTTCTGCCTTCTATTCTTAATTTTGTAAAATTTCTACTTAATTTAATAAAAATTTCTTAAGTTTCTTAAAGCTCGTCTAACGATTCGTAAATTGCAATTAAGTTTTTTAAAATTTTACTTTCTTTTTAATTTCAGGTTAAGTTCAGTAAGTTTTAGTTTAATATTTTTAATTTTCCCAGGCTTCAGTTTAGTTTTCTGAAATTTTTTCAAGTTTTGCTAAAGTACTTTTAATTATTCTTTAAGTTTCATAAGTTTCTAAATATTTAACTAATGTTCTGTAAGATTCTGTTTAATTTCCTAAAATTTGTTAAGTATATATCTTCTGCAGTTTCTTAAGTTTCTGTTAAAATTACTAATTTTCATAAAGTTCATATAAAGTTCCGTAAGTGTCTGCTTAAAATTTTTAAATAGTCATTAGATTCTACTTAATTTTCTCAAAATTTCCTAAGTTTATTAAAATTCCTTAAGTTTCTGCTTTATTTTGTAAAAATTCTTAAATTGGCACTCTAGACCCTTGAGTTTTTCTTTAAAATTCTTATGTTTCTTAAAGTTTTGCTAAAGTTCTGTAAATTTTTGCTTAATATTTTTAATTATCGTAGGTTTCTACTTAACTCTCTGAAGTTTCCTAATATTTTGCTAAAATACTTTAAATTATTTTCGAAGTTTCAGAAGTTTACAAATATTTAACTAAAGTTCCCGAAGTTTCGTTCTGCAAGTATTTCTTAAAGTTTCTTTATGTTTAGCTAAAGTTCCGTAGGTTTAAACCAAATATGCTTAATTTTCATAGGTCGCTTTTTATCTTTCTGAAATTTCTTAAGTTTTCACTTCAGTTTCTTATATTTTTGTCAGAATTTACTTTTCTTAAATTTCCTAAGTTTCTGGTTAAATTTTTTAAGTTTTATAATATTTAACTAAAGTTCCGTAAGTTTCTGCTTATATTTCTTAAGTTTTTTAATATTTCGCTAAAGTTGCATAAATTTCTGTTTAAATTTTTTAGGTTTAATAATATTGCACTGAAGTTCCGTAAGTTTCTGCTTAATTTTTAAAGTTTTTTAATATTTTGCTAAAGTTGCATAAATTTCTGTTTAAATTTAATAATATTTAACATAGCTTCCGTAAGTTTCTACTTAAATTTCTTAAGTTTCATAATATTTAGCAAAAGTTGTATAAATTTCTGTTTAAATTTCTTAACTTTACAAATATTTAACTAAAGTTCCGTAAGTTTCTGCTTAAATTTCTTAAGTTTCTTAATATTTAGCAAAAGTTGTATAAATTTCTGTTTAAATTTCTTAACTTTACAAATATTTAACTAAAGTTCCGTAAGTTTCTGCTTAAATTTCTTAAGTTTCTTAATATTTAGCAAAAGTTGCATAAATTTCTGTTTAAATTTCTTTAGTTTACAAATATTTAACTAAAGTTCCGTAAGTTTCTGCTTAACTTTGTAAGTTTTTTAATATTTCGCTAAAGTTGCATAAATTTCTATTTAAATTTTATAATATTTAACTAAAGTTCCGTAAGTTTCTGCTTAAATTTCTTAAATTTTATAATATGTAACTAAGGCTCCGCAAGTCTCTGCTTAAGTTTCTTTAGTTTTTTAATATTTCGCTAAAGTTGCATAAATTTCTATTTGAATTTTATAATATTTAACTAAGGTTCTGTAAGTTTCTGATTAAATTTTTCAAGTTTTATAATATTTAACTAAAGTTCCGTAAGTTTCTGCTTAATTTTTAAGTTTTTTAATATTTCGCTAAAGTTGCATAAATTTCTATTTCAATTTTATAATATTTAACTAAGGTTCTGATTAAATTTTTCAAGTTTTATAATATTTAACTAAAGTTCCGTAAGTTTCTGCTTAATTTTTTAAGTGTTTTCATATTTCGCTAAAAATGCATAAATTTCCGTTTAAATTTTTAAGTATTATAATATTTAACTTAAGTTCCGTAAGTTTCTGCTTAATTTTTTATGTTTTTTAATATTTCGCTAAAGTTGCATAAATTTCAGTTTAAATATTTAAAGTTTTATAATATTTATCTAAAGTTCCGTAAGTTTCTGCTTAATTTTTTAAATGTTTTCATATTTCGCTAAAAATGCATAAATTTCCGTTTAAATTTTTAAGTTTAATAATATTTATCAAAAGTTCCGTAAGTTTCTGCTTAATTTTTAACGTTTTTTAATATTTCGCTAAAGTTGCATAATTTTCTATTTAAATTTTATAATACTTAACTAAGGTTCCGTAAGTTTCTGCTAAAGTTGCATAAATTTCTGTTTAAGTTTTTAAAGTTTTATAATATTTAACTGAAGTTTCGAAAGTTACTGCTTAAATTTCTTAAGTTTACAAATATTTAACTAATGTTCCGTAAGTTTCTGCTTAATTTTTTAAGTTTTTTAATATTTCGCTAAAGTTGCATAAATTTTTATTTGAATTTTTTAATATTTAACTAAAGTTCCGTAAGTTTCTGCTTAATTGTTAAGTTTTTTAATATTTCTTTAAAGTTGCATAAATTTCTATTTAAATTTTATAATATTTAACTAAGGTTCTGTAAGTTTCTGTTTAAATTTTTCAAGTTTACAAATATTTAACTAAAGTTCCGTAAGTTTCTGCTAAAATTTCTAAAGTTTCTTTAATATTTAGCAAAAGTTGTTTAATTTTCTGTTTAAATTTCTTAACTTTACAAATATTTAACTAAAGTTCCGTAAGTTTCTGCTTAAATTTCTTAAATTTTACAATATTTAACTAAGGCTCTGTAAGTCTCTGCTTAAATTTCTTAAGTTTTTTAATATTTCGCTAAAGTTGCATAAATTTCTTTTTAAATTTCTTAACTTTACAAATATTTAACTAAAGTTCCGTAAGTTTCTGCTTAAATTTCTAAAGTTTCTTAATATTTAGCTAAAGTTGCATTAGTTTCTGCTGCAGTTCCTTTACTTTGTGACTAATTTTCTTAAAATTCTTAAAATTTTTTTTTAATTTGCATAAGTTTCTTAAAGTTTTTTAAAGTCTAGTTCAACTTTCGAAAGTTTATTTTCAAGATTTTGATAAAGCTCCTCAAGTTTTAGCATATAATTTTCTCAATTCTAATAAATGTCTTAATTTTCTTAAATTCTTAAATTAAAGTAATTTGATTTTTTCTATTTTCGAAGAAAAATCAGTGAATATAATAATAATTTTTGTCAATTTTCCTTTGGGGCTTATCAGCATTGGCTGCGTGATGAAGAAGAGAAATTGCCAAGAGAGGCATAGGAAGAGAATGCCGTGTGGTTATATAATGGAAGCATTCATAAGGGGTTGGCAGGTTCTTATCTTATAGATAAGACCCAAACACAGCCAAGCAAAACGCTCATAGTTGTCTAGTTTGGAGTTGCGTTCAAATGTTTGATAAAGGACCATTGGCGATGCCCGGGCCCTTCCGGTCTTCGGGTATGCGCGCACGATATTCTCCACCAGAACCAGTTTCTCTGTCTCGGGTTTCCTCACAATAATTAGTCACCAATACAATCGCATCTCCTATATATGTAACTATACTAGAGACACGCAGTAAAAGAGAGAGAGAGAGGGAGATATGCCAATTAAAACACATCGCCGGACAAGATCAAATCTTGTTAATTAAATACCGATATCGAGAGGATGTTGTCATCTAAATATTGTGTACGTATAAATTCAGATATGTCGCAAATTTTCAAGACACCTCTTTAAAGGAAACATTTTCTTAAACGTGTTTCGATTTAAGATGCGAATTTTAAATGGTTCATCTGTAAATACATCACGTCTTTTTTTGCCCTCGGTGTAAGTTCTTTATTTTTTACCCAAAAGAAGAGCAGGAAAGTTCGATGGTTTTTCTTTGGAAATTTTATTAATTTTTTCAAAGTTAACTAGTAATATTTGTGTTTGAGATATTTTAACTAAAGAAACTTAAGAATTTTCGGCTGAAACTAAAGAAATTTTCCAAAAAAATTAGGCAGAAACTTAAGAAATTTTGGCTGAAACTTACGGAACTTTAGTTAAATAGTTAAAAACTTATTAAATTTAAAGAATAATTTAAAGAACTTTAGCAAATATTTTATAAATTTCAGAAAATAAGGTCGAAACCTACGATCATTGAAAATAGTCAGCGAAAACTTACAGAACCTTAGCTAAACCTTAAGAAACTTATGAAAAACTTAAGAGTTTTTGCAAAATTAGGCAGTAACTTGCGGAACATTAGTTAAATATTTAGAAACTTACGAAACTTGAAGGATAATTTAAAGAACTTTAGCAAAAGCTTAAGAAACTTTAGGAAGTAAGAAAAAAACATATGAAAATTAAAAACATCAAGCAAAAACTTACAGAACTTTAACTAAAATTTAGTATACTTAAGGAATTTGAACAGATACTTGATGAACTAAAGCTCTAATTTAAGAATTTTTACAAAATTCAGCAGAAACTTACGGAACGTTAGCTTAATATTTGAAAACTTATGAAATTTAAAGAACAATTTAGAAAGTAAAGCAGAAACTTAATGAAAAATGAAAATTGGGAATTTTAAGCAAAAACTTACTAAAGCTCAGCTAAACTTTATTAAATTTATTTTAAGAAATTAAAACAGAAACTTACGGAACTTTGGCTGAACTTTAAGAATTATTAGAAACTCTAAAAGAAGCTTAAGAAATATAGACAAAAACATATATGAAGGGGAGGAAATTTGTAAATCTTTAGAAATTGAAACCGAAACTTACAGAACTTTAGCCTAAACTTTTAAAAAATTATTAAATTTAATAATTTAAAAACAGAAACTTAAAGAACATAAGCAGATTCTCAAGAATCTTATGAAAAACTGAACAGGAATTAAAGTTTTTGAGAAACCAAAACAATTGAATTAGAACCGGAATTTTATGGAATTTTTTTCCAAATCTTTAGGAAACATCAATAGAGCATCAGAAAACTTTCAAAACTTGAGCAAAAACTTAAGGAATACAAGAAATAAAGCGAAAACTTAAGGAATACAAATAAAAAAATTTAAGAAAGTGAATAATTTTAAAAGACTTATGAAAATTGAGCAAAAATTTTAGGAACTGTAGAAAATATAAAGCCATGACATAAGAAATAAAGAAATTGAAACTTAATAATTCAATGAAAATTAACCAGAAACTTAAGGAACTTTAGCAAAATCTTAGGTAACTTAAGAAAGTATAAAACGATTTCTGAAAGAATTTTATAACTAAAGTTTATAAAGGTTTATCAACATTGTAAAGAAAAAAATTTAAGAAGAAAAGAAAATTTTAGAAAATTAGTCCGAAATTTTTAGCATAACCGTATCGGAAATTTAAAAATAGTTAGAATGAAACTTATGAAATGGAAAAAAAATTAAGTAGAAATTTAAGGTGCTTAATGAGAAGCATATAAAAAGATGCAGAAAATTTTAAATCTTTAGATATTTAAACCGAAACTTACGGAACTTTAGTTCAATATTTAAAATCTTGTGAAATTAAAAGAATAATTAAAGCCTTTAACAAAACTTTTAGAATTTATAAAAAAAAACTAAGCAGAAACTTAAGAAAATTAAAAAATTAAGCAAAAAATTACAGAACTTTAGCTAAACTTTAAGAAACTTATCAAATTTGAACAAAAACTTGATAATCTATAGTGCTAAGTTAAGAATTATGACGAAATTAAGCAGAAACTTACGGAACTGTAGTTAAATTTTTCGATACTTATAAAACATAAAGAATATTTTAAAGAACTTTTTAACAAAACCTTAAGAAAATTCGGAAATTTAAGCAGAAACCCACGAAAATGAAAAATATTAAACAGAAACTTACTGAACTTAACGAGAATGTAAAAAAAAAAAAAATTTTACAAAATAAAATTGTAATTCACGAATCGTTAGATGAGCTTTTAGAAATTACAGAAATTTTCGTAAATTAAGTTCAAATTTGACAAACTGAAAAATATAAGGCAGAAAATTACCGAATTTCATCAAAACCTAACGGTGCTTTAAAATTTTAAACATAAATTTGCCGAATTGCTGCGAAAAGTAAAAAATTTTCTGAAAATTCATTAGAAACCTACTAAAATTAAGAATTTGCAGCAGCAAACAAAAAAAAATCGAAAATTTTTTTAAAAATTTAAATATGGCTACTGAACCTTATGGAAAAACACAAAATGTTTAGGAAAATTTTATTTTACAACATCTTTTGGTGCAACCTGATTTCTTCTGATAATTACACAACTGCATAAAGTAAATAATTAAGTCGAAATGTCGAAATGTTTATTAGAATCGTAGGAAGCTTAAAGAATTAGTTCATTAATCATTAATCATTTGATAATTAATTTAAGGATTTTATAAAACTCAAGCAGAATAATGTTGACGAATGTAATCACTTAGCTGAACTAAACTTAATTCAACTAAAGGTTTAGGAAGGAACCTAAGGAGATCTTTAGGGAACTTGAAAAATTAAAACAGAAATTTAAGGATAACTTTAAACAAAACTTGAAAAAGGATTATCTTAATTGTATCATCATCAACATCATCATTATCATCATCAGTATCATCAGCATCATGATCATCATCAGCTTCATAATCATCATCATAATTATCATCATCAGCATCATAATAATCATCATCATTATAATTATCATCAGCATCATAATCATCATCAGCTTCATAATCAGCATCATAATTATCATCATCAGCATCATTATCATAATCATCATCAGCTTCATAATCATAATTATCATCATCAGCATCATAATCATCATCAGCATCATCATCATAAAATAACAGTATCATCGACTTTTGCTAAAATTACCCTAAAAAGTAAAATTCCTCCCTAAACCTGTTAAAACTTTTAAAACCAATGTCCTAAACTATCGACCACTGTTCTTCAATGCAAAAATAATGGCCAAAATTCGCTCAGGGTTTATATTTTATTTTTTGTTCCCCGGGTACCAAAAGGGAAAACAGGCAAATATACTGGCCCAGGCTTTTCGCTCGTTTGTGCGGCTATCATTAAATCACAGAAACAGTCCCTGTTATTGACTACATGGACAAATTTATCGTGCGTTTCGTTGTACAGTGGTTCCTCTCTCTCTCTCTCTCTCTCTCACTCTGTTTTGAAAGCAACCCTAACCTACGATTCTCTGCTGGCCTCAAAATTCCTCCCTCCCTTACTCTCCTCTGCCTCTTTGGTACCCGTACAACTTCATTGTTCTGGTTTATTCGGTGATTTGTGGATTTTACAACCCCTTCTCTCTCTCTCTCTCTGTTCTTCTTTGATTCGATCCCTCGAAAACGACCCTCGCGACGCCAAAGCGCGTTTTACGCTCCACAATCCTCGTGTCTGGGGACGTAAGGTGGATCTTCATTTTTACACCGAACAAGAAAGTGGAAGGGAGCCGATTCTCTAACATAATTGGCTCGTTATTGTAAACCAAGCAGATTATTTTTATTGTATACAAAAATAACGTTATTTTTTTCTCCATTCACATTCTTTACTGCAGAACGATTTTTTTTCTTCTTTATTTTTTAAATAGTTACTTGCAATATTCGCCATATTTAACTGACTGAATCCATTTTAAATCAGGCAGGTTGACTAACTTCAAGTTATAGATTTAGCTGTCGCTAAAATATGTTATTGTACATGAAAAATAAAGAGACACGTATTTTTTTATTTTTCAAAAAAGTTAAATTTAAAGAAGTTATGCACATTTGAACTTTGAGTGGTAAAACTCGAATGAATAGTGAAAAAAAATTGTTTTGCTTGGCATTTTTTTTCTTTTGAGTATAATTTAATTTTCTTTCTTGGGTCTTGTAGATGGGCTTATCCTCTTCAAAATCCAGTTTGAAATTTGAAAAAATATTTAAAATTATAAAAATTGGGGGATGATTTTCTGAAAATAAATAAGATCAATTTTCAGAAAATCATCCCCTATTTTTATAATTTTAAATATTTTTTCAAATTTCAAACTGGATTTTGAAGAGGACAAGCCCATCTACAAGACCCAAGAAAGAAAATTAAATTATACTCAAAAGAAAAAAAATGCCAAGCAAAACAATTTTTTTTCACTATTCATTCGAGTTTTACCACTCAAAGTTCAAATGTGCATAACTTTTTTGAAAAATAAAAAAATACGTGTCTCTTTATTTTTCATGTACAATAACATATTTTAGCGACAGCTAAATCTATAACTTGAAGTTAGTCGACCTGCCTAATTTCAAATGGATTTAGTCAACTGAAAAGTTTCGTGAAAATTCTGTTAAGATTTATATGTCCCGATTAAATAACTGTTCAGTGTGAATATTTCCTGAAAATGTTCGCCTAATTATAACTATAATTAAGCGAAGATTTCACTGAAATGCTTAGGAAAGTTTCGCTCTAAACACTTATATTTAATCGGGACATATAAATCTTTACACAATTTTCAATAAACATTGCAATTAACTATTCCGAATATTGCAAGTGAATATTTAATAAATTTTTAGGAAAATTTCGGTCCTGTGGGTAAAGATTCGTAAAGTCTATTAAACAATCTAGGTTTAGGTTTCTTTTCATGTTCACATTTATAGGTCAGTAAGTTCTTGCTTCATATTTTTAATTTTCCTATAGGTTTCTACTTAATTTTCTAAAAATTCTAAAGACTTTGCTAGAGTTCATTAAATTATTCTTTAAATTTCTTAAGTTTCCAAATATTGAACTAAACTTTTCAAGTTTCAGCTGCATCAGTTCCTTAAGGTCAAAGTCAGAATGTATGATTACAATATAGTTGTCATAATATTAAAACTTTATTACACTTCATATTTTATTGTTGTTTTTATTGTTTTATTAAATCGAAAAAACTACCCCTAAAATGTAAAAATTCAAAATTATAATATAAAAACCCACATTGGTTTTCAAAAGAATAAAATAAATTTATGTACTTCTCTTTCAAAATTTGAAAAGCAATATCAAAATTACTTTATCACCCCTGTGTTTTTAAATTAAAAAAAAACCACCCCTAATATGTAAAAATTCAAAATGTATAATAAAAAAAATTAAAAACCACATTGTTTTTCAAAATAGAACAATAAATTTATCATCTCTTTCAACAACTCAAAAGCTATGTCAAAACGACTCCATCCCTCTCTGTTTTTTTTATTTGAAAAACCTACCCTTAAATTCACAAAATAAAACTTTAAAGTAAAAAAATTAAAAACCACATTGTTTTTCAAAATAGAACAATAAATTTATGTACTTCTTTTTTAACAACTCAAAAGCATTATTAAAATTGCTCCATCACCCTTTGTTTTTTCAAATTGAAATAACTACCCCTAATATGTACACTGAAAGAAAATGTATATTAAATTTTGTAAAAGTATTTTAAAATTTGGGGAAAAAGTGCAACAAACCGATATTTTGATATAAAAATATTAAACTTTAAAAAAGATTATATCGACTTTAGTATAATTATATCAAATATGAAGAATTTAAATTCAATTTTAAATATTTTAATATAACTTAACAAAAATCTACATATATTTTTTTTAAAGTTTAGTATTTTTTATATCAAAATTTCGGTTTGTTGCACTTTTTCCCCAAATTGTAAAATTACTTTTACAAAATTAAATATATATTTTCTTTCAGTGTACATATTAGGGGTAGTTATTTTAATTTAAAAAAAACAGAAGGTGATGAAGCAATTTTGACACTGTTTTTGAGTTGTCGAAAGAGAAGTACATAAATTTATTGTTCTATTTTGAAAAACAATGTGGTTCTTAATTTTTTTACTTTAAACTTTTATTTTGTGAATTTAAGGGTTGGTTTTTCAATTTAAAAAAAACAGAGTGTTCGATCAATTTTGACATTGCTTTTGAGTTGTCGAAAGAGAAGTACATTTTATTCTTCTATTTTAAAAAACAATGTGGCTTTTAATTTTTTTACTTTAAAGTTTTATTTTGTGAATTTAAGAGTAGGTTTTTCAAATAAAAAAAACAAAGAGGGATGGAGTAATTTTGAGATTGCTTTTGAGTTGTCGAAAGAGAAGTACATAAATTTATTCTTTTTTTTTAAAAAACAATGTGGTTTTTAATTTTTTTACTTTAAACTTTTATTTCGTGAATTTAAGGGTAGGTTTTTCAAATAAAAAAAGCAGAGAGGGATGGAGTCAATTTGACATTGCTTTTAAGTTGTTGAAAGAGATGTACATAAATTTATTGTTCTATTTTGAAAAACAATGTGGTTTTTAATTTTTTTTATTATATATTTTGAATTTTTACATATTAGGGGTGGTTTTTTCAACTTAAAAACACAGGGGGTACTAAAGTAATTTTGATATTGCTTTTCAAATTTTGAAAGAGAAGTACATAAATTTATTTTATTCTTTTGAAAACCAATGTGGGTTTTTATATTATAATTTTGAATTTTTACATTTTAGGGGTAGTTTTTTCGATTTAATAAAAAACAAAGGGTGTTTAAGCAATGTTGACATTGTTCTTGAGTTGTTGTAGCAAAAGTAGATAAATTTATTGTTTTGTTTTGGAAAGAAATCTGTTATTCAATTTTTTTTACTTTAAAATTTGAATTTAAGGGTAGTTTTGTCGATTTAAAAAAAAAACTGAGGGTGATGGAGCAATTCTGACTTCAGATTCGTTTTCAGCGGACAAAATTACTACAAGATATGTATGTCTGGTTCAATGAACAGACAATCTTTTTTTGTGTGCCTGTGTTATATATATATATATATATATATATATATATATGTGACGCGATCTGAAGAAAGGGACCTTAGAAGCAAAAAATTATAGGTTATGTTTGCAATTTTCGAAATGAAAACACAAAAAACTGATCAACTGTTAATGTTAATCATTAATGTTTAAGTTTTCATTATAACTGAAATATTTAATAAATACTGATTTTAATTTGCAAAAAGTAAAAAGAAACTTTTAATCAACAAAAAAGTAGCACTAACATAACCTTAAAGTGATTTGCTTCTAAGGTCCCTTTCTTCAGATCGCGTCACATATGAACAAAAATAGGTAAGAGAAAATATAAAAAAATGGAACTCAATAATAATAAAATTAATAAATAATTTAATTTTACTACTTTAAATAGTTAATTTAATTATTTTTTACAGTTGCTACAACTATAATTTGTTACGGACGCCTAATAGGAACTATAAAAATTTAGTTACTGCAACTAAATGAAGCAGTTGGTATGACTAACAACAAATAGTTAAAATAACTGTTTCAGTAGTTAAATTTACTGTAAAAATGGTATTTATTACTACATTTTACAGTTACACTGACTATTCACTCATAGTTCATTTTACTAAATAATGTTACGGGCGCCTATGTAGGAACTACAGGAAATAGTAAAAAAGTCGTCAAATTTACCATATTTTTTTTTGTGTGCAGGCAGTTTGCTTCCTGATTGTAGAAAAAATTGTACACATTTAATATTTTGCGATAATTTTAAAACAAAAATCCCCCTTCTCTTGAAAAACAGGAGCGGGGGTAGGGAAGAAATCTATATGGAGAAAATTAGAGGACGACTTGTTTTCATTCCCTCTCTCTCTCTCTCTCTTCATTTCTCTTATTTAACGGAGTCGCAATAAGGACCAGTGTTGTAGTCTCTATGTCCACTTTCAAACTTCCCTCTCTCTCTTTCTCTCTCTTGATCTCTCTTTCTCACTCTTCGTTCTATCCATAGACGCAGGATAGAAGCAAATGCCGACAGGGGGGAGAGGAAAAGGATGGTGTTGTGGAGGAAGGGGTCTCGGATTCAATTATCCGATATTAAACTGCCCCTAACCATGTCTGTGTCTCGTTCCCTTACTGGTGTGGGTTCAAATGGTTGTTACTAAACCCCCCTCCCCTCCCTCTCTCTCTCTCTCTCTCTCTCTCTCTCTCTCTCTCTCTTTCCAACCAACTCACTTCTCTACCCGAGAAGTATTAGATTGAATGGACTTGGTGTTGTACTTGTATTTGCTGTTACTCGTTGTAGATACGCCTGAAGGAAGGTCGTTACGGATGCGACCGACTTGTGCTATTTTCACTGCCTGGCTTCTGTTTCAAAACCCGCATGTATGTGTGTTTGTGTTTTTCCTTTCAATAAACCAAATCTTCTGTAATCTATTTTGCTATTCTGCGCTAAAACGTGTAAGTTGACATTTATGATATCGTAAAGAGAGAAAGAGAGAGAGAGAGGGAGAGAGTTGGTATATATATATAGTGTGCGTTTGAAGGAATTTTTCTTTTTTCTTCTATTCACTTTGATTATATTTTGATAGGAATTTTATTTTTATTATATCTTCCTTTTTTATAAACTCATCTTCATTATTTGGAACTTTATGCTCTTTAATAATAATATTTGTACGTTGGATAGTATAAGATGTTGAACTACTTTTGTGAATTTTTCGTTATTTTTTTTTAAAGTTAAAATCCATGTGATCCATTTGTTAGACGTTATTTTGATTTTTGAAAAACTAACCCCGGATTCGTAATCAGCAACCTCGATAACCCCCGAGTAACAAGTTTCAGGCAAATTTGGTCAATTTTACAAAAACTCGTCCGCCATCTTGGGTCCACCATTTTGATTTTTTTAAATCTAACCTTGGATTCATAATCAGCGACCCCAAAAAACCACCAAGTAACGATTTTTGAAAATTCCTATTCAGTTCTATCTAGTTGAAACATTTTTTACGAATTCACCTGCCATGTTGGATTATTTTGAATTTTGAAAAACTGAAATTTTGTCAACTTTTAATTCCACGAAATAATGTAAAATAAGTCTTTGGAAGTGTAAGGCTTTGTGTAAAGAAGAAATAAAAATAGTTTTTTTATGGAAACAAAATTTTTTTAGCAGAAACTCAACAAACATTTTTATCTTAAGCTGATTGTAAGATATGAATTGCATTTTGAGAAATTACGGGCAGTATTTCAATCTCAGGAAACAAAACAGAAACTTGAGGAACTTTAGCCAAACTTCACAGAAAACTTGCGGAATTTTAAGAAACTAAAAGAGAATTTAGTTGTGTCTGATAAAATTGAAGAGAATTAAATTTTCTACTTAGGGAACCGCACGCAGCATAAGAATATTTAGAAACTTAAGTGAACGGAAAATTAGAGAAAAAACGGAAAATTTAAGAACTTTAAAAAAAATTAAGCAGACAATTAAGATATAGTTCTTTAGAAACTTTAGGAACCTTAAGTTCTATTTAAATTAAATTCTATTTAATGAAATTTAAGAACATTAGGCAGAAGCTATAGGCAATTGTTTTTCTATACAATAAACCTAAAATGTCTATTGAAATTTAAGAAAATTGAGTAGAAGCTTAAGGATTTTAAGAAAATGGAACTGTAACTTCAGAAACTGAAATAGAGCCTTAATCAATTTAAAAGAAATTCTGCACAATTTTTAAAGATGATAAGAAGTGTTTTCTTAAGGAATTAAAAAAATGAAACAGAAACTTTAAGAACTGGTAATAATAATATTGATAAGGATATACTAAGAAATCTCATAATGATGGTGATGATGATAATTTACGATTCTAATAGTAGTGAAGCTGATATTCACGTTACTGATAGTGATGCTAATAATAATTCTGATAATTCTAATGTTGATAATCTAATTTAACGAAATGATATTGATGATGATTTTGACAATAAAGATGATGATGATAATGATGATCGAAATAATGATTGCTTCCTCATAGAGATTTTAATAACAATAAAGTATAGATATTTAATAATTATTCTCTATTGCTGTAATATTTTTTTCCACATTATTTAATACTTCCACATAAAAAAAAATTTCCTTCACAATTTCTGTTTTTTAAACCATCAATAACTTATTTATTTCTAATCGAATTAGCTCCAGAAATAAGTCAATCAAAGCGATTTTTAATGCTCTACAAGTTGGTAACTATAGTTTTAAAGTTATTTCTACATTTCTCGATAAAATTTTCAAAAAAGTCTTATTTTTCAAAATTTTTTATTTTTAAAAGTTTAATATCTCCGGTAAATATGGACGAAAAATTATCATTGAGGGCTCAAAAGATGCGTCTAAATAGATTCTACAAAATTAGAGAAAAACATTTATAGGTGTTCTTAAGCTTTTTTAAATTATGGACAAAAAACTTTTTTCTGAAAAATCAAAAGTCAAAAAAATATGTCAATAACTTCTTTATTTCTAATCGAATCAGCTATAAAAATAGGTCATTTGAAGCGTTTTTTAATTCTCTACAAGTTGGTAACTATAGTTTCAAAGTTATTTTTACTTGTTTTCGAAAAAATTTTAAAAAAATCTTGTTTCCCAAAATTTTGGATTTTTAAAAGTTTTGTATCTCTGGTGAATATGGACGAAAAATGTTCATTGAGGACTCAAAAGATGCGTCGAAAAAAACTCGAAAAAATTAGAAAAAAACATTTATAGGTGTCCTAATATTTTTTAAAATTATGAGCAAAAAACTTTTGTTTGAAAAATTAAAAATCATAAAAATATATCAATAACTTCTTTATTTTTCAACGAATTAGCTTAAAAAATAGGCCAATCAAAGCGTTTTTTAATTCTCTACAAGTTGGTAACTGTATTTTGAAAGTTATTTCTAAATTTATTCAAAAAAAATTCAAAAAAGTCTTATTTTCGGAAATTTTTATTTTTTAAAAGTTTAATATCTCGGGTGAATATGGACGAAAAATTATTATTGAGGGCTCAAAAGATGCGTCTAAATAGACTCTACAAAAGTAGAAAAAAATATTTATAGGTGACCAAACATTTTTTAAAATTATGAGCAAAAAAGGTTTTTTTGAAAAATTAAAAACCAAAAAAATACATAGTTAAACTTTATTAATCTATCTCAAAGTACTCTCATTTCATGTCCGCACGTAAGACCTACAATTTAAAAAAAATTCAGCCCAAAAGCTCTTTATAATTTGGAGATATTTATAAAAACATGATGTTTACACATACATTCGGAATGACATTTTTTAAAAATGTCATTTTTGAACCTAATTGAAATTAAATTTTTCAAATATATAGTTCCAAAAATAATTTCTCTTACAAAAATAATGAAAAGAACCATTCATTCTTAATAACATACAAACAAATTACCACCAATTTTTTTTCCACTGAAAAGTATGGACAAAATTAAAAAAAGGGGGATAAGTGAAGAAGAAACAATTTGCGAGTTTTGAAGGGATGTCTCTTCCCATATATATAGATATAGATTTGTGCGTATTAAGGGTGAAAGAGAGAGGGTTGCGACTGGCACTCCAGTGTCGATCAATAGGGCCCGTCTCTCTCTCTCTCTCTCTCTCTCTCCCTTTACCCCGTCTCGACGAGCGTGTCCCGGGGTGAATGTGTATACGATAGGGCACTCCTCCCACCCTCTGCCCCTTTCCATTTCAATGCCACCCCCGAAAGCCACTTTATATTTTAGTGGCAATGTTCTACAACCCTTCGAAAGATACTCTCGATTTGGTTCGGCAACCTGAAGAGGACCACTCTCTTGATTTCTCCTCCCTCTCATCCTCTCTTTAGTAAATACTACACTTCCATCTAAATCTCTTAATCATATTTAATTATCCAACTATGATGAAAAAGAAAATTACAAAAAAAATTAACTTTTTTTGCCCGTTTTCTAAATTATCACCGTCTCCACTTGTAATATTTCATTTCAAATAGTGGTAACTTAAAAGTAGGCGTGAGTTACACTAAAAAAAAATACGCCTACAAAAAAGTGCAAAGAAAAAGTGATCTGACTAAAGAAAAATCGTAGGCGTGGCCAAATACAAAAAGTAGGCGTAGCTAGAAAAAGGGGCGTATCTAATGATATAAAAATACACCTACAAAAAAGAAGGCAATGCAAAGAAATAGTGGTCTGACTAAGAACAAAAACGTAGGCGTGGTTCACGTAGAAAATTAGGCGTTTCAAGCAAAAATGGGCGGGACTTGTTAGTAAAATAGAAGTGGCTAATTATGGTGATTAAAAAGGGGGCGTGATTAAAGAAAAAGATGGGCGTTCTTAGGAAATGGGCGTGGTTAAAGGCGAAAAGTGGGCGTTTTAAGAGAAAGAGGGCGTGGTTTAAGGTGATAAGTGGGCGTTTCTAGAGAAAGAGGGCGTGGTTTAATACTATAAGTGGGCGTTTCTAGAGAAAGAGGGCGTGGTTTAAGGCGATAAGTGGGCGTTTTAAGAGAAAGAGGGCGTGGTTTATGACTAAAAGTGGGCGTTTCTGGAGAAAGAGGGCGTGGTGTAAGACGAAAAGTGGGTGTTTTTAGGGAAAGAGGGCGTTGTTTAAGGCAAAAAGTGGGCGTTTCTTGAAAAAAAGGGCGTGGTATAAGAAGAAAAGTGGGCGTTGCATGAATAAGGGAAGTAAGTAAGGGCCAAGAGTAGGCGTTACTAGACCAATGGGCGTGGTGAAAAATTGAAAGTAGGCGTTGTTCTTAAAAGGGGGCGTTATTTGAAAAATTTACAATTTCTGATAAAATTCTGGAGTAAGTGTTATTAAAAAATTCGAGTAAATTAAAATGATCAACTAAAATAAATATTAGAAATAATCTAATCAAAATTTTTTGGTTTTCAATCCTGTAATCTATGATGACTTGAGGTTTTTTCTCTCTCTCTCTCTCTCTCTCTCTTTATATTGGGAGTGAAAAAAAGACGATGTGCGGAAAAGAAATAATAAAAAAAGAGGCGCCTGGAGAGTAGAAAAAAAGTTATTGTCCTGCGGAGACGAGAAAGCAGTCGTCGTCTTTTGCTTTTCTGTTTGACTTGGGAGAAACATGATTCAAAGACTCATTTTCATCAGGACGATATTCTTGTTATTTTTTTTTTTTTTTTGCTTCTTTGTTTTGGTGGGTTTAGGGGTAAAGGGACTTAGAAGTATTGTTTTTTTTTCTTTCCGTCACACTTTCTCTTATATACCACTGTGAGTACTTGAAAACAATGTATATGAACGCTTCTTAAGCTCGCGACAAACTTCGACCCCCTCTCTCTGTCTTTTTCTCTAGAAGCTTCTCTTTTATTCCTTGTTAAAAAAAAAGAAGACATTCGACTAGAGCTTTTTACACCGGATACAAAATATCACGGTTAAAATAGGAAGTAGTGCGAATGAAAGGTCTTCCCCAGGAGAAATCTGTCTTAAGAGAAACGAGAAAAGGGACGAAATGTATTTGAATTTGTGTACACGTATATATATATATATAGATATTGTTTCGAAATATTAATAATCTAAAGAGGTTTTATTTTTGATATTACGAATTTTTATTAAATATTTCCCTTTCTTTCTAATATTCTCCTTCTTATTGCTGTGGAAAAAATTTTTATGACAAATTCATTTTAAAAAGAAAAGTAGGTAACTATGGTAATAAATGATTTTTGTAAAGATAAATTTTTTTTTATCGTTATATATTTAAATTAAAAAAATTTTTTTCATACTTTTCTTTTTTGAAAATGTCTATTCTTCTCTCGCTCTCACTCTCTCTCTCTCACTTACTCACTCGCTCACTCTTTCTTCAACTTGGTGTAAAATCTTTTCCAACTCGCTTTTCCTCTCTCACCTTCTGTGTCTGATTGAATTTTTTCCCAGTGCAGAAATGTTTCCACCAAATGAATCCTTCGAAATATTGCATTCCGACAACAACGATTCGTATTCCTCTTTTAATAAAAAAGTAGTATTTCCCCATTCCCACAGCCAACTGCTTGCTAAATTCTTTATTCTTAAAATCCATTACAATATATTAATCAGAAAAATAATATTTACTTTTAAATTATTTTTCATTTCGAACATGTTAGACGAACGTACTATTACATTTTAAAACCATCAGCAATTTGACAAGACTGAAGGGATTATCTTCTTCTTTTTTTAAAGGGACAAAAAAAATTTTACAGTCGCAAAAAGTTTAGTTTTTATATTAGATTCATAATAATCAGTGACACCTAAAACCCCCAAGAAAGAAATTTCAAGCTAATTTGGTAAATTTTAAAGAAATTTATCTGCCATTTTGGTTCAGGCATTTTGAATTTTGTAAAACTAACAACAAATTCGTAATCAGAAACCCCGAAAACTCCTGAGTAACAAGTTCCAGGTCAATTTGATCAATTTTATAAAAATTTGTCTGCCATTTTGGATCCGCCATTTTGAATTTTGAAAAACTAACCCTGGATTCGTAATGAGTAACCTCGAAAACCCCTGAGTAACAAGTTTCAGGAAAATTTGGACGATTTTACACAAATTAGTCCGCCATTTTGCATTCGCCATTTTGAATTTTGAAAAACTAATCTTGGATTCGTGATCAGCAACCTCGAAAACCCCTGAGTAACAAGTTTCAGACAAATTTGGTTAATTTTACAAAAACTGGTCCGACATTTTGGATCCGCCATTTTAAATTTTAAAAATCCATCCTTGAATTCATAATAAACGACGTCAAAAACCCTAAAGTAACAACTTCTGTGAATTTTTAGGTATTTTTTAAAAGTTGAAATCTCTGAGAGCAATTTTTCAGACGCCATATTGAATTTTAAATAACTAACCCCGGATTCATAATCAACAACCTCAAAAGCCCCTAAATAACAAGTTTCAGTCGAATTTGATCAAATTTACAAAACCTCATCCGCCATCTTGGATCCGCCATTTTGTATTTTGAAAAACGAACCTCGGATTCGTAATCAGCAACGTCGAAAGCCCTCGAGTAAAATTTTTTCAGCAAATTTGGCCAATTTTACAAAAATCAGTCCGCCATATTGGATCCGCCATTTTGAATTTTGAAAATCCAACTTCAAATTCGTAATCAGCCACCTCAAAAACCTCTGAGTAATAACTTTAAGGCCAATTTGATCAATTTTATTAAAAACTTGTCCGCCATCTTGGATCCGCCATTTTGAATTTTGATAATCCGACTAGCGTTCTTAAAAACCACCGAGGAACGACTTTTGAAATTTTTTTACTGACATTTTATTGCTAAAAACTAATATTCATTCGCCATATTGAATCCGCCATTTTGAGTACTAAAAATCTTATGTAACGTCTTTTTTTGTCCGACATATTGAGCCCGCCATTTTGAATATTCAAAAACTGAATTTATAACTTTTCGATACAAAACAAGAACAAATAAATTACAGTGTTTGTAAATTGTGATGTTTTTTTGTATTTATTTCAGAACAGAATATGATAAATATGCTTCATTTTTTAATTTCGAATTGATATTCAGAAGTTTACAAGTTAAAATGGAGAATCCAAGATGGCGGTCGATAATCTGAAAAACAAGCTAAGAGAGTTAAAAATTGTGTTTTTAGCTGCAAAATAAAGTAAAAATTTACAGGGAACTTTACAGGAAAATTTTAGAGGGATTTCGGGGTCGCTGATTATGAAACCGAGGTTAGGTTTTCAAAATTTAAAATGGCGGATCCATCATGGCGGTCGATAGTCTAAAATGTCAACTAAAAAAATAAAAATACTTATTTTAGCTAAGAAAAAAAGTAAAAATTTATAGAAAACGTTATTCGACAGTTTTCAGGGTAGCTGATTACGAATCCGAGGTTAAATTAAAAAAATTCAAAATGGCGGATCCAATATGGCGGCCGATAATCTGAAAAACAAGCTAAGAGAGTTAAAAATTGTGTTTTTAGCTGCAAAATGAAGTAAAAATTTGCAGGGAACAATACTTGAGGGATTTCGGGGTCGTTGATTATGAAACCGAGGATAGGTTTTCAAAATTCAAAATGGCGGTTCCAATATGGTGGTAAGTAAATTCGAAAAATGCATGAAAACTAAGGAGAAATGTCACTCGGGGGTTTTCGGGGTCGCTGGTTACGAATTTAAGGTCGGATTTTAAAAATTCAAAATGGCGGATCTAATATGGCGTTTAAAAATAAAAATTTCAAGTTAATTCATCCAGAATTACTACTCTAGGGTTTTCGATATCGCTGATTACGAATCCAAGGTCAGATTTAAAGAATTTGGAATGTAGAATTAAATATTGGCAAAAAATATATGTCAAAAAATGTTGAATGAAGCATAATTTGAAAAAAAATAAAAGTCATAAGATTTTTTTGAATTTTTTATTTTATTTTGAACTTTTTCTTTTATTTTCAATTTTTTTTTATTTTCAAATTTTATTTTATAGCTGTTAAAGGTTTCTTTGCAGTCAAATCGAGTGAAACCGAGTTGAATACAAATAATTAATTATTACTTGCTCAACAAGAGCAAAGAGTCAACTACAAAAAAAAAAAAATCCGGAAAAATAATACAAAAAAAAAAGTTTTTCAAAAATACTTTTAACCATATATAGCTTAACGAAAATGAATCCCATTTACCGAAATTGCATTTAAATTAAGATTTCCCCGACAGATTGTAGTTTGGTTGCGAGGCAAAAGCTTTAATAAAGGCAATCTCACACAAAACCGGACATATATCTGTGGAGAGAGAGAGAGAGAGAGAGGTTCTCGGGGATAAAAGCAACTGCCCTCTCCTCCTTCAACCTTTCGCAAACCTGCTACTCGTTTCTTGAGCTTGGAAATGAACAGGATATGGCAGTTTGAATGGTGATTTTTGCGAGGGAGCAATTTATTACTGTGCCCCGTGCCAGCGGCGGCGACAGTCCTGCCTCTCGTCGGATAGGTGGTGGTGGTGGTGGTAGTGGTACAGGAACAGGAGGGGACGTGAGCGACCGAGAGAGAGAGAGAGAGACAGTTAGGAGGAAGGGAGGGAGGGGATAATGAAATTGCACTCATCCTGTGAAATTTAATATTAATCCTGGATGTAATATGAGAGCTAACAGCGGTGCTCAACCAAATCATCGACAAATTTCATATACAGTGAAAGTGGTCAAGTCAAATGCCTCCGCAATTTTTTATATTTCAATTAGAAATATTTTCTTTTTTCCCTTTTTCTTCATTTTCCTCCCTATCATAAAACATTTCGATTACAAAAAAATTCTCATAATGAAAAAAATTATTCAACACTAAAAATTGAATCTTAAATTAGAAAGCCAGTGTGTCACTAATTTCCGGTTTAGTTATTTAAAAATTTTTCCTCTCCAAAAACCAACGCTATCCTCCAATTTGATTTTTTAAAATCCAACCTTGAAATTCGAAATCCCCCTCCCAGAAATTTCCTTATTTTTAATCAATGGCTAATTTACGTAAATTTTCAATTTTTATTCGCCATATTAGATCAGCCATTTTGAATTTTGCAAATCTAATCTTGGATTCGTAATCAGCAACCTCGAAAACCCCTAGGTAGCAAGTTTCAGACGAATTTCGTCAATTTTACAAAAAATCGGCCGCCATTTTGGATCCGCCATTTTAAATTTTCAAAAACTAACCCCGGATTCGTAATCAGCAACCTCGAAAACCCCCGAGTAACAAGTTTCAAGCGAATTGGGTCAATTTTACAAAAAATCGTCTACCATATTGGTTCCGCCATTTTGAATTTTAAAAAACTAACCCCAGATTCGTGAGCAGCAACCTCGAAAACCCCCGAGTAACAAGTTTCAGTCGAATTTGATAAATTTTTTTAAAAACTCGTCCTCCATCTTGGATCCACCATTTTGAATTTTGAAAAACTAACCCCAGATTCGTAAACAGCAACCTCGAAAATCCCCAAGTAACAAGTTTCAGTCGAATTTGATAAATTTTTTTAAAAACTCGTCCGCCATTTTGGATCCGCCTTTTTGAATTTTTAAAATCTAACCCAAGATTCATAATCAGCAACTCCGAAAACCCCTGACTAACCATTTCTGTAAAGTTTTATTTACTTTTTGCAGTTAATAACCATGTGATTCATTTTTCAGTCGCCATATTGGATCCGCCATTTTGAATTTTACAAAAGCAGCCTTTGATTCATAATCAGCGACTCCGAAAACTCTTGAAAATCGATTTAAATACATTTTTTTCTGTAATTTTAAAGCAAAATATTTATTTTTAAATTTTTCGTAGCCATATTGAAGCCGCCATTCTGATTTTTTAAAATCTAACCTCAAATTCATAATCAGCTATCCCGGAAACTTACAAGTAACATTCCCCCGAACACCTTTTTTTCTCATGAATTTTGAATTTTCATTGAGTTACATTCGTAATTTTTGTTTTTGTCGACAGCCATATTGGATCCGCCATTTTGAATTTTGATAATACTGCCTATCTTGGATTCGTCCTAAATGACTCCAGAAATCTTAGAGAGAAAATTTTTGTTA
Organism: Leptopilina drosophilae; assembly: GCA_032873175.1. Taxonomy (NCBI): domain Eukaryota; kingdom Metazoa; phylum Arthropoda; class Insecta; order Hymenoptera; family Figitidae; genus Leptopilina; species Leptopilina drosophilae. Next base: position 7,464,144 of record CM065486.1, read on the forward strand.
CTACTATAAATTTTTTTTACTCTTTTAAAGTGAATTTTGTATTTGTCGACGGCCATAATGGATCCGCCATTTTGAAATATGAAAAAATGACTATAAACGATTGATTCATAAAATTATCGATTTAACAGTTTTTATAATTATTAATGTAATGTTTAATTTTAAAAAAGACAATTTTATGAATATGTATCGTATTTAATTAGGTATTCATAATAAAAACATCAAAATTCAAAATGGCGGATTCAATATGGTGGATGCATTTTTAAAAAATGAATGTTTTCACTAAAATTTGTTTGAAAAAATTTTGGTAGTAGAAGATTTTTTTTCGTCGCTGATTAAATATCCATGGATCGAATTTCAAAATTCAAAATGGTGGATTTTTCAAAAATCGTTACTGGAGGATTTTTGTAGTCGCATATTAAAATTTCGACGTTTGATTGGCAAAATTCAAAATGGCGTATCCAAAATGTCGGAAAGATTTTTGTAAAATTGGCCAAATTTGATTGAAACTTGTCACTCAGGGATTTTCAAGGTTACTAATAACGAATCTGAGGCTGGATTTTAAAAATTCAAAATAGCGAATCCAATATGGCGGACAAAATTGTAAAAAACAAATTTGACTCCTTGAAAATAAAGAGAAATTTACAAAAATCGTTAGCGAATGGTTTTTTTAGTCGGCAATTAAAAATTCGACGTTGGATTTTCAAAATTCAAAATGGCGAATTCAATATGGCCGCTGAAAAATGGACCACACGATTATAAACTGCAAAAAGTAGTTGAAAATTTACAGAAATCGTTAGACAAGGGTTTTTAATGTTGCTTATTATGAATCTTGGGTTAGATTTTAAAAATTCAAAATGGCGGATCCAAAATGGCGGACGAGATTTTAAAAAAATTTATCAAATTCGACTGAAACTTGTTACTCAAGGGTTTTTGAGGTTGCTGATTACGAATCCAAGATTAGTTTTTCAAAATTCAAAATGGCGGATCGAAAATGGCGGACCAATTTTTGTAAAATTGACCAAATTCCCCTGAAACTTGTTACTCAGGGGTTTTCGAGGTTGCTGATTACGAATCCGTGATTAGTTTTTCAAAATTCAAAATGGCGGATCCAAAATGGCAGACAAATTTTTATAAAATCGTCCAAATTTGATTTTAAAAAATAAAAATGGCGTATCCAGTATGGTAATAAAAAAATTAAATCTAATATTTTAATTTACAAAATATCAACAAACAAAAAAATTTACAAAAATCGTGATTTCATAATTATTATTACTATTTTTCTTATTCGCATGCATTGTTATTATTTTTGTTGACTTCTCTATAGTACAATGATAATTATTATTATTATTATTATTAATATTATCATCATAAAAAAAAGTTCTAGTCTAGAAATTAAATTTTTAATGTCACTAATGACAAAATCGTGAAAGTTTTTAATGAAATATAAATTAGAAAGAGGGGTGGGGTGAAGGGAGAGAGGGTGAGAGAAAGTAGATCGTTAACGGATGGGCACCGCGAATGGATAATTAACGAGGGATATTCATTAAATTATTAATACTCGACTTTTAATGAAATCCGTTCGTCTTTTTTTTTGTTTTGTTTTGTTTTCCATACTTTTTTGCGTATCAAAATATTTTTAATAATTAATTATTTTAACTCGAAAAACAAAACATTATGAAAAATTATAATTTTACCCAAAAAAAAACGAAAAAAAATTCAAAGAACATAATATATAATCAAAAAGTTTATTATTATTATTATTATTATTATTATTATTATTATTATTATTATTACTATTATTATTGTATTATTATTTCTATTATTTATAATTATTATTGTTATTATTACTGTTATTAATATTTGAATTTTCCCAGATTTTTTTAATTTCCAAATTTACCCCACTCACATTTTTTATATAGCTTTAAAATTATTTCTCAATTATAATAATAATTATTATTATTTATATTATTTATTTATTTATCTATCATTTAAATAAATGATTGAACAACAATAACAATAAACAACAAATTAAATTATTTTTATTATTTATTATCTTTATTGTGCTATTATTTTTATACGTTATTATTAAATTATTATTATTATTTTTTTTTTATTATTTTGCTACTTATTTTATTATTATTTTTTTTATTATTATTTAATACTATTTTTGCCAAAAGCAAAATAATAATTTTTATTTTCAATTAAAATTTAAAAACTATAAAACTAAACTGTCATTAATAATAATTATAAACAATTAAGAAATAAATATTAGTAAGAAAAAAATAACGGATGTTAAAATAATTATTATATTTTCTATTTTTTGTTGAAGTATAAAAAATAGAATGGTATTAATTGAATTTATTACTTGGTACTATTTTAATAAATTATACCATAAAAATTTAATAATATTGCAATTAATAAAAGTATAGATATTATATAGTTTTGAATGTTGCAACTTTTCAAGCTAATTACTTACAAAAACGAGTGCAAGAGAGAGAGAGAGAGAGAGAGAGAGAGAGAGAGAGAAAGAGAGAGAGCCTTTGGAATTTCATACTGGCGCTCTCTTTGCCTTTAATTAACTAAGTTTACAGATCGTGAATATTGAAAATCGGGGTAAAAGTTTGATCGTGAAATGAAAATTGAATAATTCAGTGTTGGACATCTCGCTGGCAACTAATTAAATCGACTGGCGAATTATTTTCTTTAAAATAACTGCTTCGACACACACACACACACAAATGTTTTATACAAAATTGTGTCGAAGCAATTATATTTAGTCGTAGAAGCAAAAATAGACGAATCCAGAATTAAGGAATGTATGAAAAAAGAAAAACTTAATTTTTCGATAGTTACAATAAAAAAATTTTTAAAATAAAAAAAGAATAATTAAATTATTGTAAAGAATTATTTATGTAAATAATTAAATTCGGTGGAAGAATTGAATTAAAATCTAAAAAAATAATTGAATTATTGCAAAAAATTCAATTAAAATTGTATTTAAAATAATTCATTACTTTAGAACAATTTTCTAAAAATATTCAGAAAAAAAATTGACCTCCTCTGTTATATTCTAATATTTTTCTAAATAAATGAATTCTTCCAAAGAATTTTAAAAAAAAATTTTTTCCATAATTAATTTTTTCGAAAAATAACAAATATTACAGAAAATTTAATTTTAATAATTGAATACTTCATTTTGTAAAAATAATTGAATTTTTTCAAAGAATTATTTTTGTAAATAATTGGAATTCGGAGAAAAAATTTAACTAAAATAAAAAAAAGTAATTAAACTATTGCAAAAAAATTTAAATAAAATTATATTTAAAATAATTCATTACTTTCGAACAATTTCATTTAAATATTTAAAAATAATTGAATTCTTCCAAAGAATTAAAAAAAACTTTTTTTTCCATAATTAATTTTTTCGAAAAATTAAAATCAATTTTTTAAGAGTAATTACACTTTTTTGCAATTCCTGTAAAATTGAATTCTTTATAAGAATCTTAAAAACATTGTTTTAAATAATTATTTTTTTCGACATACAATAAATATTACAAAAATTTTATTTTAAATAATTAAATACTTTATTGGTAAAAATAATTGAATTTTTTCAAAGAATTATTTATGAAAATAATTGAAATTTGGAGAAAGAATTTAACTAAAATAAAAAAAATAATTGAATTATTGCAAAAAATTTAAATAAAATTATATTTAAAATAATTCATTACTTTCGAACAATTTTATTCAAATATTTTTAAAAAAATTGAATTCTTTCAAAGAATTTTAAAAAAATTTTTTAAAATAATTACTTTTTCGAGAAATTAAAATTAAATTCTTAAGAATAATTATAGTTTTTTTTGCAATTCCTGTAAAATTGAATTCTTTATAAGAATTTTATAAACATTGTTTTAAATAATTATTTCTTTCGAATTATAATTAAATGTTACATAAAATTTTATATTAAATAATTAAATACTTTATTTGTAAAAATAATTGAATTTTTTCAAAGAATTATTTAAGAAAATAATTGAAATTCGGAGAAAGAATTCAACTAAAAAAAAAAAAATAATTGAAAAATATTACAAAAAAATTTAATTAAAATTTTATTCAAAATAATTCATTACTTTCGAACAATTTTATTAAAATATTTTTTTAAAAAATTAAATTCTTTCAAAGAATTAAAAATTTTTTTTTTTAATAATTACTTTTTCAAGAAATTAAAATCAATTTTTTAAGAGTAATTACAGTTTTCATGCAATTTCTGTAAAATTCAATTCTTCATAAGAATCTTAAAAATATTGTTTAAAATAATTATTTTTTCGAAATATAACAAATATAACAAAAAATTTAATTTTAATAATTGAATGCTACATTTTGTAAAAATAATTGAATTTTTTCAAAGAAATAAGAAACCCTTTTTTTATAATAATTAATTTTGTCGAGAAATTAAAATTAATTTTCTAAGATTAATAATTTTTTTATGTATTTCCTGTAAAATTGAATTTTTTATAAGAATTGTTTTAAATATTTTTTCGAAATGTAATAAATATTTCAAAAATTTTATTTTAAATAATTAAATACTTTATTTGTAAAAATAATTAGATTTTTTTTAATAATTAATATAAAATAGTATTAAAAATAATTGAAATTGTTCGATGGACTTTTATTATTTATACAAAATATTTCAATTCTTGGATAGAAAAAAATTGAATTTCTTTGAAAAATGTTATTATTAGTGAAAGTAATTGAAAAATTTTTTTTTATCAAAGTGACCTAAAGATCAAAAATAATTTATTAAAATTTTTATTATTTTACTTATATTAAAAAATATAATTATTATGCTATATTGTATTATAATAATTAAAATTATTAAAATTAATAATAGTAATAGTGATAATAATAATAATAATAATATTTTAAAAATTAATTAGTATATACATTATGTTATATATTGTATTATAATAATTATATTTAATAATAGTAATAATAATAGTACTAATAGTATTATAATTATAATAATACAATAATTATATAAATTATATAATAATATATAATATAATAATAATATATAATAATATAATATATAATAATATTTAAAAAAAAAATAATAATAATATTATAATTATAATAATACAATAATTATATAAATTATATAACATACTGTATTACAAAAATTACAATTAATAATAGTAAATGATAATAATAATAATATTATTATAATTATAATAATTAATAATCATATAAATTATAAATATTATATAATATTTTATATTTTAAAAATTATAAATAATTATAATAATTAGAATTCGTATATATATATATATAGTCATCACGATATTTCGCAAGAGAGTCCTTAGGAGTCTTCGCAAAATTTCAACTCGATAAGAAGAAGAAGAAGAAGGAGAAAGGTTTTGCACACTCTCTTCCCTTCTCTCTCTCCTTCGCTCTAGATAATAGAAATTTCTAATACGTCTGTCCTCGTCTAGAATTTCGGACATGCGTCCCTGAAAATTGGCATCGCAAGCGCGTGGCGCGAAAAGATCCTGACGCTATTAGGCGAACAGGCAGTGTTAGTTGGTGGCACAGGACTAAACCAGGTTGCGAAGGAAGGAGAGACACAGGGAGGAGAGAGAAATATTCTGCTCGATATCCTATGCGCGAAACAAGGATGCTAAACATCAAGAGGACTCTATATATCTATATGGATTCATACAGACACACATGTGTGACCCATGTGCGTGTGTATTTCTGCGAAACTAACCGGTTACCTTCCGAAAGACGCGAATATACTCGAATCAGGACACACTTTCCAAGAAATTATAATTTATAATTTTCTGAATCTATTATACACGCTCGACTAGCTTCGACAAATGCGAAAAATGTATTTTTGCTTCTTTGCCAAAAAAAATGTTATCACTAGTAGTATTATTATTATTACTACTACTACTACTACTACTACTACTACTACTACTACTACTACTACCACCACTACCACTACTACTACCACTACTACTACTACCACTACTACTTCTTTTACTATTACTTGATTTTTAGTAGACAATTTTTAGCCCTAAACAAAAGAATAACTTCTTAATTTAGTTCTAGAATTCTTCTAAATAGTCCCTTACAACTGAATCCGATTTTTATTTCAACAAACATTGATCATCAATTTCTTGTTCTGGTGCTAAGGAGGATCTTGTTTCAAAATAATATTACGAGCATTGTAATAATCGTAATAATATTACGAGTTAATTTTTTGCTCTGGATCTAGAATTAATCTAAAAAGATTTTGTTTAAACTGGACGTAACAATTTTTATAACGACAAACATTGATAAGCAGAAATCATTAAAATATCGACAACAGTTGGTTTTCTGCTTTGGATCTAGAATTAATCTAACAAGGATCTTGCTTAAACTGAACGTAACAATTTTTATTTCTACAAATGCTGATGGCAAAGAACGAGCAGATGACTTTTTGCTTCAGTTCCAGAGTAAAGGTAATTATTTCCTAAGAAACTGAAGGTAACAATTCTTAATTTTACAACTGATGGCAAAAAGTTTTAGTGATAGCAACAAACAAGCAGATGACAATGAAAATTAATTCCAGAATAAAGGTCATTGTTTAAACTGATGGTAACAATTTTTATTCCTGCAAATAATGATTAGCAGAAATCGTCAAAAGATCTCCAACAGTTGATCTGCTACTTTGGTTCTATGAAATTATTGTAAAAAGGTTTTGCTTAAACTGAACGTAACAATTTTTATGACAACAAATATTTATAAGCAAAAATCAATAAATTATCGTCAGCACTTGATTTTCTGCTTTGGATCTAGAATTAATGTAACGGATTGCTTAAACTGTACGTAATAATTTTTACCTCGACAAAATATTAATAAGCAAAAAACACTAAAACATCGTCAGCACTTGATTTTTTCATAAATATCTCCAAATTATAAAGAGCTTTTGGGCTAAATTTTTTTTTAATTGTAGGTCTCACCTGCGGACATAAAATGAGAGAACCTTGAGATAGATTAATAAAGTTTAACTATCTATTTTTTTATTTTAATTTTTTCAAAAAAAACTTTTTTTGCTCGTAACTTTAAAAAAATGTCAGGACGCCTATAAATGTTTTTCTCTAATTTTCTCGAGTTTTTTAGACGCATCTTTTGAGCTATTAACCAACATTTTTCGTCCATATTAACCGGAGATATTAAACTTTTAAAAATCCAAAATTTTTGAATATACAACTTTTTAAAATTTTTTTTGGAAAAATGTAGAAATAACTTTGAAACTAATGTTACCAACTTCTAGAGCATTAAAAAACGCTTCGATTGACCTATTTTTGAAGCTAATTCGATAAGAAATAAAAAAGTTATTGATATATTTTTTTGACTTTTGATTTTTTAAAAAAAAGTTTTTTGCCCATAATTTAAAAAAATGTCAGGACACCTATAAATATTTTTCTCTAACTTTTTCGAGTTTTTTAAGACGCATCTTTTGAGCCCTTAATGAACATTTTTCGTCCATATTCACCGGAGATATTAAACTTTTGAAAATCAGAAATTTTGAAAAATAACACTTTTTTAAAATTTTTTTGGAAAAATTTAGAAATAACTTTGAAAGTACAATTAATACCTTGTAGAGAATTAAGAAAGGCTTTGATTGATCTATTTTTGAAGTTAATTCGACTAGAAATAAAGAAGTTATTGAAATATTTTTTTTACTTTCGATTTTTCAAAAAAAAGTTTTTTGTCCATAATTTAAACAATGTTAGGACCCCTATAAATGTTTTTCTCTAATTTTGTAGAGTCTATATAGACGCATCTATTAAGCCTTCAATGAATATTTTTCGTCCATATTCACCGGAAATATTAAACTTTTAAAAATCAAAAATTTTTGTAAATAAGACTTTTTTGAAAATTTTTTGGAAAAATTTAGAAATAACTTTGAAACTATAGTTACCAACTTCTAGAGCATTAAAAAACGCTTCGATTGACCTATTTTTGAATCTAATTCGATTAGAAATGAAGAAGTTATTGATAGTTTTAAAAAAAACAGAAATTGTGTAAGAAATTTTTTTTGTGTGGAAGTATTAACCAAAATTACAACAAAAATGCATAACTCGACAGTGGTTCTTTTCACTTAGAAAAATAACGAAATTCGAGAATGAACCTTGATTATTAGACAAATAAGAAAACTTTCTCCACATATAACGTATATATGAATTTGAAGCAAAAGAGAGTGAGATAGAGAGGAAGGAGGGAGACTGAATGAAATGGTGATAATGAGATGGAACCAGAAAGTGGGGGATTTTCAGACTGGTCTAGAGAGAGAGAGAGAGAGAGACCTGACGTCATTGACCTCATCGAATTACTATACTGAACGTGTAGAGGAGGTTGGTGCACCAGGTTCGAGCTTAGGCGTTTAAATGACTTAGCACACAATTTGCCCATTAACGCAGGCAGCCTCTGCCAGTAATGGAAGCCATTGTTCAACCTATCTTGTCAGTAATACACAGTACTCTCAACTTGCACACATACACACACACACGCATATATCGCCATGTAAATACACGTGTGCGTGTATATTCACTTATACATTTATAAAACATGTATTTTCACATATGCGCACATGTAGTACGTGTATATTCACATGTACACATATGATACGTGAATATTCGCGTATACACATGTAGTACACATGTATATTCACATATAGGTATATAATTCATTTATTCTCACATATACATATATAATTCATTTATATTCACATATACACATATAATTCATTTATATTCACATGTACACATATAATTCATTTATATTCACATGTACACATATTATTCGTTTGTATTCACATATACACGTGTAGTACATGTTAACAAATAAATTAACAATTAATAAATAAACACATAATACATGTATATTCACATGTACATTTAAACATTAACTTGTATTTTTGCAAATAAGTTATACATTCACATGTACACGTATACTTACATGTTTATTGAATTATATACATAGAATACTTATATATTCACATATGCACATAATATGCACATGCACTCACATATGCCTACATGTTTCTTCACATATACATACACATTTCAACATTTATTTTCACATATAAAGATATACATTCACATATACACATGCATATTCACATTTACACATATATATTCTAATTTACACATGTGTTCACTTTTTCAAGTATACATTCACATATACAGATACATATTCACATGTACCTTACATAACATATAAATACACACATGTTAATTATATTTATATAAATATACACATACATGTGCAATCGTAGAGATAAAAACTGCATGTATATTATAAAGCACCCAACGATATGCATACATGTGCATCACACAAACAAGGAGACTGTACAACATGTAACTATCTATAGTTGACGTATATACTTGCTCGCAGAGCATTGCAGAGAGACAGAGAGGGTCTGTCTCTCTCTCTCTCTCGCGATATATATCGAGCATCAGCCTACATTGTGCGTCAAGATGAGATCCTATTAGGATTACGTTAATTAATCTAATAAGTCGTCGTCGTCGGCATCGTTGGTTGGATTATCACAAAAGTTCTCCAGTTAGGGGACACGTTTACATTTTTTCACTCTCTCTTACATTCCCTGCGCGGCGTTAAAGGAGATGAAGAAAAAATGTTTTCAGGCTCCACGAAAACTTCTTTGAGAAGATGAAATTTTTTTGCTTACTTTTATATGTTAATTAACATAATACTCATCTTCTTCATTCTCCTGTACTTATAACAGTAATCTTTAAGAAGAATTAATAAGTTTGGAAATTTTGGAGTGATTTTTAGGATCTACAGCTGGTAGTGAGTAAATGTGTTGATTTCGAAGTGATTTATTCCTGACCTAAGACTTTAGTAACCTGAGTCTTTAGCAAACTAAGTTTTGAGTGACCTAAGTCTTCAGTGACCTAACTCTTTTGTTTTCTCTCGCATTTAGTTTAACACGAGTTATGAAGAAAGGTAATTAAATTGTAGGCTTCCTGTTGTATAATGAATTTTAACATTTATTAAAATAAATAAAAGATAAATAAATAAAAGATGTAACAGAATTAAATACATAAGTGGAGGAGCGATTGGTTTTTTTTAAGACGAAGGGTGTACAGTGACTGATTCATACATTCAAAAATTTACTTATCGTTCTGAGTTGGGGGTGTACAAATTATTTTTTCTTAGTGGGAGATTAGCTATTTTAATTGGTTGCAAAACGAAGGTGGGCGTTTCGTAAATTACCTGCGAAAGGTTCGTCAGTGAGATCAAAAATCTCCAAAAAAAATCATCTGTCCCACAGATGTGACAATTTCCAAAAAATGTCATAAAAGGCTTAAAACCAAGCTGAGTTTTGTAGGACAATATACTTGAAGACACAATTGTACAATAAAGTAATAAAATAAATTGCACGAACGTGCCTAAATTCAATAATTTGGGATAAGTAGTAGTCCAAAATAAACAGTAGTAAATATTTAAGTTTATCTTAACGATCATAGCAGAAATTTATATTTTAAGAAACAACATCTTTAGTTATCTAAATCCTTAGTGAACTAAGTTTTAAGTGACCTAAGTCTTCAGTGACCTAAATCTTAAGTTATCTAAATCCTTAGTGAAATAAGTTTTAAGTGACCTAAGTCTTTAGTGACCTAAATCTCAAGTAATCTAAGTCTTTAGTGAACCAAGTTTTAAGTGACGTAAGTCTTTAGTGACCTAAATCTTAAGTAACCTAAGTCTTTAGTGACCTAAATCTTAAGTAACCTAAGTCTTTAGTGAACTAAGTATTGAGTGACTTAAGTCTTTAATGGCCTAAATCTTCAGTGACCTAAGTCTTAAGTCCCCTAAGACTTAAATCACCTGAGTCACTTAGGAATTATCATAAATTCTCCTAGAGTAAAAATGACTAATTTAGGAATAATTGCATCATAATTCCCTCCAGAGTCAAAATGAGTCACTTAGGAATCATCAAGAGTCACTAGAGTAAACAGCCACACGTGATCATTAATTACCATAACATAACTATGCAAATATAACACTGGCTTTTACTCCTCCTGAATTGCAACATTAATATCTAGTTTATCAAACGGTTTTATTGGAAGGTCACCAAAGAGATCTAGCTTCGAAATAATAGCACGAGCAATTGATTTCCTGCATTGATAAAAACTTGCTTAAACTGTACGTAACAATTTTTGTTTTCACAAAATGATAACCAAAAAGTTATTTGTTTCTTAAGAAAAATTCCGAGCATAGATTCTGTACATGGTTCCAGAATTAAAAAAGGTATTGCTTAAACTGAACGTAACAATTTTTATACCAACAAATATCCTTTGTTTCCTTATTTTGAAAAAATTGAAAAATATATTATAAGCAAAAATCACTAAAAGATTGGCAGCAATTGATTTTCTGCTTTGGATCTAGAATTAATCTAAAAAGATTTTGTTTAAACTGGACGTAACAATTTTTATTTCTACAAATGCAGATGACGAAGAATGAGCAGATTACTTTTTACTTTAACTCCAAAGTAAAGTTTATTTCTTAATGATCAGAATGTAACACTTCTTAATTTTACAACTAATAGCAAACAATTTTACTGATGCTAAACAATTTTAATGATAGCACACAACAAACAGATAACAATAACAATGCTATTAGGATCGTGGTTAATAAACATCATTTCTGATAATAAGCGTTTTTTCCAATCATGTTAGAATTTTAAAAATAAAGGTTCTTGTTTAAACTGAACGTAACAATTTTTATTCCTACAAATAATGAATAGCAGAAATTATCAAAAGATCTCCAACAGTTGATCTGCTACTTTGGTTCAATAGAATTATTGTTAAAAGGTTTTGCTTAAACTGAACGTAACAATTTTTATGACAACAAATATTTACAAACAAAAATTAATTATCGACAGCAGTTGATTTTCTGCTTAGGATCTAGAATTAATCTAAGGAGTTGCTTAAACTGGACGTAACTATTTTTGTATCAAAGTGCCAATCATCTATGAACTAAATACAAAACAAAATTGTTCACTAACAAGAAGTTGGTAAACAGAAATTTTTTCAGATTATCCATAACTTTACAATCATGACCCAAGTAAAAATTTTGTTTCCTCATTTCAAGAAAGGCCCAAATTTTTGTCTATGAAAAACGACGTCATCCTTTGTTTCCGCATTTTGAAAAAAGTAAACAGTAGTTGTAATTTTAAAAAGTGTTGCAGGGATTCGAAAACTTATCGTACGTTTAAAAATGTCCAGACAGATTAAAATTAAAAATTCACAATAGAAACGAAAAACGTCTTTCCTGTTTTGAAAAACAATTCAGATAGACATAAATTTGAGAAAAAAAAATCTTGTAAAAAAAATGTTTGTCACAAAAATATTTTTAAAAAAATACTCACTCTATTATCCAAACGATGATTTTCCTCCGCCCCGAATCACGTGCTTGACAGAAATTTAAACCCAAGTGAACGCGCGTGATTCACTGCCACGTGGTTTTCAATATTCGAATCCTGTTTTTTTGTTTCAGAAATTTTAAAATACTGTACAAAAAATAAACACTATATTCAAATAAAAGAAATTTTCAGAAATAAATTCCCAAAGCACTTTTTGAAAAAACACAAAACTTTTGTCAAAGTGAAAACATTTGCAGAAAAATTTTCATCCCTATTCGAGAAATTTAAAATCTGACGGATTTCGAAGTTTATTTTTGTTTCCCCTATAGAAAAATGGGAAAATTTTAAGAGAGATAGAGATAATGACACGTTTTTGATTTTCACACAAAATAAAGTTTTAATGTTTTAATTTTTATTATTTAATAATAATAATTACGAGGTACCTGCCGAGGTAACAAACGCGACGCTCGCTAGCGGTAGACTGGAGAGTCGCAAACTTGGCGAGTATGCGCTTCGCAAAAGGGTTGTCCTATATCGTGAATTTACCTCTCTCTCTCTCTCTCTCATCCCTTTTTCTCTTCAATATGAGGGTAGATTTGCGCAGCAAAAATTCCTCCACTCATTCGTATGAAGGCAAAAAAAAAAAGAGGAGGAGAAAAAAAATTTCACCATTTATAATTATGATGAATTTCATGAAATACGATTTTTGAAAAAGGAACGCTTTTCCAAATATGATTACAAGAAAAAATTTTTTTCCACATTTCACATTTTTTTTTATGCAAAAAAAAATTTCAAAATGAAAATTAGTTTGAAAAATGAAAATTTTTCAATTTACTCAAAGCGGAAGAAAAGGAAAAAAAATTATTTCACATTACTTTGGATTTAAATGTCTGTGAGAAAAATTTTAATTAATAAAAATTTGGGTTATTAATATTTTTTCGTTTAGTTAAATTAAAAAGTTTTTTTTTTCTGAAGGGAATTTTATTTCAAAGAATATATGAGGATATGGAAATTAGAACATCTTTAGAAGGCAATCACGTGCCATCTCTTGTGAAGATTGCGAACCATTTTGAAAAACATTCTTTACCCAAAGAAATTCGATTCTTGTCTTTAATTATTAAATTAGAATAAATTATTTATTAAATTAAAATAATATGCAAATTCACCCTTTTAAGGAAAAATTATTTATTAAATTAAAATAATATGCAAATTCACCCTTTTAATGAAAAATTAAAATTATATTAATTCCAACATAAAAAAAATTGTTTTGGGTCAAAATATTTACAAAAAAAATAATTAACTAAATCTTAAGTAAATAAAAAAGTACGTAAATAAATTTAAAAGTAAATAAGTATAGAAATAAGCAAATAAATAAGAAAACTAATAAGTAAGTAGACAGAAAGTAATCAAATAGAGTAAAAAAGTCAATAAGTAAGTAAATAAATTAAAAAGTAAGTATAGAAATAAATAAATATATATATATATATATATATATATATATTAATAAATAAATAAACAAATAAACAAACAAATAGATACAAAAACAATTAAGTAAATAAATAAAGATTAAAAAAATTAAGTGAATAAATTAACAGAATAAATTAAAAATTATGTAAATAAATATAAAAATAAATATGTAAATAAATTAATAGGTAATGAAATAACTAAGCATGTAGAAAATCAAATAAATTAGTAATAAATAAAAAATAAATAATTAAATAAATGTTAGAATAAATAAAATAATTAATATGTTAGAAAAAAAATCGTAAGAAGTAATTAATAAACAGTTAGTTTATTAAAAATGTTAGTTTCTAATCGCAAATGTAGAAAATACTTTATGGAAAGCAATGAACAATCAAGTAATTAAACAAAAATAAATAAATATGATTATTAATTAAACTAAAATTAAAAAACATAAAATAATAAAACATAAAAGAATAAACTGCACAGAAATAAAATTTTAAAAAATACAAAAAAATAAACAAATAAAACAATTTTATAAAAACTTTTATAAATAATTAAAAACACATTTGAAAATAAACTGAAAAGTCCAAATTTTTTTTATCTATTTTTATTTTGCATTCAAACCTTTATTTTCTAATTACAGAAAAAAATACAAAAAAAGAAACTAAAAGTCAATTACAAAACTCGATGAAAATTGTAGAAATTACAATTTAAGGCATCGAATCAAGGAAAATAAAATTCAATTATCCTGCATTACTCTTGAAATCATGTGCAATTCAGTCTACAACAATTAATCCAAAATGCAGTGCAATCTATTAGATTAAAATTCAATTAGACTGAAACTTCCAAGGAAAATTAATTCAATTACACGATACTCATGTAATGATTCAAATCACAATTTAATAAAATTTCCGATTCATCTAATGTCATATTCTCGCAATAATTAAATTTCCGGTAAAAGAAAAGCAAAAAAAAACAATTTTATATTAACAATTTCATGAAATCCTTCACTAAATTCTTCATTCACTAAAATTGAAAATTAAATTTATTCCTCGAAACAAAAATTTAGTGCAAAATGAAGAAATTAATTTTGCTTCGAAATAAAATTTATAGACGAAAAAAAAGAAATTAATTTGTCTTAAAAAAATTGAATAAATAATAAAGAAAGGAATTTTGATTTAAGATAATAAATTTAATTTATTTTCAAAGTAAAATTTAATTTAAAATAAGAAAATTAATTATTGACAATGCATTAAAAACTTAGAATAAACGAACTTAATGATTTACTATAGAATTTTAAATTTTTAATCAATTTTGTTCTTCAAAATAGAATTCAATTAAAAACAAAGAAGTTAATTATTAAAAGGAATTTTTATTTAAAATAATAAATTTAATTTTCCTTCCAAAAAAAACTTTAATTGAAAATAAAGAAATTAATTATTTAAAATAAATTTAGACTTAAAAAAAAATTTAATAATTTACTATAGAATTGTAATCAAAACAAACAAATAATAATACAATTTCCGTCTCCTTATGAAAATTATAATTCAAAATAAAATTTAGTGAAGAATAAAAAAATTATTTTTGCATCAAAATATAATTTTATTGAAAATAGAGAAAATAATTATTAAAACGGAATTTTAATTTAAAATAATAAAGTGTATTTTTCATCAAAATGAAATTTAACTAAAAATAAAGAAATTATTGAATCTGATTAATTAAAAACTTATTCAAAATGAATTATAACTTGAAATAAACAGAGTAACTATAAACCGTAACATTTTTATCGAAAAAAAAATAAACAAACACAATTTTCGTATCCTTATGAAAATAAATAATAAGTTATATAAATCCAGAAAAGTATAAATAAAAAAAATATCCAAATAAAAACAAAATCAAAAATTAAAAGTCAAACGAAAATGTTTTATTTATTTTTATTAAATTAAAAAAATTTATTAATAACAAATTTGAAATTTATTATTAATTATTATTATAAATTATTAACAATTTTATTTTAATATTAAGTTTAATGTTTTAATATTATTTTATTGTTATTTATTATTAAAATTCATTAATTAATTTATTTTTTCGAGACCCTAAACTATTGATAACAAGTAAATAAATCATATTTGCATTAATTCATTAATAATTTTTTTATTTTACGTTAAAATTCATTTTTAAAATAATATTACTTTACCATAAATTTTAATAATAAAAATATAATAAAAAGTGAATTACTATAAGTAAAAAATAATAGTAGAAAAAGTATGAAATAGTAAAAAAATGTTTAAGTAAATATCTAAACAGAAAATTCTCTCATAGTTACTTTTGGATGAAATAACAATAAAATTAAATTCCGTTTTAGTATTTTTGTAAATTTAGAATGGATTTCTAAAAAAATTTTAAATTAAAATAAATATTGTGATTCGAAATTTAGAAATCTGTTTATAATAATTTTTCAACCAAAGCAGAAAATCGTCTTCTTGAAAATTGCGATTAGAATTTATAAATGTAAAAATTTGTTTAGTTTAAACAAGATTTCCTAGTGACTTCTGGTAATCAGAATTAATAGAGTCAGAAATTGTTACGTCCAGTTTAAGCAACATCCTGTCTGAGGACTGTATGAAAAAGAAATCTGCGACAAAAAAAATTGAAAAATATTATTTTAATAATAATCACCAGTCAATTACCCTCCCCGACTCTTAGGACCGACTGAAGAAAATTAATAGCGGCGCACTGCACGATGAAGAAACCTAGAAAATCAAGAACCAATCACTGACCACTTCCCCCACTCCTCCTTCGGTGGCCGCTCCCGAAAAACAGATAAAATTTATTTTTCTCCCTCAATCACAAATAAGTAGGTAATGAATAAATAAAAAATCTAATAAAAATCTAAACTTTACAAAACATTAATTAACTTAGATTAAAACCATTCCGCTTTCCATTTCGAATGCAAACAGAATCCACATTAAAAACAATATTTAAAATTTCATTAAAAAAGTTGAAATCACATTTAAAAAAAAATAAATAGAAATTAATTTCGCAATAATGAGAAATGAGTTTTTTAAAAAAAATATTTAAATGAAAAATGCAAACCTTAATGAAAAATAATTAAAAGGAAAAAAAAAATTAAAATAACATTAAAAACGAAATGAATAGTCGGAGAGAAAAATAATTAGAGATAATAACATGCTACTTCTCGGGTGAGGATTTATAAATATATATATATATATATATATATATATATATATATATATATATATATATATATATATATATATATTCATATGGTAAAAGAAGATGCAACCAACTAACTCGCGTGGGATCTGGAATAAGAGGTAAAAAGACAGGCAAAGAAGGGAGGAGGTGATTACTGACGTCATACAGGTGTATTAATAGGCTGCGGGTTGCAGGGGGACAAAGGGGGGTGGGAGAGTGAGGTAGAGGGGGAGAGAGAGGCTACTTTACAGGTGAACCGGGTCTCCAATCGTGACTAACTTTCAGACCAGTCTCGCAATTTGCTCCACCTCGCAGGAGTTGGCGGAGGCGTGGTAGTCTTATGCGCACGCGTTGCACATCCTCCACCGTCTTGCCTGTATAGTGAACGGGAAAAAAACCCCCCTCTGTACCCCCCTTTTTTACGCATCAGCAGTAAGTAAAAAAATGTCATTCCCCCCTTCCCCTGCAAACTTCCAAAAGAAATATATGCTCGGATCACACATGGAAATTTCAAACTATTCTTCTGGTTTTTCTTTTTTATTTTCACATTTTTTTCGAGTCATTTATATTAATGGAATTATATTATAAAAAGGTATTATAAATATAAAATAAATTATAAAAATGTGCTATAAAAAATATTATAATAAATATTATAATAAATATTATAATAAATATTATAATAAATATTATAATAAATATTATAATAAATATTATAATAAATATTATAATAAATGAATATATAAATTTACATATTTCTGCGAATTAATGGCAACTATTTATTTTAAAAGCTATTCATAATATGCTCTAGAAGTAAATTTTAATAATAAAAAGAGGTTGTTTAAACTGGACGTAACATTAAATTTTAATATAAAAACTTTTATAAAAATTATAGC
Source organism: Leptopilina drosophilae (assembly GCA_032873175.1). Taxonomy (NCBI): domain Eukaryota; kingdom Metazoa; phylum Arthropoda; class Insecta; order Hymenoptera; family Figitidae; genus Leptopilina; species Leptopilina drosophilae. The sequence continues at coordinate 7,482,150 of CM065486.1, forward strand.
AGAAAATCCTACGAAAAAAAAATTATTATTACATTCATAATTATTTTCTTATGCCAGTAAATAATTATTGAATTTGATAAAAGGATGAATTAGTTTTTGTAATAATAGAATCGTTTAATTTGTAAGTTGAAATTTAATTCAAAATTTTATTAATTTTTTCAAAAATTGTAAAATTTAAGTATTAAAAATTATTTGTATTTAATTATTTGTATTTGTAGTTAAAATTATTTCAATTAATATAATAAATTTAGTTTTTAATAGCAAATTACATTTAAAAAGAATAATTTTATTTTTATTTTTATGATATCTGTCAATAAGTAACAATTAATTAAAATCTGTTTTTTTTCTAATAACAATAGTTTTATAAACCGGGCGTAGATTATTATTGTTATTAAAATTTTTTTTAGTTTTAAATAAAATTTTTTTAAATTTTGAATAAAAGTTTATTATTAAATTCTTTTCTTTATTATTTATTTACTCTTTATTTATGAAGTATCTCGGACGTTAAAGACTATTTAATTAATAATTATTTATTAATTTTAATAGGAAATTTCAATTTTTAAAACTGTTAAGTAGTGAAATTTTATTGAATTTTCTTCTGTAATTTTTTTCATATTTGTAATTGTTTTATATGATAAAATTATTTTAACAATAGTTGACATTAATTTTAAATATCTAGGAAATTTTTAATTAGTTATATATCTAGAAAAGTTTTCTGAAATTTATTAAATACAAATATTTATGTAGAGTACTTATTAATTTGCCAATTTGTCATCAATTTTGGTATTAATTTTTTATTTAATAATACTAATAATGAGAATAAGTAATAAAAATGTTTTTACCCAAAATATTCATAATTATTTAGTTATTGACTGTTATTAATAATTAATTAATAATAACAACGTTATTTGAAAATTCTTGTACATTTAATAAATCAAAACTTAATTTTAATTTATAATTACAAAGGATGAAACATTTAGAGATATAATTTAAAAATATTATCTCATCACATTTACGTTTCAATCATTTGAAAATTAACTGATTAGCTTTTTTATATTATTTATATTTATGTAAACGTTTACGTATTTATGTATGTTAATTATAAAATAATTTATAATTATTTATATTTTTATTTATATTAATAAATATAAATATATTTATATTTTTTTTATTTATATTTATAAATATATTTATATTTTTATAACAATTTATAAAATAATATAAAATAAAATTATAAATATTTAGAACAATGTTTTCTTTTTTTAAGTTTAAATTCTTTAGAAGCATTACAAATTTTGTATTTGTTTAAATTAAACTTTCATTTATTTAATATATTTTACAAATTTATTTTAATTTACTTTAAAATATTTTCAACTATTTTATGTTTGGGATAAAAATATTTTTCATTAGGCCCATTTATTTTTAATTAAAAGAAATTTTTATTTATCCCATTAATTATGTATTTTTATAAAAAATTTATAAATCTCCTGAATGAAAGGAATTTATAAAATAAAACTATCCGGTTCTAGAATTATTTTGGCATATATGAAATTCATTGTAATAAATATTAAAATATTTGAAATAAATCTAAAAATAGTATAAAAAAGAAGAAATTAATTTTATAAATTAAAAAAAATTATAAAATATTACTTACTGTTATTTTTGTGTTTTGAAAAATAAAATTAATTTTAACTTTCTTTTCATAAATAGAATATTCAAAAATATATTCATTTAAAAAAATTAAGAGAATAAAATTTAAAGTAAATGTCAATATCAAATATAATAATTGTTAATTAAATAAAACTATTTCTCCTGTAACATTTTTTTTTATTAATTTTTAGAAGAATTTAAAAAAACAGTAATTAAAAAACAATAATTGTTAAATAAAACAAAAGAATAAAAATCAAATTAAATGTTAATAACAAATGAAATAATTGTTAATTAAATTAAAACTATTTCTCTTGTACATTTTCATTTAATTTCAGAAGAACTTAAAAAACATTAATTGTTACGTTCAGTTTAAGCAATAAATAAATAAATAAAAAGTTTATAAATTTCATAAAATTGAAATTAAACAAAAAACATGGAAAATCAAATTAAATATGATTAAGAAGTTGACTAATTGTTAACGAAAAAACTATTTCTAAATAAAATTATTTTTTTTTGTAGGACAAAAATTATTTTTTTCGTAAAAGTTCCAGTAGAATTTAAACAACGCAGTAATTGTTACGTCCAGTTTAAAAAAGAATCGGACAGACAGTCAAATATAAAATTAGTCCAATCTCATAATTTCCTAATTAAAAAAAAATTAAATTAATAATTCGTCTTGGTCGAAATACGAAGAATTTAATATTGAATATTTAAAACCATTAAAAGTTACATTTAAATAAAAATCACAATTTTCTGTCAATAAGAAATATTTCTTAAATTTTAGCATATGTTTCTTAAATAATTTATTATTGACAAAAAATTTTAATTTTCATTCAAATACAACTTTAAAATATTCAAAATATAGAAAATTAAATTCCTTACATTTCTACCCAACGGGATTTAAAATTTAATTTGACTTTTTTTCTGAAAAAAAAGGAAATTATAACATTGGACTAACTTTTGCTTCGATTGTTTGTCGGATTCTTCCCTAAACAAGAACTAAAGTTAACATATTATTTATTATCAATTTTTTATTAAATGGATATGAATTTTATTGTACCAAAAATCCGTATTTTATTTATTCAAATTTTTTTCCGATTGTTAATTTATTTAAAAATTTACTTATTTGAAAATTTATTTATTTAAAAATTTACTTATTTGAAAATTTATTTATTTAAAAATTTACTTATTTAAAAATTTACGTATTTGAAAATTTATTTATTTAATAATTTACTTATTTAAAAATTTATTTATTTATAAATTTACTTATCTGAAAATTTATTTATTTAAAAATTTATTTATTTAAAAATTTACTTATTTAAAAATTTATTTATTTACAAATTTATTTATTTAAAAATTTACTTATTTAAAAATTTATTTATTTAAAAATTTATTAATTTAAAAATAAAATGTTTCATTCTATTTTAACTTTCAATGTGATTTGTTTTCTAAAAACCAATTTTTTTCCTTTTGCGAAAATGTTTCACTGATGTTTACAATGTAAAGTCATATTTGCAATTATTCTTTCCAACATGTCTTTGATAACGTAAGTGCTACTAGGTACATGAGGACAGCAAGGTTTCCGCGATGAGTGGGTGTGGGGGGAATTAATTAGCCAGGAAGCCTCGCGGAGCTCTTTGATGTTCCACTGGCTTCCGGTCACTCATGTAAGTTGCAAGCTAATCGACTTTGCTCGTTCACAACTTTGTATCGATGTTACCAACACAGTGGACATACAACAGAAAAGACATCTTTTCTATACATTTATTTATTTCCACCAAAAAAAAAAAAAAATTAGTCCAAAAAATTTTTCATTTCCATAAATATTGCTGGTGTAATATTTTTTTGGTCGGGGATAAAATTTATTAATTTCTTTAAGAAAAAAATCCAAACCATCCTCTGCTCTTCCTGTGTTGAATCAGGTAACACTTTTTTTACAGTCCCGCTTTTTTTTTTTTTTTTTTTTTGAAGTAAAACATTAAGAAGTCAATACGATTGTATTGTTTTCAAAGTACCATTCGAAATTGAGTGAAAATAATTGTGGAACTAAAATATGAGAGCAAAGATAATTTTCATAGTATACATACAGAAACTAACAGGATATTTGGTCATTAAAAATAATACCCCGGTTGGAAAATCAGGTAAAGTTTTTTTTTTTTTGAACAAAAAGCGAAGTGGATAATTGTCCCTCGACAATTGTTGTTCCAGTTTTATTCTTATGTAAATCTTGACCAAAGCCATTTTACCATATAAGCGTCTCGGAATATTTGCCCAGATAATTATTTCGTTGGATTTCTACGTGTTATTTTGCGCCCCATAGTCTTTCCGGTTTCTCGTTATAATCGCCATTGTTCTTTTTCCCTATACTCGGCTTAATTCTCTTTTCGTGAGCCATTTAAGCGAGGAGAAAGAGAGGGCTTAAAACCGAAAAGAGCAAAAAAATTATTATTATTATTATAAATTATTCACTTCTCATTGTTCAGAAAAGGATTAGTATATATGTATTAAACTCGAGTGTGTATTTAGTGAAAAATAAGATCCTAAATTTTGTTTCAATGAAAAGTGTTTCTAAATTTTAGAGAAATATAGTTTTATAGACACTGAAGAGTTTTAAAATTACTTTTTGCTAGGGGGGAATTTTTTTATATATACTTTTCGTATATTTCGAACATGAGCTTAAAATTTTCATACTTGAGTGGTGGAGGAGAGTTTTCCATGGAAGCCAGACAGAACGAGAGTTAGCCCTTTTGTCTTGGAACAAAAGCATTCAGCAATGTGTTTTACGGCGAGCTCTTAACGGATCCTCTTTCTCGATTCGGGATTTGGGCTTCGAATTTTAGAACAGCAGCGAATTAAACTTATAGCTCTTCCCACAGCTCGTGTTTTTTTTAATTGTTCCAAAAGCGGACATCTAACTTTCCAGCCGGATTCGAATCAGAAAAAAAGTACAAAGTCCCCTGGAAAAATTTAGAAACTCTTTTGAAATTAAGAGAAGAATTAAGGATTTGGAAAATAGAATTAAAAACTAAATAGCAGACTATAGGGACTACAGAATGTTTTACTAATTTTGTGATTAGGATCAAGCAAAGTGTTTGTATTGATTGACGATAAGTTGACATTGTTGGTTCTTTTCTTTCACTTTAGTGGGTTTATTTATTATTTAACATTGTGTACTACTCCAGGAAACAAATGATAACCATCACCCTCATTTTATTGATTTTGCAGAACACTGCCGGCTAACCCCTCATTATGGTGTCTCCTATTATTACATTATCTATTCATTATCTTCACAACTATTTTCAACAAATTTTTTTTTTGTTTTCATTCGGAACATTCCCTTCGTTTCGAGACTACACTTGTCAATTATTCACATTTATGGCGAGACGCTGTATTAACCCTGCGCGTTTGACCCAAAAATGCGCAAATGTTTTATTTTTACCAAGAAATAATACTATTTTGAAGGAAAGGACAGTTTTTACTTTAAATAAACTTCAGAGAAGAGAAAGCTCTTTATGTTTATCAAATGTTTATAATCTTTTATTTCTTGCTGTTCAAAACCTGCATTCACTTAAGAAAAGTTTATAATCTTTTATTTCTTGCTGTTCAAAACCTGCAACCACTTAATAAAGTTTATAATCTTTTATTTCTTGCTGTTCAAAACGTGCAACCACATCTCCAAATATTTATAATCGTTTACTTCTTGCCGTTCGAAACCTACAACCACTAAAGAAACGTTTATAATCTTTAATAAAATAATAATAAAATAAAAACGAAAACATTCAGACAAAGATTCTTTAATGTTACTCCAACGTTTCGAAATCCACGGATTTCCTCTTCAGGGAGTCAAATTAAAAACAGTCAGAAAATTAAAATTCGTCCAAGAATAAAAAACAAACACCCACACATTGGAGACATATAGAATCAAATAAATAAATAAATTATCCAATCAATAAACAACAATTAAATAAATAGACAAACAATATAACAGATAAAAATTAAAAAATAAAAATAAAAAACTATTAAACCCAATATCGGGACTTGTCACCATGAAGGCACAATTTAAACTGATATATAATTTAAACTGATATGACAATCTTTTATTTCTTGCTGTTCAAAACCTGCAACCACTTAAGAAAAGTTTATAATCTTTTATTTCTTGCTGTTCAAAACCTACAACCACGTCTCCAAATGTTTATAATCTTTTATTTCTTGCTGTTCAAAACCTGCAACCACTTAAGAAAAGTTTATAATCTTTTATTTCTTGCTGTTCAAAACCTACAACCACTTCTCTAAAAGTTTATAATCTTTTATTTCTTGCTGTTCAAAACCTGCAACCACTTAAGAAAAGTTTATAATCTTTTATTTCTTGCTGTTCAAAACTTTCAACGACTTTCCCAAATGTTTATAATCTTTTATTTTTTGCTGTTCAAAACCTGCAACCACTTAATAAAGTTTATAATCTTTAATTTATTGCTGTTCAAAACGTGCAACCACATCTACAAATATTTATAATCGATTACTTCTTGCCGTTCGAAATCTACAACCACTAAAGAAAAGTTTATAATCTTTAATAAAAAATAATAAAATAAAAACGAAAACATTCAGACAAAGATTCTTTAATGTTACTCCAACGTTTCGAAATCCACGGATTTTCTCTTCAGGGAGTCAAATTAAAATTCGTCCAAGAATAAAAAACAAACCCCCACACATTAGAGACATATAGGATCAAAAAATAAATAAATAATCCAATCAATAAACAACAATTAAATAAATAGACAAACAATATAACAGATAAAAATTAAAAAATAAAAAACTATTAAACCCAATATCGGGACTTGTCACCATGAAGGCACAATTTAAACTGATATAATAATCTTTTATTTCTTGCTGTTCAAAACCTGCAACCACTTCTTTAAATAATTATAATCTTTTATTTCTTGCTGTTCAAAACCTGCAACCACTTAAGAAAAGTTTATAATCTTTTATTTCTTGCTGTTCAAAACCTACAACCACTTCTCTAAATGTTTATAATCTTTTATTTCTTGCTGTTCAAAACCTACAACCACGTCTCCAAATGTTTATAATCTTTTATTTTTTGTTGTTCAAAACCTGCAACCACTTAAGAAAAGTTTATAATATTTTATTTCTTGCTATTCAAAACCTACAACCACTTCTCCAAATGTTTATAATCTTTTATTTCTTGCTGTTTAAAACCTGTCCCAATTTTTATTATTATCAATAAAAATTAAATCAGGAACCGTAGGGAATAACATAGACACTACCCTCCTAAAAATACTTGCCAACAAAGCACAAAAACAAACCCCAAATCCACAAGTAATCAAGAACAGCTCAATTTCTCAAATCGGAAACTAAAAAGCCAAATTATCTTCAACAAAAATAAAATCAATATTCAAATTCGATTAAGCAAAAAACTAGAAGAAGCAAAGTCATTGGAAAATAAAAGCAAGATCAGCATTTTCCCAAAGAGTCATAATCGTAAAGTAGACTCTCGTAGTTCTCCAGTTCTCTGCTCGCATTTAACAGCCATTTGCATTGTCCCCCATTTGATTCTTGTTTTTTTTAGTTTGCCTTGTGTTTTCTACTTGACGGGAAGTTTTCGTGGCTTTGTTCAACCGGAAACTCACGCTGGAGACACGCTCATTGGCTTCAATTTCAAGAAATAAAAGAGAGGGGGCAACTTTTTTTCGAATTGAAGATCACTCACAGTACAAAAAACAAAAGTACATTCCACAATTCTTCTGCAGCTTAAAAAACAAGAGGAAAAAAAATCCAACGGAGAAAAAGCGTAACAACTAGACGCAGCAGGGGAAAAAATCAACCTTTTTCCTATAAGCGAGGAGAAACTGAGTCCGGAAGAGGACGCCAAATCATCCAACCAAATGCCCTTCTTCCTGCTCTGCATACAGTGGGCCAAAAAAAAGAATTTAACGACAAAAATAACATTTGTGACACAAGAAGGCCAATGGGGAGGGGGGGCGGAGTTGAAAAAATTGTAAATAACGAAAAATGCACAATTTTTCACGGTATACGTTTTGGCGGAAAAAAATACCCCCACGGATTAAAAAGGAAACGATGTACAGAAATGCGGAAGAGTGCTTCGAAAAATTCTGTGCGCGTTTTTGCATTTAATCATGCAGGGTTTAGTGGATATAACGATTTCGGGATTAACGCTCGATAGTATCGTGAAAATATATGTAAATATTTCGAGAGAAGCACGTAGTCTGTTACATTAGTTTCTGTTTTTATTGTGGACTACACATTCGTATGGAATTTTAATTGTCCATGCAAATTGTTTACCGTAAAAAAAATATATTTCAAGTATGAAAATAAAAGTTTTTCCTTTCAACTCTTTTTTTTCAAAACTATTCGAACCCTCCACCCTTTATTTTAATCTCCTACCACTCGATATATTTTAAACATTTATTTTCGGAAGAAATATTCTTTTGTAAAAATAAAATTCCTATTTTTTTTAAAAAAGTTGACTAGAAATAGAGAAATTTGGGAAACGAATAAAATGAAATAATACATTATGGCCTTCCTTTTTGCTCTCGACTATTCTTCCGTTTCACAAATACTGGCATGAAAACGTAAATCCCCGAAATGTATGTGTGCGAATGAAGTAAATGAGTTTGTGAATGTGTATAAGCTGAAAATCAGGACGACGAGTTAGAGTTGAACATTTTCCCTGTTAAATATCCAAGCTCCTCTCGGATGGTCCGTTTACACGGGTACTTACTCGAATAAAATGTATAGGGTACTCGAGATCGCGAAACGACTCAGCGAAATGTTTCCACCGAGGGATTTTGACGTTACATGAAAAAATGCCCATAAACTTGAGAATCTCATTGTTGAAGCGGAGGACGATTTATACTTTTTGTTCAACAAAAAATAAAAGTACAGAAAAAACTTTTTTTTACTGAATTTAAAAAAAAATTGTGCTAGACACACTGTTCTGGACGTTTAACATAATGAATGATAAAATGCTTTTGGGAGAAAAAATTAATTCCTTACCCTAAGCACGAATTTGTATTCAAATGAAAATTTTACCCATTCCCTTAATTGACTTTTTGAAGTCTACAATTTTTAAAAATTCAAATTTAATTTTTTTTTCAATTTTCGAATTTAAATTAGAACTCTCTCTCTCTCGAATGAGTTGCGTATCTGTGTAAAGCATCACGAACACCATAAATGGTGATAAATTTACGGCACTATCTCTCGAGTGATAATACAGATTTTCGTTTCTCTCTATCTCTCAAGGACTCCTATTCAGGAACGGACTGTAAGCCACTTGGTGTAACTTAATCTGATCCACGAAAATGTTTGGGTACCGACAATTCGCGGTTATTACGGTTGAAACTCGCGGCATTATATGCGTTGATCGTTTCGAAGATGGAAATCGTGTTTTGCTTTAGGCATTTTGCACACTAGAGACGATGTATTCAATGTCGAGGCGCACAATCACTGACACACAGAATGTGTCAGTTCTGAATTTCTGTAAATTTCGATTCACTGACAATAATCATCAACGACTGTAATTGCATGAGATAAAAGGAAATTGTTATGGAGTTAGTAGAATTATAATTTTCTCCATTATTACCTCGACGGGAATGTTTGTTAATTTTAAAGAGGGTGACGTTGGTAATTTTGTGGAAGAAAAAAATTGTTACGTCCAATTTAAGCAACCCCGTAGATTAATTCTAGATCCAAAGCAGAAAATCAACTGCTGTCGATATTTTAATGATTTCTGCTTATCAATATTTGTCGTTATAAAAATTGTTACGTCCAGTTTAAACAAAATCTTTTCAGATTAATTCTAGATCCAAAGCAAAAAATTAACTGCTGTAGATCTTTTAGTGATTTCTGCTTATCAATGTTTGTTGGTATAAAAAATTGTTACGTTCAGTTTAAACAAAATCCTTTTAGATTAATTCTAGATCCAAAACAGAAAATCAACTGCTGACTCTGCAAGAAGAATAATTAAGAAATGTAATTAAGGAAATAATTACCTTGCACTTACCCCTTCCGTGTCTGACGACTAACTGAAGAACCCTACACGGCGCGGCGGACGACGAACCAATCACTGATCACTTCCCCCTCTCCTCCTTCGGGAGCCGATTCCGAAAAAACCATTTTTGTATAATGCTGCAATTCCTGTAAACAATTTCAAAGAAAAAATTAAAAATAGTAAAATACGTTTTTGTTAGCAGATGCAAAGGTGATTTTTCTTCTTATTTGTTAAAAATGGCACCTGTATGAAGCTGACAATTTCTGTCCGATACGACAATGGATCAAGGGGAGTGAATTATTTTTTGCTTGGTTGTGTAGCTCGCAGCATCCAAACGGTAATGACTGGTCTGTGGGTGTGTCAGCATTACCTACACGATTCGAGCATTATCGCATCATAATATCTGTATCACAGAGCCAACATCGACGCCTCGAGTTACCAAGAGAAACGAAACTTTAACATAACAAAATTTCATTACCACTTTTTTTCCTTCTTCAAAAAGAAAAATAAAAATATTCATGCCTGAAAGGTTATCTACTAAATTACCATTTGGAAATTAAAACATAAGAAAAATTTGTTGCATTGCATAGAAATATTTAAGAAAGAAAGTTAGTTTAACACACAACAGCTTCTCTTCAATCTCGGGATAGAATAGTTAATCGAATGGAAGACGGAATCATTAGAATATTGTAGTTAATGAACTAAAAGAACAACATAGGAAGAGAAATAATTGTGGAATTAAAATTTTTAGATGAAATAATTTAGAAATTGTTAGCTCACCAAAGCTTTAAATTGAAGAAATTTGTTCTGCTGAAAATTATGCCTGGAGAACATGGGTTAATGACCAGTTTCACGAGAGGGAAGTTGTTGGTCCATATTGGAATGTGAGCACATAAACAATACTTGCCTTAGGTCATCCGAAACGCTCTATTAGAGAACGTTCATCCTCTCAATGATAGCCTTCGCTGCATCCTGAAACACATAAACATGAACAAGTTGTCAAATTTGATTTATTTCACGAAAAAGAACCTGCAGTGATTGTATATATGTACTTTCAAAATTTTGATAACGCTACAATTTTATTTAATACAATTTTTTATTTTAACAACCCATCTGGCTGAAATAAATAAAATTTCCCCCATTCACAGAATCTTAATTGAAAGACGAAACAGAAAAAAACTCCCCATTTTGCTGTCACAATTTTTTTCCCCGTTTGATGCTGGTCATATTTTTTCGCACGTCAAATGAAAATGATCGTCCGCTGCTTTTTAATTTGCCATCGTTGACTGAAACGATGATGTTACGTTCATCAAAAACGTAATTAAAATTGCATTTTACCCTCTGTTAAAGTTTGCGATCATTGAAATGCAATTAAAGTCGTAATCATTGAAACGCAATGAAGGTTGGTGATCATTGAACCGCAATTAAAAACCCCGCCTTTTAATGAAGCACCAAAAAAAAATTTGAGGAGGACTTTAAATAAAAACTTTTTTTCCTAAATACGTTAATTTAACAAAAAAAATTTTTTTCCTTCCATAAAAGAATTAAAATATCCAGGAATTATTATACTCATCGGGTACTTGAATATAGTTACTGCCAGGGAATCTAACCATATGCGTATACCAAAACTTTCTACGCGTTCAACGACATAGAATCCAAAACGTAATCCACGGGATCTCTCTTCTCTCCTGCGCGTTTGCATTACCAGCACAATAACAGTCTAAGCCGCTTAACAAAACGCTATTGACATATAATATTCGACGCACGAATAAACCCCAGTACAACTCGTTTACACCCAATCCTCCCACTCTCGAGAATTTACTGCTACTGTACAAATAATACCTCGCACCAAACACAAAATTCTAAATCAGCAAGCCATCAAGTGTTTTTTTAACATTTAGAAAAATACTTTTCTGCAAGAGCCAAAAGAATTTGGTTTTAGTTTTTTTGAATTCAGTCACTGAGAAGACCGCAATCACTGCAGCAGTGGGACAACTTTTTTTTGAACTGTGACGCTGTAAAATTTAATTTTACAAGTCACTATTTTTACTTTTAAATAATTAATTATTGATTTTGATAATGAATTCAAATATTTTGATAATTTCAAATAATAATTGGATATTGATTTATTTAATTTTCTATTAATTATTTTTATTCAGAGGCTGTAACGGATATTCCAAGATTGAATCATATATTGTAATTCAATTTTTAGTAAATGAATTCTTGTATTTTTGTAAAATTCCGATTCCTGTATCTATTTCCTGTTTCCTGAGTCATCGTGGGATTTTATTGGCTGCCATTATGGATGAATTGGACACAATTTATTTATTAATTGGACAATACTATTTTACAAGACTTCGACTTAATTTGAATTTTACCGCCTTATGTCATCTCATTTTTCTGTCAACCAATCAAATCACTTGAACCATTTTTGATTTCTTCTGATCCATGGCCCAAGAATATTTTAACATTATTTTGAAGATGATTCAATGGATTGCAAATATTTATGTCTTTCTGCATTGGATTTCTCAATTTTTATGAAATTAATTTACATCCTTGGTAGAATTTATTGAGCCTTCCGTCTCGTATACGCGAAGCTCCTATGCCGGTGGCCCATTTGAATCGTCATACTTACTGGATACTAAGAAATACGTGTGGATTTTGAACATATATTTGTTATGTAATATTATATCATGATTTTTATATCAAAATAAGCATTAGAAAAAAATGGAGGAGAGTCTAATAAATTATTGACAATTTTCTAACATCTGGATTAAACAAATGTGAATTTGTGAGAAGAATTCAAGAATTGGGGCCCTAATTTGAATTACTACGTTCCTGATTGTTTTCGGCGTTTGGAAGCAGACGACAAATGAAGATCATCACTATGAAAACAAAACAGACGGTTAAAAATTTGCTATTTGATATTCATTCGTTACTCGACAGTCTTTGAAGAAAGAGTTATTAATTTAATTTAATATTTTGTGTTTGCCTTTTTTTGGATTTTTGGTTCTTTTCTTTGGTAAGCAGATTTATTCTTTAAAGGAATTTAGTGAGAATTTTCTTATGTTAAAAATTAATTTATATATTTGATGTGGTTTTAGTGTGTCCATTTTTTTATTTTGATAATTGATTTCCTTCACTGAATTCTTTTCTGTTATTTCTTTCTTTATAATATTTTCGATTCTATAACATGATTTAATTATAATTTCTTGTGATTTTTTTATTTTTCCTTAAATTGTGTTTTGACCATTCCCTATAATAAATATATTGTGATTGTGTTATATTTTCCCCAATATTGTTTTGACCATTCCCTGAATTTATGAATTTTCATGAATATTTAAAATTGTGTTTTTATGTGGAATTCAAATTTCATTTAATTTAATTTACGTTGGATTTTTTTAGATAAAATTGTAAATCTTGGAATTTCCGTGACGAACGAATTTTTAATTTATTGTTTTGATTATTGTTAATTTTTAATCAATTGTATAAAATTTTGTAATATAAATGAGTAATTAAAATCGTGATTATTTTTAGATGAATTCTCTATTAATTGATTTTTGAATGTAGATAATTGATTTTTTTAGTCTTTATTGCTAACGTCCACCCCTCTCTACTGTTTAATTTTGAGTTGCCGAGTAATTTCGAAGTCGTTGCTAATAATTAATTTTCTTTTGTAATTTAACTCAGTCTGGCGCCCAATAATAATTTTTTTATTTAATTTGTAATAATATAATTTCTTTATTTTTGCAACGCCAGTGTAACCTGAAATATATTTATTGCTTTTAATTTAGTTTATTTAACTGCTTGGCATTTAAACTGGTGGTCTTGTATGTCAATAATTAAACATTAATTTGATTTTTTTTGAGGTTATATTTTTTGTGATATATAAATGAATTTTTTTTATTTACTTCGATAAATAATTTTGAGGGTTACAGGACACTCGGGAGATAACGAATAACTTTAAAAAAACAATATTTTTCTTTAAAAAAAATTACGAATTGATCACTAGTAATAGACATATACATGTGAAAAAAACTTCAAAACATTTGACGCAATAAATTCTCTGAAAAAAATTCCTAAAAATCACCGTTTTTCCAGGCACTCACGTACTAGATGTGCCCCTTAGACTAGACGTAACAATAATAATTGCTTCCAATCACCCAGAAAGCTTGAATGTTTACCTTAAATATAAAATCATTTTTTTCTTCTGATTTTACTTCTAGCCTTCTGTTCAAAGTCAGGGAAGGTTTATTCAATTTTAACGACGATTTAAATTCTCCTTTTCGCTTCTGGAAACTTTTCCACCGTCTAGCAAACTAACGACAAAACTGTTTCAAGAAACAAAGAATTCAAGATCATGAAAATCTCTTTTTCCACAGAGGCAGTTGGGGGATCCACCAGGAGTTTTTGGGTAACATCTAGAATTCATGAGTGATGTCAGAAGTTTAGATATTTCGCACCCATCCAAAAGCGCTTTTTTTCCTCTTCCACCACACCATCAGTGGGATAGAAAATGATAAACTCGTTTTGTTTCCCTCCGAGTACAACCACACCACGTCCCGTCTTTCTACTTCTTCTAACTAAATTATTATTTCTCTCCAAGAATATAACTTGTCAAAATTTGTGAAACGTGACCAGGAAAATAGGGGATTTTATCCTTCACGTGAAGAGTCGTCAAAAAAATTGAATTATAACGAAAGTGAAATTGGTAAAATAGGAAAGTAATTGAAAATTACAAAGCGTTGTAATTGTTACGCCTAATCACTTTTTAATTTCTGTAAAAACGTAACCTTGCCATGGACGATAAATAAACTTTTCTTTCACTTGACGTAAGTTCAATGTTTACAAATGTCTCTTATAGACTTATTAATTATTTTTCAGATCATCCAATCGAAGAGAAAAAGAATATCATATACAACTTGGTTGATACAGCAAATTTCATTGTTCAATAAAAAATTCCATTTTGATAATTCGAAGAAACTTAAAACAATTTAAAAAAGGTATCCCTACGGTGACGTAGCATACAATAACATAAAAGTAAATCGAAAAGTACTAATTATGATAGTTGTGTAATTATTATAATTGAGCGTCCTCTTAATTTATCTATATGCTAATAAATGAATAAGCGAGCCACTAGCCCACCCATAAAACGCTTATGAATTATTAATTGGGGAACTATATGGATAACGCCTCATTATTTATTGAAGTTAAGCTCGCTCCAAAAACCCCACACCAAATGACCACGTGTATATATATATAAAATACAATCTACAAAAGCCAAAAGATAATAATTAAATCTAATGGGCGAAAATAATTATTTATTTAAAATAAGCTCAACGTGAAGCGTAAGTAGAATGTATTATTTAAATTTTTCCATTTACCCTATTACACCTCAAGGTAGAAATCAATATTAATTAATTATTAATAATAATAGATGTAGACTGAAATGTAATATTCTAATATTATCATAGAAAAGAAGAATAATTATAATTAAAATTAGATTTAACCGAGGAAAATTGGACCACCTGTTTCTTCAAGTCATGTTGCCTCTCGTGAATAATGGTCCAATTAGAGAATAATAATACATCTCTCGTCGAAGAGAGCCAGACAGAGGAGTCGAGAGTGAATCTTATTACGCTTATTATTAGTGATTCTCTCATTACTTTCCCGAAGAAGAGGGATAATAATTACTAATTGCTAATTGCCGAATTATAAATTGCATCCGGAAGAAATAGTCAAGAATTTAGAAAATGATTTTAAAAAATGATTGCAAATTTTATCTAAAGATAGGTAAGGTAAGGTTCAGATTTACTCAACAAAACTGATTTGATTTTCCACTGACAGAAAGTTTTTATTAACCCTCAGTTTAAAAAAACTGATTTTTTGATAGTGTTGATAGAAGCAACACTAGTAGAATAATTTAGCCTTGATAAAATTACTATTGCTTTTGAAATCGAATACGATTAATTAAAACTGAAATATCACGGAAAGAATTAATTAGTGACATATTGCACTATACTTTTATAACGCGCCATGCCATCCGCTTTAAAAAGGACAATATCAGAGTCGTGAGAAGGCACCGATTACTTAACAGCTTGCCGCTTATGAGCAGAGCCACTAATTATATTTGCAATTAGGTTTAATGTCTCGAGCACGAATTTGAGAATATGATTCGAAAAATTAATGCCATCATTAAAAGCTATTGAATTCATTATAAAAGTTATTCTACCTTCACGATACTAAACTTTTCTTTACTGTTGGGAAAACTTTATTATATTTTGTTAAAATAATTCGCAAATTTAATTACAAAAAATAACCAAAAATAAGGAAGGAAAAATTATCTAGTACTTTATGTATGTTAGTGAAACTCATCTGATTATTTAATTTCAAAAAGAACTAATCCTCTAAGTACGAACGAGAATAAATAAAATGTCCGAAACGTCAAGCTATTCGGAGTCATGTTTCTGCGCTTTTTACATGAATTATTATTCTTGAATAATAAATTTAAAAAAAGTTTATATAATGTGTTTATCTCCTAACCTGACACACTGCGCAGTTTGTCGGGAAATTAACAATAATAATTCTATAATTTAAGTTAAAAATAAATTTCTAAATTCTGAAAAATTAGTTTCTTTTAGTACTTTAAAAGAAGGAAAAATTTATATATTCTGTTAAAGCAATCCTTTAGATTAATTCTACATCCAAAGCAGAAAATCAACTGCTGTCAATACTTTAGTGATTTCTGCTTACCAATATTTGTTTATATAAAACTTGTTACGTGCAGTTTAAACAAAATCCTTTTTAATTAATTCTAGAAGCAAAACAGCAGATCAACTGTTGCAGATCTTTTGACATCAGTTATAAAATAATCATAATCATAATATTAAAATATTAAAAATAATCATAATAATGATAATCAGTTGTAAGATTAAGAATTGTTACCTTCATTTTATTTAGAAATAATTACCTTTACTCTGGAACTAAAGCAAAAAGTCATTTGCTCGTTCTTTGCCATCAGCATTTGTAGAAATAAAAATTGTTACGTCCAGTTTAAACAAAATCTTTTTAGATTAATTCTAGATCCAAAGCTGAAAATCAACTGTTGTTGGCACTTTAGTGATTTTTGCTTATCAATGTTTATAAATGAAAAAATTGTTACGTTCAGTTTAAGCAAAACCTTTTTAGATAAATTCTAAAACCAAAGCATCAGATCAACTGTTGGAGATCTTTTGCTGATTTCTGCTCATCATTATTTGTAGATGTAAAAATTGTTACGTTCAGTTTAAGCAGAACCATTTTTAGATTAATTCTAAAACCAAAACATCAGGTCAACTATTGGCAATGTATAATGATTTCTGCTGATCGTTATTTGAAGAGGTAAAAATTGTTACTTTATGCTTAAGCAACAAACTTTCTCAAGAGTTGAACCAAAGTAGAAAATCATCTGCGGCATCTGGTAGAACAAAAATCAAAAAATTTACATTAAAAACAATTCCAGGCCATTTATCCCTTTCGCTAAATAAATAGCAGAATCATCATCTCCCTTTCCCAAAAAGCATAAAAGTAAACATTACATCGATATCGAATTGACAAAACTAAAAATTGATTATTCGAGTACAATTTTTTTTCTCCACAAAATGACACGCGCGCGCACTGCAAAGTTTATTTTTTTGCGCAAATTCGTTAGTACGCGCACGTGTCCTCGAATAAACGAGTAAAGGTAAACGTCACATGCACACCGGCTAATGTGTTTCCTTTTATCCTTGTCTCTCTCTTTTTCAACCATAATGCCCCGACCACTTAAAAGCACTTAACCTGTTTGCTGAAAATATTAAACGTGAGTAAATATCGTAAAATGGGACAAATTCGAATGAAGTATGTTTACAAGTACGTACCCACATGAAAAGGTAACATTTTTCTTTCCACATTAAAGCCTCTTTCAACTTTCCGACTTTCATCTCTTCCATAACTTGCGGATTCAATTAATTTAACGGAAAACATATCATAAAAATGATATATTTCTCTTTTATTAACAAGGACAATTATTTTATTCACACACAAGAATATATAATTTGAATGCAATACTTTAGAGGGGGGACAAAATAGATAAAATTGAAACAAAAATTCCTCTTTTTCTC
This sequence comes from Leptopilina drosophilae, assembly GCA_032873175.1. Classification (NCBI taxonomy): domain Eukaryota; kingdom Metazoa; phylum Arthropoda; class Insecta; order Hymenoptera; family Figitidae; genus Leptopilina; species Leptopilina drosophilae. Next base: position 7,499,967 of record CM065486.1, read on the forward strand.
CAACGTAACATAAAGCGTCGTATCGCATATCACGTTTTCAATTATCGATGAATGCCAAAAGATTCAGCTTTGACGCAATGTTGTCTGCTATGATTTTTGTTCAACGGAAAAAAAACACAGTGCCTTTTTTTTGCAAAATCCAACTAAACAATAATGATCAGTAATATTGGCTTGTTTATTGTCTCGTTTCTCCTATATATCGCGATTCACGGTTATTACGAATTTTTCCCCAATTTTCGATGTTCATAAAAATGAATAACTTCCCCTTTCTCTCTCTCGCTCTTCCGTTTTTCAAATCATGTTCATTTTCTACATTCAAATTCGACGAATGATTCTCTCCCCCTTTACAAATATTGCTCTCAACCATTAAAAGTATAAATCAGAAGAGAAAAACTAATTGAGTTTTATTAAATTTTTAAATTACGTATGAAAAAATTTTTTTTCAAATTTAATTTGTGTGAATATATTTTTTATATGAAACAAAAATTATTCGTGTAGTTTAATATTGAAGGTAATATATTTTGGAAACCTTTTTAATGAATAAGAATTTGAAGTCTGATGAAATTTTGGCCGCGCAGTGAGATAGAGAAAATTTTGTATAATTCGTGTGCAAAAGGGGCAATTGTCAGTAATTAAACGGAGGGGGAAGAAATTAAATTAAGTCGAAGGTGGATGACCATTTAGACGAGTCCAGAATTTCGCATCCGATGGTGTCCGCCCACTTTGCTCTCTCTCTCTCTCTCTCTCTCTTTCTGTTTCTGGAGTGTTTCACAGTTTCGTGCTTTTCCGTCTCGTTTCGTTTTAGCCGCGCGACAATAAAATGAATTTGCATGCAAAATAACTCGAGTGGAGTTGCACGTTTAAGTTAGTGTCCCACGGCGTAAATTTCACATGACCAAATTGTTTCCTTTGAAAATGATCGACGTCTATCTAGTTGCACGTGAGAGTAGAGCGTCGCAGTTATCTTCGCAAATTTTCTATGCTAAACATTTTTTTTATTTAATATGAAACCTACATTTTGGGTTAAATATTTTTGAGGTACTTTAATTTTTTTAATATCTAATCGTTAGGGTTTGATTTAAAAATATTTTACTCATTAATTCTTCAACAGAGTTGTGTCAACTTAGTCATCAATACTTTTAATGCATACAATCGAAGATTACAATTTACAATCGAGAAAGAAAAGGAGAACTCAAGTAATTTTCTTGAATTAAAACTTACTTGAAAAAACAACAAAATTGTCACAAATTGGTATCAAAAGACAACTTCATCGGATAGACTCATTAATTATTTTTCAGATCATCCAATCCAACAAAAAAAGAATATTGTATACAATCTGGTTGATAGAGCGATTTTATTGTTCAACAAAGAGTTTCATTTTGATAACTTAAAGAAGATAAGATCCATCTTAAAAAACAATAACTATCCTTTGGACTTTTTATTGATAGACATATAAAAATTCGTACAAACCATATAAAATTTTATCATGTTCATAAGAATAATAATAATCCAAATAAAATAGTATTTACAGTCAAATCCCAAAGGTTTGTTTACCGTTCAATGAAAAATGTTTCTTTAAGTTGCCAAATATTCCCAAGGAGTTTCATTGTACTGCGATTCCACTTATTAATAAAAACTCCAATTCTATAATTAGACTTGGTAAAGATGCATCTAAAAATGGGACAAAACAAATGTTGTATACAAGTTTGACAAAAAATTTCAAATTCAAACCATTGTGAAATTCAAGAACATATAAAATTTTATTATCGAATACGAAGATATCAATAACTGAAAGTTTTCTACTATTTTAATAAAATTTCTCAAAATAATTAAATTACTTACAAAAATTGTGATAAAATTCCTTATAAGATATAAGTGATTTTCAGTAATTTATAAAATGCTTTGAAAAATTTCAATTATTTTTTAAAGAATTCAATAAAATTCGTTGTAAGAATTCAGTTATTTTCATAATTGATGAAATTTTTCATAGGATTTAACTTATTTTTCATACATTTTTAAATAAAGTTTAGGAAAAATCTGATTATTTTTAAAAATTATTTGCACGAATTCTATATTTTATGAAAATAATAAAATTTCTCCCCTGTAATTTAAATGTTTTCAAAATCTACTATTTCAATGAAATTTGTTAAAAGAATTTAATTATTTTTAATAAATGTAATCAAATTTCTTACAAGAATTCAACTATTTTCATAAATAATTTATTGTATTACCAGATTTTAATTATTTTTAATACTATTTTTAATAAATTCTTTGAAAATAGTAATTATTTAAAAAAATTCCATCAAAATTTGTCAAAAGAAATTAATTATCAATTAAATTTAATAAGAAAATAATTAAAGTAAATTAAAGAAAAATAAATATTTAACAAATGTTTGCAAAAGTTCCTTAAGAAGTTTCAAGTCCATTTGCTTACAATTCAATTTTTACGAAACGTTGATTATTCAGAGATTTTTCAATTTAAATATTTTGAAAATAAAAACATAAAATATTTTTTTAAAAAATTCAATAAAGCTTTAAAAAAATTTACAAAATTGTTAATTAAAAGTAAAAGGAATGCAAATTTTTAAATATTATATATTTAAATATTCATATTTAATATTTAAATTCATGCTGTGTGCCTTTTATATTCTATTATTATCTAAAATTGTAACTGAAATTTATTTTGGAATCAATTTTTATTCAAAAATTCAATTATTTAAATAGAAAAATAAGTAACTGATTGAATAAATGAATACATTATTTGAAATTCAATTTTTATACGAAATCAACAAAGTTTTAAATAATCGAATGTTTTCGATAAAATTTAATAAAATTTTCATGAATAATTATATTTTTTGAAGAATTTAATGAAAATTATATTAAAGATAGTTAAAATTCTGTGAAGAGTTTTATTATTCATAAAAATAATTTAATAAATAAGAATGTTATTTATAAAAATAGTAAAATTGTTTACGAAGAAGTAAATGATTTGTTAGATCAAACAAGAATAGTTGAATTCCTTTAAGATTTTTATTATTCACGAAAGTAATTTAATGTTCACTTCGAACTTTATCAACATTTTCTTTTAATAATTGAAATCTTTTAAAAAATTTTAGTAAATTAGAAGATATTGAGAATCATTAAATTGAGAAACATTTTTAAAAGTACGTAATTGGAATTTTTTACAAGACCTTTATTAACATTTTTGAAGATAATTGAATTTTAGAGAATTTTTTTATGTATAAAAATACTTGAAATTTTGACGAGAATTTTTAAAAAAATTGTAATTAAACTTCTGTACAATTATTTATAACAACATTTGTAGAGCAAAAATTGTTACGATCCGTTTAAGCAAGATTTTTATTAATTTTAAATATCAATGCAAAAAATTAACAGCTCTTGATTGTCTGTTGATGTTTGATGATCAGTTTAAGCAAAACATTAAATTAATTCTAGATCCAAAGTAAAAAATTAACTGCTCTCGATACTTTAAAGATTTTTGCTTATCAATATTTGTTAATATAAAAATTGTTACATACAGTTTAAACAAAATCTTTTTAAATTAATTCTAGAAGCAAAGCAGTGATTAACTGTAGATCTTTTGATGATTTCTGCTGATCATTTTTTGAAGAGGTAAAAATTGTTACGTTCAGTTTAAGCAAAATCTTTTTAGACTACTTCTAGAAGACAAGCAGCAGATTAACTGTTGGAGACCTTTTAATAATTTCTGCTCATCATTATTTGTAGATGTAAAAATTGTTACGTTCAGTTTAAGCAAGACCTTTTTAGATTAATTCTACAAACTAGAACAGCAGATCAACTGTTAAAGATCTTTTGATGATTTTTACTGATCATTTTTTAAAGAGGTAAAAATTGTTACGTTCAGTTAAAGCAAGACCTTTTTAGACTATTTCTAGAACCAAAGCAGCATATTAACTGTTGGATATCTTTTGATGGTTTCAGCTGAAAATTATTTAAGGAGGTAAGAATTGTTACGTTCAGTTTAAACAAAATCTTTTTGATTCAATCTAAAACCAAAGCAGCTAATCGATTGTTGTTGATTAGTGATCAGTTTTTGAGTGACCGAAAACTGTTTCGACCCTTATATCATGTGTTACTTTCTTGTATCACGATTATTATATATACATGTTTTAAATCTTCAAATTTTAATTATATTTATGAAATTCCAAATGCGGTAAGATATTTTTTCTAGATTATACTGTGAAGTGCAATATTGTTATCTGTTGTTAATGATCTAACCGACATATCTTTTATTGTAGATAATTTCCTATCACAAATTTGAATCATAATTTTGAATCATAATTTTGTATCATAATTTTGTATCACAATTTTGTATCATAATATATTGCATCACAATTCTACATTCCTTATTAGTCGTATTATTAATTTTTTTCATAATAATATTTCGAGTTATTGTCTTTCGCGTTTGTATCGTCCCGTTGATATGGCAAAAGGCCAAAGGCGTTGGTGGTCTGTCGGTTAGGCGTTCTCTGTACTTACCGTGAAATGAATCAAGTCCCTGGTTCTAAAGCGAGCAGGTGCTTATTACTCACTGGGTGCCCCCTTTGTCCTCACCCAACCCCCTCGAGCACCAACAGCCCTCCTCGCAACTTTCTTGCCTTCCTCTATATACCCATCCATATATTCTCACTCAGGAAACCTCCCTCGCCCTTAGGTCATACCAAACTCGAGTTTATACAGTGAGAGAGAGAGAACGAACTCCTTTATCGTTTGCAAATACCAACTCCACGCTTTTGCGACCCAATCGGATTTCCTCGATCGTTCCACTGATAATTATCACCCTCGAGGAAAATTTACTGCCTCACTGCAAATTACGATAAGACTTTATTATTATTCCTTTTTTCTCCGCGACAATAATTACAATTTACAAAAAGAAATTTTATTCAAACATTGGATTTAAACTAATTTCCTAAAATTTGATTGAAAATACTATTTAAAAGGGGGGAGGGGGAGAAAAGAAGTCTTGTGCACTGGTCCATTAGTGTAATTGCAATTTATTTAGTAATTACTTTAATTAGAGTGCACTGGGTTTTAGAAGGTTGCCAAGAGAGAAGGATGGGAGGGAGAAAGTGGTAAAGGGTGAGAGGGGGGAGTTTTCTATAAGAGAGAGAGAAAGAGACTTGAGTTGAAAAGTGTGAGGAAAATACAACGGAAAAGGAGAACTAACTGAATTAATTAATGAATTAGCCCCCGAGGGATAAGGCGTAAAAACAAGTGGAAATCGGGCGAAGAGAGTAAGCGATTAAAGTAAGTGGAGTAAGAATGTAAGTAAAGTAAGTAAGTAACCGGTGAGGATTATATGACTATGGACGCGAGGGTGAGAAAGAGAGTAGAAATACTGGTTTTTGCAGAGGTGAACGAGAGAGGCTAAAGGGGGAGGGGAGAGTGCGAAGTTGAAAATTAAGGGGTCTTTCCTATTCAGAAACTTGATACCTTAACGATCCCTTGCTAATTAAACGGCCTTTCCTCTGATGTGCCTTGGAAAAAATCCTGAAAACTCGGCAAAATTAAATTTAAACCCCTATCTTGTTTTCATTATCGAACAAAACGTCAAAAATATGTCATACCACGTGAAGAAAATAAAAAAAACCCAATACATCATATTATAACAACTCTTAAATCCATTTTAACACCTATTATTGTTGTTAACCATCTAAAACCCTTAAGGTCTTAAACCCCTTAAGGGGCAACACCTAGTTTGAGTGCCTAAAAAGACGGTGATTTTTAGGAATTTTTTTCAGAGAATTTATTGCGTCAAATGTTTTGAAATTTTTTTTACATGTATATTTCTATTACTAGTAATCAATTCGTAATTTTTTAAAAGAAAAATATTGTTTTTTTAAAGTTATTCGCCATATCTCGAGTGTCCTGTAACCTTCAAAATTATTTATCGAAATAACAAAAAAATTCATTTATATATCACAAAAAAATATAACCTCAAAAAAAATCAAATTAATGTTTAATTATTGACATACAAGACCTACAGATTAAATGCCAATCAATTAAATAAACTAAATTAAAAGCAATAAATAAATTTCAGGTTACACTAGTGTTGCAAAACTAAAGAAATTAAATTATTACAAATTAAATAAAAAAATATATTGTTGGGTGCCAGACTGAGTCAAATTACAAAAGAAAATTAATTATCATCAACGACTTCGAAATTACTCGGCAACTCAAAATTAAACAGTAGAGAGGGGTGGACGTTAGCAATAAAGACTAAAAAAATCAATTATCTACAATCAAAAATCAATTAATAAAGAATTCATCTAAAAACAATCACGATTTTAATTACTCATTTATATTACAAAATTTCATTCAATTGATTAAAAATTAACAATAAACAAAACAATATATTAAAGATTCGTTCGTCACGGAAATTCCAAGATTTACAACTTTATCCAAAAAAATCCAACGTAAATTAAATTAAATGAAATTCGAAGTCCACATAAATACACAATTTTAAATATTTATGAAAATCCATAAATTCAGGGAATAATCAAAACAATATTGGGGAAAATATAACAGAACCACAATATATTTATTATAGGGAATGGTCAAAACACAATTTAAGGAAAAATAGAAAAATCACAAGAAATTATAATTAAATCATGTTATAGAATCGAAAATATTATAAAGAAAGAAATAACAGAAAAGAATTCAGTGAAGGAAATCAATTATCAAAATAAGAAAAATGGACACACTAAAACCACATCAAATATATAAATCAATTTTTAACATAAGAAAATTCTCACTAAATTCCTTTAAAGAATAAATCTGCTTACCAAAGAAAAGAACCAAAAATCCAAAAAAGGCACACACAAAATATTAAATTAAATTAATAATTCCTTCTTTATCCAAAAAAACTAGAGTCTCATTGTACGGAGAAAATAATACTAAATAAGCAAAGACAAAAATCAACCCGATCGGATGATTGATTCTCGAGTTAGAGCTGCTGCAAATTCAAAAAATGTAGCTTCGAGAAAAACACGTTTAAAGATAAAAGTACAGATTTTATAACGATAAATTGATAAATATTATTTCTATACTTAATCTGCCATTCCAGGTCCATATATGCCACATTTATAAGTGTGAAATTAGCTATGTCTGTATATCTGTGCGTTGTCCCTACTTCTATTATACTTGTGTACGTCGACAAAGCCCAAACAATAACTCAGGTAGGTAGGCGACAGGCGTTGTCACTCCTGACCGACTATTCTAAAGACTCTAATTCAAAAATTATGTGAGATACGCACTTGAAATTTTAATATGTTATTTTCAAAGGTATAAACTATCAAAAAATGCAAACAATCGATTTTTTCAAAGTGTCACACTAGGTGTGCCCCTTAACCGCAGTAGGAACTGCAATAATTATAGTTACTGAAGTATAATAAGCTCGAGTATCCACATCTATCCCTAAAGTTAACATATCCACTGTTCTTATCCTTTCGTAAAATTAATATCCAATAAGATTCTGTAAACTTATTAGAAGATTCATTAAATTCTACAAAATTCTAATGAAACTAATTTTCCCCAAACATTAAATGAATATTTCCGAATTTTAAATAAGTATTCCTTAAATGTAAATATTCCTCAAATTTTTTAAAGTGTATTTAATTTCCATTTGGATTTATTTTCTGAAAGTAATATAAGGTGCGGTAGAGCACCTTCAAAATCCCACTAAAACAAAATGACAGACATTTATATTTTTTTTCTTTCTCCTCGCGGTGGATCTGCACTCGCGAGGAATTGTGAAAATAGAAGCGTCGTTTGTCGGACAATAAAATAAAATTTCTGCACGTGAGCCATTATGCTTCGCGAGAAGAGGGAAAATTATAGTAAATATAGAGATGGAGCATTCTCACAGAGAGCCTCTGGTGAAAACACAAACTGCGGCTAGAAATATTAAAACCTCTTGCTAAATTCCATGGTGATATCTTAAAAATAAATGTTAAACGTCAAGTTGAATGTACCATAACTTTGGATATGTGCGTTGAAATGTGTTTGTGTATATATAAAGCGGAAGGAAAATATTCCTATGGAGTTTTATATCTCACGTTGTAATTTTCCGATTATAGGGCAGACTATATGAAAATCTTGTGTTTATATTTTTTTCACCCTCCGACAATATGTGTGAATATGAAGATAAAACCTTATTTCACAGTTTTTATTAGATTCGAAACAAAAAATTTTTTTTAGAAAATTATAAATAATTCGCCATTGATGACTGATGATTTTTCAAATAGAAGGAAAAATAATTTTACCCACTTACCTTAGTTCGTAATTATTTTTAACAAAGATTATTACGAATATTTCGTAATTAATGACTTGCATCATTTATCAAATAGAAAAAAAATTCTACACATTTTCTTAAATTCTAAATTCTTTAACGAAAATTATTCATATTTAGCAATTTTTATGACTTTCGTCATTTTTAAAATAGGAGATGAACACATTATATAAACTTTTTTAATGAAATTTTTTTTTACCTTTGACATGCTGACGCCCACGGATTGCGCCTCCTTTTAAAACAGCGACCTGTTTGATTATTTAATAAATTTTCTAAACTATTTTATTGACCTGATGCTCCCACCTTGACGGTCGAAACGAGAATGAATTAAATGTCAGACTTGACAACCAAGAGGTCGTGTCACTATCTCCGCGCTTTCCCAAATGAATTAACAGCTAAATTACATATTATTATTATCCGCCACCGATAAAACAGAACCCCAATTTATCCACATTGTGACAACATCGATAATTTTCTACTACGGTTTTAGAATTAATTTAAAATGTCATTTAAAGGTCATTTAATCAAAAATGTAAATTTCTATTTCGACAAAATAAACAAAAGACCCTTTTTTGGTTCACTAAAAAAAATTTCTCTCAAAAGATTACCTAAATTAAACGTATTTCATTTCGGATAAAAACAAAATGCCTTTGTTAAATGAAAAAACGCACAAACTGCAAATTAAAATAAAACAAAACCTGTCAAAAAAAATGTCGAATTGCACAAAAGAAGAGTAACACGATATTTTGCAAAAAAGAACAAAAAATTTTCACAAAAAGATATTACAGTGGAGAAAAAAAATCCTGAATGGAGAATAAATTTTTGGGTAAAATTTGAACTGGCTTTTGTATGAGTAACGCGCGTTTGTGACGACAATCATGTTACAAGGTACGATTTCTGATGGTGATAGTTGGGTTCAAATTACGCGATTGAATGATTTCGAGAATCCAAAGGACGCATATATTTAAATATATGTGTGAATACATTTGTATGAATATATATATATATATATATATATATATATATATATATATATATATTAATACACATCGAATCGAGAATAAGTGAGACAGAGTGTTTGTCTGGCAGCAATGCTATCCGTCGACGAGGTTCGATGCAAGGGGAATTGATTTTAGCATGGGCTTTGTGAAACTGATCCACCATTAACAACGATAAAAATAATCCAATCCAACGTTTGTTTGATCTATCAACAATTGATACATATCTATATATATATATATATATATATATATATATATATATATATATATATATATATCATCTAAAGTATTCAACATATAAAATCAGAATAAATAAAAGAACAGCAAAAAAATGAGGAGAAATTGCTAAAAAGCTATATCCGTATTTGTTAAATTAATCCGGTAATAATTGTTCATAAATTTTGTATTATTCATATTCTAGTGGGGAATTATTATTATAGAAATGTATTATTCTACGTTTTTTGTAAATTTTGCTCTAAATGGTTTTTTTAACCATATTGTCAATTTTTGTAGCATTTCTGTTTTTGAAATTATAAATTATTTTTTACTTCCTTACAAATAGATTTAATTAAAAAAAACTGTTATCCGGTTTCGAAATTCAGTTTTTTTAAATAAATTTTATAAAATGCAACACCGACATTCAATTATTCGTGTAAATTTTAATATAGTAGGTCCATAAATTTGTTATGATAAAAATTGTTACTTTTAGTTTGAGCCAGAAATTTATATTAATTTTAATATTATCAAATCATAGAATTAATTGCTTGTAATTTTTTAGTGCTTCTTGTTGATCTTTATTTGTAGAGGGTAAAAATTGTTACGTTCAGTTTAAGCAAGACCTTTTTAGATTACTTCTAGAACCAAAACAGCAGATCAACTGCTGTCAACAACTTAGTGATTTCTGCTTATCAATATTTGTCGTTATAAAAATTGTTACGTCCAGTTTAAACAAAATCATTTTAGATTAATTCTAGATCCGAAGCTGAAAATCAACTGCTGTCAACATCTTAGTAATTTTTGCATATCAACATTTGTTCCAGAACCAAAACAGCAGATCAACTGTTAGAGATCTTTTGATGATTTCTGTTTATCAATATGTATTGCTATTGCTGCGCCTCAAAGTAAAATTTGACCATAAGCATAATTTATATATTTAATTTTTCCGGCATCAGTGATTCAACCTGATTTATTCACAGAGCGAAAAGCTCTTATACTGAGGAACAGGTTTTAAGAAGGCGAGTAACTGTTAAATTGAATCTAAATTACTGATTTGAATCCTTTAGAATTAGAATCAGAGAAAAAGAGCAGATCCAGATGTCTTCAGGGATACTGAAACAAAATTATTTCTTTGTAGGATCAATCGAGAATTTGAATAGGACTAGGTTTTGGTGTATTAGTAACATTCCTTTTAAAACTATTTGTAGAGTCGTAGACCCAACAAGAGATACCTCCTTCAGTGTCAAAGTAATACAGTTCTTAGAAAATTGTCAAAATGCTGTCTCGTAGAAAAGTTATCTTCTTTAATGTACTTGACTAAGACGAGACTCGAAGAATACACTTGATAGTTGAAGAGATTTTTGCAACTTGAGTCGAAGGATAAATTCGATAATAAGGGCACGACTTGCTAACTTGGTCGCGGTTTCTGGACTGACAGGAAGAACGTTGCTTGCTGATTTGAGGGTGACTTCTGGACTAGTTAAGTTGACGGCGTTCCTGGACTGGCAAATTCGTCATGGGTGCCTCCTTCTATACTATTTCTATGTAAGGGATAATACGTCGTAACACCCAGTTTTATTACATTTTGGGTCAGGACACGTTTATTGATTAAATTTAAATTCCTCTATTAGACAGACGGGGAACCTGTGGAAACATGGTAGAATACACATGACCATGTATGGTACTTGCTATCCAGACAAGGACTTCTCTTTAATTCTTTCTTTGATTAGAGGAAAAGAAGGATTCTAGTTCTAAATACACAAAATATTATTTTATAAATATACAATATGTCGCGATGACGTGACACTAAAAATTGTTACGTTCAGTTTAAGGAAGGTTTGTTTAGGGTTAATTCTAGAGCCAAAGAAGCAGATCAACTGTTGGAGATCTTTTGATGATTTCGGCTGATTGTTATTTGTAGAGATAAGAAGTGTTACGTTATGTTTAAACAACATCAACAACTCTAGAACAAAAATAGCAGATTAACTGTTGGAGATCTTTTGATGATTTTTGCTGATCATCATTTGAAGAGGTAAAAATTGTTACGTTTAGTTTAAGCAACCCCTTAGATTAATTCTATATCCAAAGCAGAAAATCAACTGCTGTAGATCTTTTAGTTATTTCTGCGTATCAATATTTGTCGTTATAAAAATTGTTACGTCCAGTTTAAACAAAATCTTTTTAGACTATTTCTAGATCCGAAGCTGAAAATCAACTGCTGTCAACATCTTATTGATTTCTGCTTATCAATATTTGTCATTATAAAAATTGTTACGTCCAGTTTAAACAAAATCTTTTTAGATTAATTCTAGATCCAAAGCTGAAAATCAACTGCTGTTGATACTTTAGTGATTTTTGCTTATCAATGTTTGTAAATGTAAAAATTGTTACGTTCAGTTTAAGCAAAACCCTTTTTAGATAAATTCTAAAACCAAAGCATCAGATCAACTGGATCTTTTGCTGATTTCTGCTCATCATTATTTGTAGATGTAAAAATTGTTTCGTTCAGTTTAAGCAGGACCTATTTTAGATTAATTCTAAAACCAAAACATCAGGTCAACTGTTGGAGATCTTTTGCTGATTTCTGCTGATCATTTTTTCAAGAGGTAAAAATTGTTACGTTCAGTTTAAGCAAGACCTTTTTAGACTACTTCCAGAACCAAAACAACAGATCAACTGTTGGAGATTTTTTGATAATTTCTACAGTCACTGTTTGTGGAGGTAAATATTGTTACGTTCAGTTTAAGCAAAACCCTTTTAGATAAATTTTAAAACCAAAGCAGCTAATCAGCTGCTATTCATTAGTGTTCGGTTTTTGGATGACCGAAAACTATTCTGACGACTACTTCAATCAATTCTGGAACCTTGGCTAAAAAGTATCTTCTTATCCCAAAGTCAGCATCTGTAAAAAAGCAAATGTTAAATAAATGTTTAGTTAATAACCTTCAGTCTAAGCGGTCTTCTTTTACAGTTCAACATAATTTCACATCTAAATTTAGTCTATTAGTCTATTAGTTTTTTAATCTATTATCTGACTGTGTTATTGTTATCCCCCCAACAATGTCAGAGAATAACTAAAAATCCACTATTCAACTATTTTACCCCCCTTCAAACCCTCTTCTATCATCATCATTAATTGATCGACTTGGAAAGGATAGACAAACTTCAATAACTGTCAATTCATCAAGAGAGAAATCGGGGAAATTTTCCAAATAATAATTCCCGAGAGGTGCGCCGCTAATTAATATAACCAATGCTGATTCATTTGCGATTTACAGTGGAAAGGGTAGGGGGAGATGAGGGGAGGGGAGGAGGAAATACGTCGAGTGTGGTAAACAGACTTGTCCAGGATATTTAAATAGAATGCAAAAGGGGTAGAGAAAGAGGGGGGGAAGGGTGGAAGCAGCTTAACGTGGTAGTGGTGGGGGGAGGGTGCAAAATTTTGTCGAGGAATGAAGAGTGGGGAGAGGGGAAGGAGAGTGTTAGGCAGGAGGAGTTGTGAATACCGAGGGATGAGCGTTTCAATTTGTCAGGAGACAGGCGAGAGACGGGAATAAATGGACAATTACACAAATACAATGTTTGACGTCATTTCAATGACGCGAGAGACACCTGTGATTGATTGTTAATTGCCTCGGTTTGTTACTCCGTCCATTGGCGCCCGGGTAGTGGTGGGGGGATGGCTAAAATCAAAAGGGGGGGCGAGAGGGAGAGGGTTGCAAATAATTTAACGGAAACGATCGATTTCAAAAGAGTAGGGGAAGCCTTTCATTGCTTTTTTTCAATTTCCATTATTATTCAGTTGTAATCTTCCCTTTGTTCATTGGCAAAATTGGATGTGTCCCTATTTTTTTTTTAAATAAAATTTACATTCCAGAAAAATTAATTGCTTTTAATTAAAAATTTCTTTTTGCACTATTTTTTTCCATGTATTTAATTTTATAAACTGTTTTACAAGTATTTTGTTTTATAACAAAACAGTTTATTACAAAAATAGTTATTTTTTGTGAACTGTTTTGTGACTATTTTTTTATAAATTGTTTTGTAACTATTTTTTTATAAACTGTTTTGTAACTATTTTTTTATAAACTGTTTTGTAACTATTTTTTTATAAACTGTTTTGTAACTATTTTTTTTTGTAAACAAAATTAATTTCTAATTTTATTTTTTCTATTGGAATTTTTTACTTTCTTATATTTTATTTTAATATTACATTTGTATTACTTTTTTACCTTTTTCAGAACTAAAACTAAAAGTTGTTTGAATTTTTTTAAACTGTTTTTTTAAAATTGTTTAACTTTTTTTCTTTTGAGAGGAGAAAGAATTTATTTTCTGGGCAGAAAGAAAATGTTCTTTTAAAGAGTTTCGATTATGGTATAATTTTTAAACGCTATAGATTCAGCGTGGAGCTTTTCAAATGTAAATTAGAGTGACGAGAGGTGGCGACGAGAGAAACTCACACCTTCCAAAAAGTGTCTTAGCTAGAGTAATATTTATAACCCTTCCCTTCCTGGAGACGAGCATCCGCTTTAAGTTTATTAAACTAACTCACTAAAATTATGAATAATTCGTCCCCTATTGTCTCTCGAGTCTTGAAACAATTACCTCCTTAAAGTTGCGCGAATTTTCATAAACTTCATTTTCATGCCAAAACACGTAAAACGATCTAAATCAAGGGAAAAATGAAAATTTCGATATTTCTTTTTTTTTGGAAAAGAATTTAGAATATGAAATATTTTTAATTTGAATAAAAATAATTATGATAATAATTTACTTGTATGTTTGGCAAGGATAATTATTTTTTTTAACAGAGGCATTAATTAAGAAAAGGCGTTTAAAAAAATTCAAAAATCAATTATTTAACAAAATTTTTATAAATTTAAGAAAAGGCCTTTTCAAAAAAATAATTGAAAAAATAATTATTTATTAAAAATAAAATAATTACTTATTTTTATTTTTAATTATTTATTTACTATTTTATATTATTGTTATTTATTTAATAATTATTTATTTATTTAATAATTATTTAACAACATTTTTATACATTTTTTCATAATAATTCAATTATTTTTAACAATATTCAATTTTAAAATTGTTAAAAATAAAACTTTTCATGGAAATTAAATTTTTTCCTAAAAAAAAGTTCTTAAAATTCTAAGCAAAAATTCAATTATTTTCATAAAAAATAAAACTCATCGAAAAATTACAATTACATTTCAATTCTATTTTAAATTAATTAATCGTAAAATTTAACTATTTTTACAAATAAAGGATTTTACAAACATTCAATATTATTTACAATAAAATTTTCATAATATTTATTATATTTCGAAAAACTTACGTAATGATTTAAAACAATCAAGACAAGAATAAGAATTTATAAAATTCTTAAAAAGAATTCAATTATTTACAAAAAGTAAAAAAAATTTTCACAGAAATACAATTTTTTTTAAACATTTGAATAACATTTTTTGCAATAATTTAATTATTTTTATAAATGTTAACATTTTTCATAAAAATTCAATTATTGAAAAAAATGTTTCATAAAATTCTAAGCAAGAGTTCAATTATTTTTATTATATTTTTTCAAATAAATTAATAGAAAAATTCAGTTATTTTTACAAATAAAGTTTTTCACAAAGAATTTAATGATTTAAAATAAAATTTTTATAATATTTTTAATGTTTTGAAAAAACTCATTATTTAAAACAGTATTTACAAAAATTCTTATGAAGAATTCAATTTATTTTTAAAATAACCACATTTTTACTGATTTTAGAAAAATTTATCAAAAATGTAATTAATCCTTGAAATTCAATTTCAATTTCTCTAAAAATTCAATTATTTTCAAAAATAACAAAATTTTTTTGCAATAATTCAATTACTTTTATAATTAAATAAACTTTTTTTAAGGAATTAAATTATTACTAAAAATTTTAATAAAGTTCTTAGCAACTATTCAAATATTGTAGCTCATAAAATTCTTTTCCGGATAACAATAATTCTAACCCAATTTTACAAGAATTGATCAAAAAATGTAATTATTCCTAAAAATTTAATTTCAATTTCTAGAATAAATTAATTATTTTAGAAACTTTGTTTAATTCTTTAAAAGAATTTAATTATTTATAAAAATATTAGAATTTTTCACAGAAGTTTAATTATTTTTAAATATTTTAATAAAATTTTCAGAAATCAATATTATTTTAAATACAATATTAATTACTTCTTTTGAAATATATATGTAATTTAATTATTAATAAAATTCTCCTGAAAAATTTAATAATATTTAAATAAATAATTTATCGAAAGAATTTACGTATTTATATAAATCATTTTTCGAAGGAATTTAATTATATCGATATAAATAACAAAATTATTCCCCAAAAATTTAATTATTTTCAGGCATTTTAATAAAATTCTTCATCAAATTCAATTATTTTTAAAAGTAAATAAATTTCTTCTTGTAAATTCAATTATTTTCAAAAATAACAATATTCATCACAAGAATTAAATTATTTTTAAATGTAATAAATTTCTTCTTGTAAATTCAATTATTTAAAGAAATTCTAATATAATCTTTCGCAAGAATTCAATTATTTTGATAAATAATGTTTTTTAGAAATTCAAATATTTTCAAGGGGATTTAAAATATCTCACAAACATTCAGTTATTGTCAAAAATTATAATTAAATACTTTGTAAAATTTCAATTATTTTCAAATATCTTATCGCAACTTCATGATTTCTAATATTATTTTATAAGATTATAAAATATTTTATATAAGATTTTTATAAGATTTCCTGGCAAAATTAAATTTTTTACTATTTTTATAAAATTTTCTAGCAGAATTCAATTATTTAAAAAAAATTTCTATAAATATTCCTAAGAATTCAATTCTTTTCGTGAATATTAAAAATTTCTCAAGAATGCATTTATTTAAATTAGAATAAATTAATTTGAATAAAATAACATTTTTTTATAACATTCTTTTAAAAAATTACAATTATTTTTCTAAAAATTTTAATTCTTCCTTGAATAATTATGAAAAGTCGTTGGAAGCTTTCAATTTATTAGCAGCAGGATGAAAAGGCGAAAAATATTTTTGATTAAATTTAGAAGAAAGTCAGGAATATTAAATATATAAAATGTTAATTTTTTGGTTTTTTAAAATGTCTAAAACGAATTTTTGTTGTCGTAAAGTTCGGCGTCACTTCGATTGTGGCCTCTCTTCCCTCAACGAGAGTTTCGAGAACTACAAAACCAATTTATCAACTGGAACCACGGTCGGTAACGATTTCCTAAAAAACCACTAAGCAACTAGTACCGAAATTCTCCACAAGTCCAAAAATCATCACAATAATACACACTTTGTTACTTATTTTTATTAACTAATTATTTACATAAACAAATTATATTATTATTATTATTATTATTATTATTCTTATTATTATTTATATTAACTAATTATTTACATAAACAATTTATATTAAAATAACATAAAAAACCGCTGCCAAGTTATACATTTTTGTGGCAAAGTATTAAAAAATGATTAATCAATATTAATTTATCAATTATTTATCAATTATTTATCAATTAATATTTACAAAATAAAAAATATTTTCCAGTATTTATTTTTTCTACTTAAATTTTTTTTTGCCATCCCCCTTTGTCTAATCCGGATAATATTCACAGGGATCATGAATTTGTGGGTTTAAACAGTGTAAATTTTCGTATGAAATTGCAGTTCTGTTCTCACCCCAAACCATTCTTTGGGGGATGACGTTAGTTGGATGAAAAGCGAGCAAAGAGGGATGGTGGTGTAGGAGGGAGGGGGGGGGGGGTTGGGAATCCCTAGGCAGGTGTTGAGAAATTTCGAAAGCTTATTGAGACACCACTGTGTTTGTCTAACGTTTTAGGTGACTACAGTTTGCTCCTATATCTAAGACATAGAGAATTTGATTTCAAGTATAAATATTAATGTGCGAATGGGATGTAAATACCATTTCGAAGAAACAGTCAATCCCTCTGTTTATTTTGTCCTCATAATGAAAACAATTAATGTTTGCAAAATTTTCCTTTCCTGTACAATTTCTAAATTTTACTATTTTGCGATTTTGTTTATTTTCCTTTTTTATTTTTTATTTATTATTATTATTATTATTTATTTATTATTTATTATTATTATTATTTATTTATTATTCATTATTCATTATTTATTATTTATTATTTATTATTTATTATTTATTATTTATTATTTATTATTTATTATTTATTATTTATTATTTATTATTTATTATTCATTATTCATTATTCATTTATTATTTATTATTTATTATTTATTATTTATTATTTATTATTTATTATTTATTATTTATTATTTATTATTTATTATTTATTATTTATTATTTATTATTATTTATTCGCCCTTTATTTATTTTTATTTTATGTTTTTTTAATAATTATTCTGTTGATGTTTAACTTTATTTATTTATTAAATTAGACATTATTTTCATTTAACTTAGTTTATTTTATTAACATTAATTAATATTTCCCGCTAAATATTTTTTTGCTTCGAAGTACAACAAAGAGACTAGAAATAATTATTGTTAATAATTAATAATTGTTTACCGGAAAAAAATCCTCACCGGTGGGAATCGAACCCACTCCCGTTTGATCTTCAAGTCGGCCACCTTGTCCACTGAGCCAAATTAACATCGACTTGTAAAAATAGTTTTTTGCTGTATTTTTCAATTTAACGAACCTAAGACAAAACTAATTAAGATAAATACTGTACAAATGACGTCGTTAATTAGATTAAAATAGAATTTGTCTCATGGTTTGACTAATGAAATGCAATTTTCCCTGAATAAAAAGGAATTCGAGAGTAAGAGAGAGAGAAAGGGGGAAAGGGGAAACATGAGAATTGTTGCGCAGACAAGACGGAATTGCAATAGCGGGAATTGTGATTAGAAGCTGGTCGGCAAACAATGCATAATTACATAATTATTGTGCCACAGGCCTTAATTAAGACACATTGCTCCTCTCCTCGTCTGGTAATTCATTACGCTTAATGTCTTGCTTGCCTTCGCCATTTCAGCTCAGAGAATGACAACTCCTCCTAGGTTGTCTATTTTAAAGTAAATTTTCTTCATATCTTCTTTTTCACGAAATGTATGAAATCTTCAACTTGATTTTTACCTTTTTTAAACTACCAAAAAGGCGGGAAATTTGAATATCGCAAAAACCGTCATTGAAAAAGAGCGGGAAATTTAAAATTCATGTAACAGTTTTATAAAAAAGCGTCAAATTTGAAAATTCGAATTCGAAAAAGAATTATTTTAAATAATAGAAAATATTTACTATAAAAACTCAATCTCAGTTTTCCATTTGCCTAAAATAAAAAAGGGCGGGAAATTTAAATTTCAAATAACGGTTTAATAAAAAAACAAGCGTTAAATTTGAATATTCGGAAAAGAAAAATTGTAATCAATAGAAAATCTTTAACTGTCGAATAAATATATTGATTTTTTCATTTGCCTGATATCAAAAAAGAGCGGGAAATTTAAATTTCAAATAATGGTTTTATAAACAAAAAGAGCGGCAAATTTAAATCTTCGAAAGAAAAAAATTATAAACTATTATAAACTTTTTATTGTCGATTTTAGGAATTGAACCTGATTTTTCCATTTTCCTGATAAAAAAATGGTGGAAAACATAAATTTTAATTAACGGTTTTATAAAAGCTGCTGGCAAATTTGAATATTCGTAAAAGAATAATTCTAATTTAATTCTTATTAGAAACTTCTACCAGAATTTAATTATTAAAATACAAAAGCAAACAATTTATTAAATCATTAAATGTTTCTCTTTAGTTTGAACTCTTAAAAAAAACTTTATCATCATTTTCTTATATAATTAAATTTACACGAAAAATTGCATTAAAATTTTTGATGATTATTAACTTTATTCAAGAAATTTATTTTAAAATGATTTAAAAATAATTTTTACACTCTCAGAAATAAATTATATCAAATTTTTTGAAAAATAATTAAGTTTTTAGCGGAATTAATTTCAAATTGTATTATTAAAAATAATTAAAATCCTGCGATGAATATTTAAAAAAAAATAATTAAAAAAATAAGTTGAACTTATTTTAAAATTATATTGATAACAAATTATTATAAAGAATTTCATTAAAATTTTGAAAAAACAATTAATAATTCTTTTAAAGAATTTTTTCAAATTGAAAGTCTGCAATGAGTTTTAATATATTTACAAAAATAATTAAATTCTTGCAAACAATTATTATTAAATTATAAATTAAATTATAAATTAAATATAAATTAAATATTAAATTATAAATGACTCGAAGTGATCGATAAATTCATCATTATTGTTAATTATTATTAAAATTATAAAAAAGTATTTAATTATTAAACAGAATTTCATAAAACAGACTACTAAAATATTTTTAAAAATTGACTTTTTTCGAATAAAATTTTAGGAAAATTCAGTTTTAAATAATTGAAATTCTGTAAAAAATATTTTATTTATGAAAATAATAAAATGTTTGCGAAGAATTTTAATAAACATTTTTTTAAATTATTTAATTAGGATTCTCTTTATTAAATATTAAAAAAATCGTTGAATTAGGAAAAATTTGTTAAAATAATTTTATCATTTTAAAGAATATTATTTAAATTTTTTAAATTTTTTTCAATAATTTCATTAAAAAATTTTTAAATAATTTTTTTTCTACATTTGCCTTATGAAAAATGGCGGGAAATTTAAATTCCAAATAACGGTTTTATGAAAAAAGAGCGGGAAATTCAAATTCCGATTAACGGTTTTATAAAAAAAGCGGGAAATTTAAAGTTTCGAATAACGGATTTAATGAAATACAGGGAAATTTAAATTGCGAAAAGCGATTTTATGAAAAAAGAGCGGCAAGTTTAAATTTTGAATAACGGTTTTATAAAAAAGCCGGAAATTTTAATTTCGAATACTGGTTTTATAAAAAAAGCAGGAAATTTTTATTTCAAATAATGCTTTTAAAAGAAGTGCGGCAGATTTATATTTTGAATAACGGTTTTATAAAAAAGCTGAAAATTTTAATTTCGAATAACGGTTTTATATATAAAAGAGGAAGAAATTTAAATTTTGAGCAATGGTTTTATAAAAAATGGCGGGGAATTTAAATTTCGTATGACGGTTTTATTACAGGAGTGAAAAATTTAAAGTTCCAGTAACGGTCATAAAAAATGGCGGGAAATATAAATTTTGAATAACAATCATATTAAATGATGGAAAAATTTAAAAGTTGTATACCAGTTATAAAAAATGACGGAAAATTAAAAATTTTGAATAATGATCATCTTAAAAATGGTGGGAAATTTAAATTTCGAAAAACGGTTTTATGAAAAAAGAGCGGGAAATTTATATTCCGATTAACGGTTTTATAAAAAGAAGGCGGGAAATTTTAAATTTCGCATAACGGATTAAAAAATATAGGGAAATTTAAAATGCGAAAAGCGATTTTATGAAAAAAGAGCGGCTAATTTAAAATTTGAATAACGGTTTTATAAAAAAGCAGGAAATTTCAATTTCGAATACCGGTTTTATAAAAAAAGCAGGAAATTTTTATTTTAAATAATGGGTTTATAAAAAAGTGCGGCAAATTTAAATTTTGAATAACGGTTTTATAAAAAAGCTGAAAATTTAAATTTCGAATAACGGTTTTATATAAAAGCTGAAAATTTTTAAATCGAATAACGGTTTTATAAAAAATGGCTAGAAATTTAAATTTTGAATAACGGTTTTATAAAAGGAGTAGAAAATTTAAGGCGCACTCACAGCTAGTAGGCAGCAATACAAATTTGAATTTACTGTCTCTTTCACTCTAATGGACTTTCTCTCTTACTCCAATTACTGCCTGCGCAGGCAGGCAGAGCTGTGAGTGCTCCATTAAAGTTCCAATAACAGTAAAAAAAATGGCGGGAAATCAAAATTTTGAATAACAGTCATCTTAAAAATGATGGAAAAATTTAAAAGTTGAATAACGGTTATAAGAAATGGCGGGAAATTTAAATTTTGAATAACGATCATCTTAAAAATGGTGGGAAAGTTAAGTTTTGAATAACGATCATAAAAAATGGCGGGAAATTTAAATTTCGATTATAGCGATCATAAAAAATGGCGGGAAATCTGAATTTCGAATTAAGATAATAAAAAATGGCGGGAAATTTAAATTTCGATTATAATGATCATAAAAAAGGGCGGGAAATGCAAAAAAAACAAAATTTTCTTTTTAGAAATACAATATTTATTATTTGAAAACGATTTACACATACAGTATAGAAAGGTATTTAAAATATGTATAAAATAAAAAAACGTGAAAAGTACGTTAATTAAATTTTAAAAATTTGCTCAAAAAGAAAGACTTAAAAAATAAAAAAATAACATTTTTGCATTTCCTTCCTTTCTACACTGTGAATTCTGTAAATTTCCAGATAAACGATTCACTGCTTCCTCAATCGCACACTAGGGTTTAAAGGACTTAGTTTACGTACAAATATATATGATACACATTTCGTGGAGGAATTTTCGAGTCTGTTTACCTATGACTTTGCAAACACAAGCGATAGGAATCGAAGCCAACCGAACCGAAGAATTGATAAATTAGCTATTCCGTCAGTCTATCTCTTTATCAAACGTCACTGCGACGTTGATATTTGATCTGAGGTTTCTACACAACTCTCGCACGTATATGTATGTCTATCTAAATTTCACCCCCTTATAAATTAATCTCTTATCCAAATTCAAAACCTTCGGGCTAAATTTATAGTCTTTAGATTAAAATTTAGGATCGAAGTAAATTTATTATTCAAAAAAAAAAAAATACAAAAAATGTTTCTTTTATTTTAGTTACTTTTTCGCTAATTTAAATTTTCCCGCGTTTTTATTACCCGGGAAGTTTTAAAATAAAATATTTTCTACTTATTTACCTATGGGGAATTTTTTAAACAAGAAAATATTTTCAATTTTTACTCCACTTACTTTAGCTTTATTATTTATTAAATTAAAAAGTTGCGTAATACAAATGGATTTTAAAAAAAAATCTTATTTTAATTTAATCAAGTCAATTTATTAATTTTTCTTTATGCAAAAAATAAATTGAATCATTTTTATTTCAGGCAAAGAATAAAAGTTAATAACTTTCATTTCTGGCAAAAAATAAATTTAATAATTTTTATTTCAGGCAAAACATAAATTTAGTAATTATTTTTTACGGCAAAAAATAAATTTAGTAATTATTTTTTACGTCAAAAAATAAATTTAGTAATTATTTTTTACGGCAAAAAAATAAATTTAGTAATTTTTTCCAGGCATAAAATAAATTTTGTAATTCTTCTTTAAGTAACAAATAAATTTAATAATTCTTTGTCCTGTCGAAAAATAAATTTAATAATTTTCTTTCCAGGTAAAAAATAAATTTTGTAATTCTTTTTTACACCAAAAAATAAATTTAGTAATTTTTTCCAGGCATAAAATAAATTTTATATTTCTTTTTCAAGTAACAAATAAATTTAATAATTGTGTCACGCTCCGAAGAAAGGTACCTAAGAAGCAAAAAATTTGAGGTTATGTTTTTAATTTTTCAAGTAAAAATACAGAAAGAAAATCAATTATTAATTAAAAATTATCAATCTTCAAATCTTCATTATATCCAAAATATTGAATAAAAATTTATTTCAAATTCAAGTAATTAAAAATCAACTTTTAATCAAGAGAAATCTAACATGACCCTAACCTACAATTCGTTTACTTCTTAGGTACCTTTTTTCGGAGCGCGTCACAATTCTTTTTCCTGGCGAAAAATAAATTTAATAATTTTCTTTCCAGATAAAAAATAAATTTAGTAATTCTTTTTTAAGGCTAAATATAAATTTCATAATTTTTTTCCAGGCATAAAATAAATTTTATATTTCTTTTTCAAGTAACAAATAAATTTAATAACTCTTTTTCCAGGCGAAAAATAAATTTAATAATTTTCTTTCCAGGTAAAAAATAAATTTAGTAATTCTTTTTTACACAAAAAAATAAATTTAGTAATTTTTTTTCAGGCATAAAATATATTTTGTATTTCTTTTTCAAGTGACAAATAAATTTAATAACTCTTTTTCCAGGCGATAAATAAATTTAATAATTTTTTTTCCAGGTAAAAAAAAATTTAGTACCTAAAATTTTTTTCCAGGCAAAAAATGATTTTGTAAAATTTTCGAAAATAAATTTTTAATTTTTTACTTTCAAGTTTGAAAATAATTTTTTGTTTATAAATAATAAAAATTTTGTTTGACTCGTGACGGAGTGAGAAAGGGGAATTAGGGAGCGGTGAGGTGAGGGGAGGGAAATCGAATTTTTAATGAAGTAACGCTTGATTAAAATGTGCATTTACAAGGCGAAGGCGTTAATTTTCATATAATGGGACATGTGATTGTAGGCCCGCCAATCGTGGCCGATTGTATTTCTGAAGGCCCGCTAACTATCTCAAACTAACTCCATTCAAGCCACGACGTGTCTCTTCCATGCACCATCCAACCTATAGTTCACTACATTAATTCCAAATTAGTCTCTCTCACTCTCTCACTTTCTCTCCCTCTCTCTCTCTTTTTTCCTCTTGCATTACGAAAGATCCTGACAAAATTACGAAATATAATTTTTATTTCACCACAAAAGACAAAATTAATTTTTTTTAATATTAAAAAAAATTTTATTATTGAGAGAAACGTTTGAAATTTATTTAAAAAGAAAGAAATTTTTTTTTATTTTTTTCTCTTTTTTGACCTCTTTTTCTCATTTTTTACCCTTTTTTATTCTAACCCCTTTTCTATACTTTTCTCCAATTTTTCTATACTTTTCTATAATTTTTTCAATTTTTTACCTTTTTTCTATTTTTCTAAACTTTAAATTTTTTTTCTTAACTTTTTTGTTTTTATCTTTTAACCCTTTCCCTATTTTTTTGTATATTTATATTTTGTTTTTTTTATATTTCAATAAAAGGAAAAAATTAAATAAAAGTTTGTTAATCCCTTTTTTGAAAAATTATTCTATAAAAACAATTTTTGAAAATTTATTCTATAAAAACAATTTTTGAAAATTTATTCTATAAAAACAATTTTTAAAAATTTATTCTATAAAAACAATTTTTGAAAATTTATTCTATAAAAACAATTTTTGAAAATTTATTCTATAAAAACAATTTTTGAAAATTTATTCTATAAAAACAATTTTTAAAAATTTATTTTTTGTAAAAAATTTAGAAGCAACTTTTTCACTTCTTTTTCTAATTTTTAACCCATTTCTCTGTATTTAACACCAGGTGGGGGTTTTTTTAAAACTATTTTTAACCCCTTTTAGTATTTTTCGACTTCTGCTTTTTTACCCTGTTTTCTATTTTTAACCCCTTTACCCCTTCAATCCTTCTTTATATTTAAATTCTTTTACATCATATTTCTGTAAATTTTAACAAAAAAAGAAAATTAATTAAAATACACTTTTATATATTGAAAAATTTTTTTGAAAATGTATTTTATTAAAAATATAGTTTTAAATTTCCTTTTTTGGAGAATTATAAGCAATGTTCAAAAAGTAGTCCAACCTTGACTATTTTCCTTTAGAAAATATTTTTTTAAAATGAAACTTAAATAGTTCATAAAAAAATGTTTTTAGCAAAACTATTTTTGGAACGGTTTTTAAAAAAACTGTTTTTGGAATAATTTTTAAAACTTATTTTTCAAAATACTTTTTAAGAAAGCTTTATGAAAATAAATTTAAAAAATAAAAGTTTTAAAAAATGATTTTTGAAATGAGCTCTAACTATATCGACGCCTCCCGTTAATAAAATGCTTTTTCGAAGCCCAGTGCAATATAATCCTAACTCAAAATAAAATGCAATATGAAGTTGCCTAAAACTCCCTGAAATAAAATTCTTATTCAACCTCCAATGCAATAAAATGCTTATTCGCAATTGCCTATTAAAAAGACAAATGAAACTTAGTTAATTGTCAACATACGTAATAAATAATGTGTTATAGATTTTTGAAAAGCTTTTTCTGTTATAAATAATTCGTATATTTTGCAGACACAAAAATGACCTTTTATTTAATATAAATCGTTTTATACACATAAAATAAATAAATAACAATTAAGAAAAAATACCTTTTTTTACATACAAAAAAACGAAAAATTTTTTTCAGCTAGTAAAATCATAACTAATATGTAATCTTATAACGCTAATTTTGTTAATTATTAAAAAATAATATTAGAAAGCAAAAAATTTGAAATAGCATTTTTAATAATTTTATTATAAGGAAACTTTTAATTTGAAAAAAGTAACATATAAATAAAATATTAATTATTATAGGTTACAATATAATTTAATAAACGGGTAATTCGTTTGGAAAACGATAATGTTTATGGTTAAATATAAAATTTTCGTTTATTTAATATCAAAATACAACGTTTTTATTTTAAACAATGAAGATATTTACAAAAAAATAGTTAAGAGTAAATATAAAATATTAAGGTCTGGAACACAAATATCTTTTTAAACATCGCTTTTTAAAAGTAAAAACTCTAAATTCTTATTTTCTATTCATCTGAATTTTCTTCATCACTTGTGATACACTTTGGTTGGCGGATGTTTTTTCCGGAAAAGATGAGAAATAATCGTGGTATTTTGCAGGTATTATATTTTTTTTACACAATGTTTTTAGGTCTTTTGATTTTTCGGTGAAGCAAGTCCTTGAAAACTAGAATACGCTCTTTTTGGAATGTACTTTTTTACATTAACATTATTTTTCTCCATTCTTGTAACAAGTGTTTCGTATTCCATATTGAAAGCTGTTTTGAATTTTCAGTTGGTTTGGATTTTCTTTGCACACACATACTTGTTTTAATTTTGAAATTTGTAATGGAAGCATTTGAACTTTATTCTTTTTAAGCAATTGTTTGCACCAATTCATTTTAGAAGCTAAATCTTTAAAGTCTTTAACCATATCAAATGTCACATTTATGACTTCATAAATTGGTTTTGTTAATTTCGCGTCCCTTATAATTTCACACCACTCGTTCATAGTAAAAATTTGCCTTCCTTTAGCGTGTCTTTCAATTGTAGCGTGTACTGAATCCCCTTCATTTTGAGTGTGACCGACTTCTAAAAAAGAGTGCTTAATATCTACATTGAATTTACAAGAGGCATACACGAACATAGAAATTAAATTTTCTGTTTCTATTTTGACGGCACAATTGTCTGACCACATGGAAAATTCAGTGATGCCTAAAGAAGATTTTGTCTCAATATAATGCAATAAACAACTTGCAACTTCATTTGAACCCTTTTTGGCGTCGTTTTCACTCCAAACGTAAACAGGTAGCTTCATGCCGTGCAATATCGTAGACCGTAAAATTGTATACTGACAGTTTACGTTTATAATATAAAGAACTTGCTTCTGCTTTCGGAGTAGTTAGTACTTTTGAAAATCAAAAATATCATGGATACATTTTCTTTCTCTTTCGCTATAATTTTGTCTAATTCTTTTACTTGTCTTGATTTTTCTTTATTTTCAATATGGACTTGATATTTACTTTTTAATTTTTCTTTATCAGTTTCCGAAGCGTTCTTGTATCCTTCACATGTGTCGCACAGGTCTTTTTTGGGTTTAAAAAACTAATATTAAATTTTTTGTATTAAATATTTCATAATAATGGTGTTTAGTTGCAATATCTTTTTCATTTTCGTTTCATATTATTAACATACATAATGTACATTTTGCTCAATGTTAAGGTTTCTTCTAAATACTCCCGACTAGAGTCTTTTCTAGTGTAGTGAGATTCCACTCTTGGAAACCTATTAATGTGTTCTATTACGCTTTTAGTAATATTTTCGTCCACAGTTTTTGACTTCGACATTCCTCGTTTATCAATTAAATCTACCTGTCCATTTTTTTATTTTTCTTAAAAGCAGTGTCTATTATTTGTTTACTAATACCTATAAGTATTTAAAAACATTGTTTTACAAACAACAATGTTTTTATTTTTATCATTGATAGTGTATGTTCTGGAGCAATCTCTTGTAGAATTTTTTTCCCACAATTTCCTCAATATCAGACTCTTTGATAACGTGTCTCAAAAGAAAGTCATATTTTCTGGTGTGATCTGGGGATACTCCAATAGTCTTTAAAAAAATTTTTTCTTGCATCTTCGGAAATTTTTGTCTCGCATTTAAATCGGCAACCAGGGCCACAAGTTCTTTTCATTGAACGAGCATGAACGAAATTTTTTGTATATAATGAATGTGTATTCTTAGTCCAAGATTCGCTGCTTTTTTTGTTACATTCCTTTTCCAATTTTCTTTATTGCAAATTCTTTTTTCTCGATAAAGTTTTTGTTCTCCTTAGTCGATCTTTTTTCTCCTTTATCAGCAATACTTGATTCAAATTGTACTGCAAAAAAAGAAAATTTGATTAAAAAATAGAAGGTGAGTTCTATTTTTAGCTGCAACATTTTGAAGACAGTTTTTGTTATAATTTTGTGAACTGATTTAACTTTTTTGTACTGATGATTTTATTTATATTTAGCTTAATTAAATTCTTATTTTTTATTTTACATATTTTTTATTTTATTTGTATATTTTATTTTATATATTTATTAGGCTATTTTATTTTTATTTATTTTATTTATATTTTATATTACTTTATTATTTTAATATTTATAGGCTATTTTATTTTTATTTATTTTATTTATATTTTATATTACTTTAATACACATCTTATTTTCTAGACAAGCTTAATTTGAAAGTCTTAATAAGGAATTTACTTTTTTTACTGTGTACTTCAGCATTGTCAGTATCGAATGAAATATTCTCGTGTTTCATTAGAGTCAGAAAGATAAATTTCTTCTTCAGAAGATAAATAAACTTCATTTAAGGCTACATTATCATCAAGATCGTTCATAGTTTCCGATCTATTATCATCATCATCAGAAAAATCCATGTCCACGTTTTTATCAGCATTATCATGTTTCAAATTGCTACATTCTGAAAGATTTGATTCATTTTGTGGAATATCATTATTAAAAAATGATGACTGATTGTTATTAGGAGAAATATTCGAAAATGATTCACAAAAATCATTGTTGTCAATTGTAATAATGGTTTCGGTTTGAAAATCACGTAAATTTTGTTGTCTCTTGCAATACATCTGCAACGATAAATTGTAAATATAAACTCATATTTAAAATTATTCTCTTTAAAAATTTTTAACACTGTGCTGTTAATTGTTATATTATTAAAACGTTTTTGTGTTAATAAACTTTTCTATTAAATTAAACTTATTCAATTAAAATAACCTACGAGAATAAAAGATGTTTAAATTTCTAGAAATTAAAAATGTAAACTTCATCTTTAATTTTTTCTTTTATCATTACAAAAATTTTTTTAAAATATTTTTTTCCTATATAATTATAGTTTCGGTTCACGAAACCAAAATAAACATTTGTGTCTATCAAAATCAATATATTTTTAAATATTCTTATTTAAAGTACTTACCGCTTGAAGTTGATTCTTTAGAATCCATAATTCTTTAATTAAATTTATTTATTATTTATTTCATTACTTTGTATTCCAGAAACGTTTCATAAAATACAAAATAAACATAAACTGACACTTGTCAAAGTGAAAACATATGTTATAAAAATATTTATTCGACCCTGTTTTCATTTGTCTTTATTAATGTGAATAAGCATTTTATTGCATTGGAGGTTGAATAAGAATTTTATTTCAGGGAGTTTTAGGCAACTTCATATTGCATTTTATTTTGAGTTAGGATTATATTGCACTGGGCTTCGAAAAAGCATTTTATTAACGGGAGGCGTCGATATGTTTTGAAATTATTTTAAAAAATATTTTAAGTTATTTAATTTTAAAGTGTTTCCATTAACAAAACAAAATTTAAAAAATTAATAAATAATAATAATAATTAATAATTAATTAATAAATTTATTTTTAAAAAATAATTGAAAATAAAATGCATTCTATAAAAAGATATTTAAAGAAACTAAATCTTTAATAATTCATGAAAAAAATATTTTCAACAAAACTATTTTAGAAATATTTTTCACTTCCTTTAATTATTTTAGAAATAGCTTTTAAAAAACTGTTTTTGGAATAATTTTTAAAACCTATTTTTCCAAATACCTTTTAGTAAAGGTTTGTGAAAATAAATTTTAAAAATAGATGTTTTACAAAACGATATTTGAAATAAGCTCTAAAAATATATTTTAAAATTATATATATTTTAAAAATATTTTTAAATCTTTTAATAAATTAAAAAAAAATTTTTTTTAATATTTTATAATGTTTCCATCGAAAAAACAAAATTTAAAAATTTTTTATATAGAAATTATATATTTTACATAGAGAAAAATTTTTTTTTTTAAATAATTGAAAATATAACACATTCTATAAAAAATATTTTTTACTTGGTTTAAATATTTTTTTATTATTTGAAAAAATATTTTATATTTTCAAAAATGTTTTTCACAAAATTTTACAAAATCTATTTTTTATAGACAAATATATATATTACATTTAAAATGTCTTTAATCTTCTAAAAATATATTTTATTTTTTACTTATAATAATAAATGTTTGACTCTTGAGAGAGGAAGAAATCAAACTTTTAAGAATTTATTTAATATTTGTTTAATTTTTATTAATTAGTTTTAATAAAAAAGTATTTGTTTTTAATTAAATAAATAAGTGTTGTAGGGGAATTTAGGCTTTTGTGAAAACCTAGTTAGTATTTTAAAAATAATTTTTAAAAAATTTGTTAATAATTTTAAAAAATGGTTTTGTTAATTTTCAAATAATTTTAAAAAAGAAATTTTTTAAATAATTTTAAAAAACTAATTTTTAAAATAATTTTAAAAAACTAATTTTTTAAATAATTGTAAAAAACTAATTTTTTTAATCATTTGAAAAAATGGATTTAACCATTTTCTAGAAAAATGTATTGAAGAAATAATTTTCAAATTATTTATGAAAAAATAATTTTTGAATAGTTTTTTAAAAATAAATATTAAATTTTTTTTTATAAACAAGAATGTATTTTAAAATTAAAGAATGTAAAATAAAATAAAAATAAATTAAAAACAAATTTTAAATATAGATTTAAGAAAGAAAATATTTCTAATAATTTTTACAAAAAAGTATTTGTAAAAAATAAATTTTTTAATGGTTTTTTAAAAAATAATTTTTGAATAGTTTTTTCTAAAAATATATTTTACATTAAAAAAAATAAAAAAAATTCTATATATATACAAGAAAGGAAAAATTTTTAAATAAATAAATAAATGTAAATAAATAAAAAAAAATAAAAATAAAAATAAAAATAAAAAAAAATAATAAAAAAAATAAATAAAAAATAAATAAATAATAATAAATAATAATATAATAATAATAATAATAATAATAATAATAATAATAATAATAATAATAATAATAATAATAATAATAATAATAATAATAATAATAATAATAATAATAATAAATAATAAATAAAAATAATAATATAAATATATTTTTTTTTTTTTGAATTTCGCGTGTGTGCTCGGAAAAATAATTTTTGAATACTTTTTTTATAAAAATAATAATTAAATAATTTTTTTTTAAGAAGAATATATTTAAAATTAATAAAAATAAAAAAAATTTTCTATATAGATACAAAAAAGTAAATATTTTTCTCCATTTTTTTTTTTTGTAAAATTGATTTTCGGTGTGTGCCCGGAAAAAGTTTTTTTGATTTCTAATGGAAAATTTAACAAGATTTCTTATTCGTTAACGAGTTAGAGGAAATATCCCGAGGGCACTTGATCTTTGGCTTCTGGAGAATCACGGACGACTGAAAATCACTAGAGCTTGAAAACCGAACAAACTCAGTTACAGAACTCGGGTGTCAACTCTCGACATTTGCCACGATAGAAAATCTCATTTAAAATCACAAACCTCAGGGTGACTTAATTTTTTATATCTAGTAGAAAAAAAGAAATTTTTTTCGTAAACATGTGCAAAAAAAAAAATTTTAACCCCCGAAAAAAAGAAACAAAATTTTTTCACCCATTTCTGTATTTTTTAACCCTTCTCTATTTTGTATGCCCTTTTCTTTTTCTCACTCTCTTTTCTATTTTTTACCCCTTTTTCCATTTTTAACCCTTTTCTGAATTTTTAATCCATTTCATATTTTTTAACCCTTTATCCATTTTATTTTTTTTTTTACTTAACCCCTTTCCTACTTATTAACACTTTTCTCTATTTTTTATCGTTTTTTTCGTTATTTTATTAATCCTATTGTTTTAATTTTTTTTTATTTTTTCCCTTTTCTATTTTTAACCTCTTTCATTATAATTTTAACTTAAAAAATTATTTTCTTTCCCCTCAAAAAAAAATTTGTTTAAAATCTTTTTCTAACTACGTAAAAATATTGTTATTTTTATTAAGAGCTTTCATTTTTTTCAAAATCATTTTCGAAAATTTATTTTATTCAAAATTGTAAGTTTAAAAAATAATTTTAATGGAAAATTGTATTTTCGGAAAATAATTTCATACCAAAAATAAAAAAAATAATATAATTAAAAAAGGAGAATAACTTTTTGTATTTTGTTTAATAAAAATTGTTGTATAAAAATAATTCCTTGTTTTATGAAATAAAAACTGTTTTATAAAAATATTTTTTTATTTTATTAAAATAAGAAATTACCTTAACTAAAATTTGAACAAAATTGTTTTTTTCCTAAATTCTCACTTCGTAAAGCGTTGATTTTTTTTTGTAGAAAAAAATTTTTTTTCTATAAAAATATTTCATTTGCGCAAAATAAATTTTTTTTTCCAGAAACACTTTGACTTTGGAGATTTAAAAATAAGTTCTAAAAAATACTTCATTGCTATTTTTCTCATCAACTCTACATATTATAGAGTCCCGAAAATTTAATTCGCTAAATTGGAAAAATAAAATAGAAAAAAAAATATTTAAAATTTCGTTACTTCGCTATTTGGATTTTGTCGATGATTTATAAAATCCGAAAATTGACTCGACGGCCTCCTCCAGTTTCCACTTTCGTCATAGTAACCTGGCCTTGGTAACCATCTGAAATTATTATTTTTAATTTTTAAAATAACAAAATAATTTTATTTTTTTTTATTTTACCTAATTATATTATTTATTTTTTAAATAATAAAATAATTTTATTTACTTTATTTTACCTATTTATTTCATTTATTTCTTGAATAACAAAATAATTTTAAAAAATTTTAATAACAAAAATAATTAAATAAATTTTGAAAAAGAAAAACTCTAAAAATAAAACCAGTAGAAAAAGAAAAAAATATTTTTACTACCAAAATGTTAAAATAATTAATTATTATATAAATTTTAGTGAATAAAACTCGAAAGAAAACTTTCGGATCCTGCGCGCGCAGCGTATTAAGGAGTGGGGAGGGGCAGCGCAACGATTGGTTACTTGGCGTCTCTCCCACTCTTTACGCTCTGCGCGCGCAACATTTTTTTTATTTCGAACGCGCCGAAGTAAAATTAAATAAATAAATAATAATAAAATAAATTGAATATTGAATAAATTAAAAATAATAAAATAAAAATAAATTATATTTTTTTATGTATTTAATTATTAAATAATAATAATTTTTAAAAATGCAATTACTTGTGAATTACTGGTGACAGCAATGACCTGTCGACAGTTGAAGGATCTAAAGGACCAGTTATCAAAGTGACAATTATTCCAACCACAATTACAACAATCGTTCCCAAACCAGCGAACCAATGATAAGACAGTCGATAAAAAGGAAACACGTCTTCCTCACTGAAAAGAAAAATTTAATTACCAAAAATTAATTGCCATTGTAAATTAAAAATAATTAAAAAAGTTTTCCCATAAATTATAATGAGCCGAAAATTTTATTTTTTATAATTACAAATATATTTATAAATTATATTTAAGTAAATTTAAAAATAAAAATACAAAAATAAGTATTAAACAATTAAATTACTGATATTATTAAATAAATAATATTAGTAAATAACATTAGTAAATAACTAGATAGAGATAAATGAAAAAAAAATTTATTTCAAAAGTATTTACAAGAAAAAAAATTTTTATTAAAAAAATTAAATTTACAGAGTTTGAGAATAAATGGTATTAACTTTTTATTTAGTTTCAAATTTCTTTTCAATTAAAAACTATTTATATTTATAAAGAGTTTTTAATTGAAAAACAATTTGTTAAGTAAATAAAAAAGTTTGACAACTAAAAGAATAATAAATTATTGCGTCGAAAAATGTAAATAAATAGTAAAAAATTAATTGTAAAAAAATTGTCATGTTTGGTAAAAGATCAAGCAGAGTAAAAGTTTAAAACTTCGCGCCAATTAATACACACGAGTAGTGTCGATAATGCGCGAGAAACGTATCGTTGCGCCTTACCCCCACCACTCGCCTTCAGCCGAACAGTATTTTCAAACTTAAAAATGCGTTCAAACAAGACTATAGTATTAAATTAATTAATTTTTTTCAACTTTTCTTAAACTTTTCACATTTTTTTTTAATTTTTTGTAATTTTTAATAGTTTCTACAATTTTTTTCTTCAATTTTTCAATATATTTTATTAGGATTATTTGTTTTAATTTGTATAGTTTCTATTTCTTTTTTTTTTTTTTTAATTCTTTAAACAAAACATTTTGTTTTGATATTTTATGTTTATTCATATTTATTTATTTCTATTTATTTTAATTTTTTCTTTCTTAATTTTAGCACTTTTTTGTTTTTAATAAGAAGAAGAAGAAAAAGAGGAAAATATTTTTCTAAGAAAGCAAAAACTCACTTAACGTATTTAAATTGATCCAAAAATGCTTCGCTGATATTTCCAGGACAATACGAATAGTCGACTGGCAATTTTTTTGGCATCACATAACCGGAACCAATGGCTGCATTTGCCCCAAGACTCGCCCAACCGGAAATCACGAATCCTGCTATTGCACCAGCAAAAGCACCCTAATTTTTATTGTGCAAAAATTTTTTTTGTTCAATTCATAGTTTAATTTTATAGAAAAAGAAAACCATAAAACAGAAATAAATAAAGTATAAAAATAAATAAATAAAATATACAAATAAATAAAATACAAAAGTAAATAAATAAAATATAAATGTAAATAAATATAATAAAATTAAAAAATAATAAATATTATAAATAATAAAAAATAAATAAATATAATAAAATTAAAAAGTAATAAATATTGTTAATAATAAAAAATAAATAAATACATAAAAAAAATTATAAAATATAAAAAGAAATAAAATATGAAAGTTATTAAAATATAAAAATAAGTTTAGTATAAAAGAAAAATAACATTTGGAAATGAAAAATAAAACATGTTGGGCGATAGAAAATCAAAATAAATAAAATAAAAATTGTGAGTTTGGATGTCACGGTGCAAGTGAGTACTTCTCGTTCGATCATGGAAGTTAAGCAGCGTTGGACGCGGTTAATATTTAGGTGGGTGACCGTTTAGGGGACATTAACATTATTTGGCATTTATTAAAAATAAAAAAGTAAAATTATTTAATAAAATATAAATAAAGTTTGAAAGAAAATAAAAAATTACCAAAATAAATATTATGCATAACATTTGTAAAAATAAATAAAATACAGATGTCAATAAAATTTACAAGTAAACATAATATAAAAATAAACAATATTTTAATAAAAGTGTAAAGTAAATTGAATTATGAAAACAAGCAAAATATAAAAATAAACAAACTCTAAAAGTAAATAAAATATGAAATAAAAAATCTATAAAAGTAGATAAAATATAAAAATAAAAGAATGTAAAAATAAAAAAAATGAAAATACGCAAAATAAAAAAGTATAAAAATAAGCAAACTATAGAAGTAAATAAAATATAAAATAAATAAATAAAATATAAAATAAATCAGTAAAATATAAAATTAAACGAAATATTAAAAAACAAATGAAAATAAACAAAATAAAATATAAAAATAATCAAAATTTGAAAGTAAATAAACTATAAAAATAAACCAAATATAAAAATAAAAAAAAACAAATGCAAATAAATTATAAAAGAGAACAGAATGTAAAAATAGTCAAAATATAAAATTATCTAAAATAATTATAAAAATTTAAAAAAAAGTTATTTCAATTTTTCAAAAAATAAATTTCTAAAATTTACCTTAGAATTTGTCCAGGGGACCAACATGCCCAAAGTAAAAACTCCAAAAGAAGTTCCAGCAGCAATTGCTGCCAAACTGCTAGTCACCTGTAATGAAAAAAATTGAAATATCGGAGAAAAAATATTAATATTCATTTTCGAAATTAATTTTTTTCTAACAATTTTTTTTCTTTTTTCTTAAATTACAAAAAAAGCATTATCAATACCGAAAGAACACCTCCTAATTTTTCAATAAGAAAAAGAAGTGCGAGCGCAAGGAGTCCAAGAATAATGATAATACTTTTAACAAATATTCTCGCACATCGATCGGTGGGTTTCAATTTGAAGTATCCTTTCACAAAATCCTCCAAAAGAACCACTGACGTTGAATTGAGTCCAACCGATAAGGTACTGGAAGTAAATTTTCACCAAAAAAAAAAAATTAGTACATAAAATAATAAATTGATCGAAAAAAGAATTTTAAAACACAGTTAATTGAAAATTACAAAACAAATAATAAATAAATAAATAATAATTAGTACATAAAATAATAAATTGATCGAAAAAAGAATTTTAAAACACAGTTAATTGAAAATTACAAAACAAATAATAAATAAATAAATAATAAACAATTTTTTTTTATTTAAAATAAATAAAGCAATTTTTAAAAATAATAAAAAATGTAAATAAATAAATCGGAAACGAAAATTGAAAATTAAATAAATTAGAAATTACAAATACAAATAATTATCAAAAATAAACATTAAAAATCAAATAAATTACAAATACAAATAATTATCAAAAACGAAAATTAAAAATCAAATAAATTACAAATACAAATAATTATTTATCAAAAACGATTAAAAATAAAATAAACTGAAAATGCAAATAATTATCAAAAACAGAAATTAAAAATCAAATAAATTACAAATACAAATAATTATCAAAAACAAAAATTTAAAAATCAACTAAATTAAAAATGCAAATAATTATTTCTCAAAAACGATTAAAATTGAAATAAACTAAAAATGCAACTAATTATTAAAAAGTAATAAATTAAAAATATAATAAACTGAAAATGCAAATATTTAAAAAAATTATGAAATATAAGGAACTAAAAATAGAAACAACTTTAAAAAATAATTTTAGTTTATAATAAATTGAAAATACAAATAATCGTCAAAAGTAATAAATTAAAAATTCTGTAAATTGAAAATATAAATAGATATAAAATAAAATTCCTCAAAAATAAAAAAATTTTCCAAAAATAGAAAAAAATGTTTTAAAAAATCATTTTTCGAAATTAAAATAATGATTCTGTTTTTTTTACCTGAGAGCTGCTCCAAAAACACCGGAAATAAAAAGACCGGGCACGCCGTGATATTTGCCCGCTATTTCCATGACGTAAGCGGGCAAAAGTTGATCGTCGGCAATAATTAGGCCACTTGCTCTAGGATCACACTTTGGTGGCGACCACCAGGCCAATAGAACAAGTCCACACCAGCAGCACAATGAAATAAACGACATTACGCCAATCGTAAAAATTGCTATTGATCTCCGATGAGAAAAAAAAGATAAATTAAAAAAAAGTTAAACGAGAAAATTTTTTTTTATTAACAGAGAATTTTATTAATGAAATTAAACAATAATTAATTGAATTACTAAAATTTAAATTATTAGGTATTAAATGAAAATTAACATAAAACAAATTTATGAGTTTAAATTCTTTTCGAAAAATTTAATTTTTTTCTTTTCCAATTTTAATTTTAAATGTTGCTATTTATTTAAATTTAGTATAAATTAAATAAATTTTTATTTTTTTAATTTTTATTTTAAATTTTTAGGTTTTCATTTTTTTAAATTTAATTTTTAGTTATTTAAATGAAAATATAAATTTATTTAAATTTACTTTTAAATTTGAATTTATTCTTTTTTTAATTTTTAATTATTTAAAATCAAATCGTTATTTTTTTGAATCTATTTTTAAATTTCTCTTTATTCTTTTGTTAATTATTTAAAATCAATCTATTTTTAAATTTCTATTCATTTTTTTCTAAATTTTTAATTATTTAAATTAAAATCGTTATTTTTTAAAATAAATTTTTGAATTTCTATTTATTTTTTATGAGTTTATTTTTTATTTTTAAGTATTTAAATTTGAATCGTTTTTTTTTTAATTTAAGTTGAAATACTTGTTTATTAATTTCCAATTTCAAAATTTAAACTTTCTTAAATTTGAAACAAAATTTAAAAAAAATTAAAAATAATTTTTGCAAATGAAGAAACAATAAATAATTGGTACAATAATTTTGCATTATTTTTTTCATAAAAGTGTTTTAATAGCATTGACTAATGAGACGTTAAAAAGTTGCGCAGCGTAGTGCGCAAGAAGTGGGGGTAACGCGCGCGAACCAATCGTCGTTCGCTTATCCCCACTCTTCCCTAACAGCGTGCGCAGCTTTTCGAACCGACGTCAATTCGAGCCATTTATTTATTAATTCGAAATATTAATTATTTTGTTACTTATTTTATTTCTTATTTTATTATTTACATTATCATTTATTTTATTCTTTACTTTATAATTTATTGTATAATTTATTTTATAATTTATTTTATTATCTATTTTATTATTTATTTTATAATTTATTTTATTTTTTATTTTGTTATTTATTTTATTATTAATTTTATCAATTATTTAATTATTTTATTAATAACTTTATTAATCATTTTCATGCCCTACTCAATTTTTTTTAATTTAATAACAAAAAATCACAATAATAAAAATAATTAAATGTATTGAGATATAAAAAATTGTTAATGTTCCAACTAGCCTTAAGGGAATTTGAACCATTATGACGTCACGGTTTTAAAAGAAAATGCTTTCAATACATTATGACGTCATAATGGTTCAAATGCCCTTAATAAAAGAAATAAAAAGTTGTGAATACTCACTTACAGTTTTGATGTTTTCATATCTTTCAAAGAAGTATATCTTTGCACCATTGTTTGATTTACTGAAATATAGCCCATACTGTAGAGCCATGATCCAAATAAAACAGTCCAAACTGTGTGTCTAGTGTACGGTGAGAAGTCAAAACTGAAAGAAATAAAAAATTATTTGAGTTTAAGCTTAAAAAACTTGAGAAATTTACAATTATATTTCAAATTTCGCGCCAAATTTGAAAACATTCTTTTGAATCCGGGGTTCACCGTCTCCAGACTTCTTTTTTGCAAAATGAAAAAATGGCGGGTAATTTGAATTTTTTAAAAATAAAACTTTGCTTTTTCGACTGTTTTTTACTTAGTTTAGCAAATTGGATTGAAAAATTATATTTCTTTGTCATTTTGGAAAAATCCCTTTGCAAAAAAGGCGGGAAATTTGAATTTGTAAAAAATAAAAATTAGTTTTTCGATTGTTTTTTACTTATTGTTTAGAAATTTGCTTATGGAAATTATATTTATTTTGCATTTTTAATAGTCCCATTGCTTAGGAAAATTATATTTTTTTGTCATTTTGGAAAAATCCCTTTGCAAAAAAGGCGGGAAATTTGAATTTGTAAAAAATAAAAATTAGTTTTTCGATTGTTTTTTACTTATAGTTTAAAAAATTTGCAGAGAAGAATGATATTTTTTGTCATTTTGGAAAAGCCTTCTGCAAAAGTGGCGGGAAATTTGAATTTTTTAAAAATGAAAATTAATTTTTTTGAATTTCTTATATTTAAATAAAAAATTTACTTTTAAAATAATGCTACTCGCTTGCCATATCTAGAAAAATTCCCTTTGCAAAAGTAGCGGGAAATTTGAATTTTTTAAAAATAAAAATTAATTTTTGTCGATTTTTTTAAATTCAAATTTAAAAATTTACTTTAAAAATTGTATTCTCTTGGCATCTTGGGCTTTCTGCCAAACGGCCGAAGGTCCGCCAATGTAAATTGTTCCTAAAATTGTCACAGTTATCACAGCGGTTACCATCACAGCAACTTGAAGTGCATCCGTCCAGACGACTGCTCTCAAACCACCCTGTAAATAAAATTTATTTAGAATAAATTACTAACTTTATTCTATTCGGTTTTATTTGAATTTAAAATATTACAAAAAATTTTATTTTCATTTAATTTTTAACTATTTTTTGACATGTTTCAAAGTTTCCCGCCAAAAACACTTATGTAACATCTTTAGGCGGGAATTTCAAAATTAAAATATTTAAAGTTTGAAAAAAAACTAAAATATTTTATTTTTGTTCTGTAAACATTTTCAGGGGTAATTTTAAATGCGAAACAAAAAATTAAATAGGGCGGGAAATTCAAAAGTCATTTTTTTTTAAATGTCATTTTAACCTCAAATTAAAAAGTAATTTAATTACAAAAACCTCGATAAATAGAAAATAGGAAACTAATGGAACCGGATGTTATTTTTCAATTTTTAAATTGAAATTCAATTAAAATTATTAAAATTAATTAATTAATTACAATTTTAAACTAAAAATTGAAGGATTAAATTTTTATTAATTAAAGCAAAAAAAATTCCCCAAAAGGTAAATATATATGTAGGTATAAAAATAAATTGTTCAAAATCCATAAATAGGATAGTTTACGATTATCATGACATTGTTTTCTGTTAAAGCAACGAAAATCTGGTAAACAATTTGCAAAGAGTCATTCATTCGCGATAAATTCTCGTTAATGCGGGGCTCAACAAATTGCTCGGATAATTACATGCACGACCCATTAATCACTTCAGAGTCGGCTTTTGTGACCCAACAGCCTCTCGACATGGTTTACCATTGTTTTCCGGCTCCCATTGTCTGAGCACTTGGTTTCCGTCTATAAATATTTCAAACTTGATTTGACAGAATTTCTTATCCAAAACCCCCACCTACATATGTATATATAAAATATTGTGTACCAAGACTCTTCAGAAAGATTCAATAAATTTTCTGAAACAAAATATTTTCCCTTTGAAATAAAAAAAGAACCCTTAATTATAGATAATAAACAAAAGAAATAATTCATAATGCTATGAAACATTTTTTTTTCTTTTTAAATTTCGCGCCACGTGTTCAATTTAATAGCCTTTGCTTCAAGCCTCGTTCTTTTCGCAAGAACATTAATAAAAATATTTATAATATTATAATTTTTGTTCGTAGTTGTTAATTTCGAGACATTTGATTCAAAACGTAATTATTTTTAATTATTTTTATAAAAATTTTCATAAAAAATTGAAATTAAGTAACTGACATTAAAAATAGGAGGATTAACCTACTGATGGCAAAGTCCAACAGTCGATAATGTAATAATCCTTTTTACCATTGACAAAGTGTTTATTGGCGTTTGAAATTTATATTAATATTTAATTAGTAATTAAATTTCAATGTACATTTAATAACAATTATATTTTCAACAATTTTGATAATATTCTTTTTGAAAAATAATTATTTTCCAAATTTTTAACAAAATTCCATCAAAAAATTAAATTATTTTCAAAAATTCCTGAAAACAATTCAATTATTTTTATGAATTGTAAAATCGTCGACAAGAATTTAATTTCTTTTCATAAATACGAAAATTGTTTGCAAGAATTAAAAATATTTTCATAAATATAATAAAATTTTTCATACGAATTCGATTATTTTTAAAAATAATAAAATTTTTCTCAGGAATTGAATTATTTTCAATACACAATTTTTATTAAAATTTCTTAAAAAGAGTACAATTAGTTTTAAAAATATATTATTTGAGTTCAATTTTATTTTCAAAAGTTTTAATAAAAATTAAATATTGTTTTTAAC
This sequence comes from Leptopilina drosophilae, assembly GCA_032873175.1. Taxonomy (NCBI): domain Eukaryota; kingdom Metazoa; phylum Arthropoda; class Insecta; order Hymenoptera; family Figitidae; genus Leptopilina; species Leptopilina drosophilae. Next base: position 7,541,599 of record CM065486.1, read on the forward strand.
AATTATGATAAAAAATTCTTTGTAACATTTCAATTATTTTTGTAAATTGTAAAATTCTTGTCAAGAATTCAATTTTTTGGAAACTTTGAAAAAAAATTCCTGAGAAATTAAATTATTATTAAAAATATATTATTTAAATTCAATTTTATTTTCGAGAGTTTTAATAAAAATTTAATTTATTTCAACAAATTGTGATGAAAAATTCTTCGAAACAATTCAATTCTTTTTGATATATTGCAAAGTTTTTTGCAAGAATTCAATTATTTTTCTAAATAAAAAAATTCTTCGAAGAAGTTAAATTATTTTTTTTAAACTTAAATAACTTTTAAATTTTAATCAAATTTCTAGGAAAAAATTAAATTATTTTCAAGATAATTATATAATTATTTTAATAAAATTTTGTCGATTGCAGGTTAAATTATTTTTTAAAAATCGTACAAGAAACTTTTTTAAACAAATTCAATTGTTAGTGGAATTAAGTTATTCTCAATATAATATTAATTTTATTTTCTCAAAAACATTTAATTATTTGAAAAAAATTTCTAAAATTCTGTAAAAATAATTAAACCGCTATAAATAAGATTTTATTAAAACTTTTTTTAATAATTGAATTCCTGGGAAGGAAAATTTATTATTTCCGCAAATAATTGAATTTTTACAAAATTTTATTTCAATTCTTACTAAGAATTAAAAAAAAATTTAATAACTTAATTTAATTAAACTTAACTTAATTATAATTTAATAACTTCTTAACTCTACAATTCGCTTAAAATTGTATTAAAAATTAATTTCATCGAAAATTTATTTATTTATGAAAATATTGAAAGTCTTGAGTTTGATTTTATTAAACATTCTTTAAATAATTTAACTTTTTTGAATAATTTAATTATTTTTAAAAATAATTGTACTTTTTTGGAGAATTTAAATTTTTACAAGATTTTTAAAAATAATAGAAATTTTCAATGAATTTAATTAAAATTGTATTGAAAATATAACTGAACTCCTGAGAAAAATTTTATTATTCATATAGAAATAATTAAATATTATGCGAAGATTTTTATTATTTACATTAATTTATTATTATTGACAACTTGCAAATAATATTATTAAAAAATTATTGAATGATTCAATGATTTTAAAAATTTTTAGTAAAAATTATTAAAGCAAAGTCCTTTATTTTAAAAAATATTGGAATAAATTTTTAAAGAACAATTATTCAATTATTTTAAAGAATTTAAAAAAAAATGTTGCAAGATTCTAAATTATTTTCAATACAATTTCAATTACAGTTTCTCGAAAGAATTCAATTATTTAAAAAAATGTTGATTAAATTCTTGAAATGAATTCAATTATTTTAAAATTTTTTAAAAATACATTACAAGAATTTAGATATTTTTTTCGAACATTAATTTCAAAATTTAAAACACTTTTGAAAAGAAAATATATTATAAAGTTAGGAAACAGAAAATTAATTTTTTTCGATCAATATTTTGTGAATTCTTTCACAATTATTTGATATAATTTATTAAAAAAAATTATAGAAAATTATGGAAAAATATGAAAAAAAAATTATAAATAAAAAAGAAAAAAAAATTTATAGCTAATAAAATTATTATTAGTAATTATCTACTAATAAAAATCAAATAATGTTAAAAAAATTAAATAATATTAGTTAGCAGAAAATAATATTTATGAACTCTTTATATATTCTTGTCAATAATTAATAATTAAGAATTATAAACAATAAAAATGAAAAAAATATTAATAATATTTTTTTTGTCAACATTATCAATCACTAGTAATAAATACTAATAAAAAATAAACAATTTACAATGGAAAAAATTTCAAAATTATAAAAGAGGAAAAATTTTGATTTTAAATTTCTATTCATACGTTCCTGGTGAAGAAAAAGAAAACATTAATTGCCACAACTGTACACTGAGCACGTGTTCAACGCATAATGTTGATGTACGTCGATATTGACAACAGTGCTTTCAAAAAATGGAAAAAACACTCTATAAATCAATTGTAAAATATTATTCCTACTTAAAAATTGTATCAACTACCTGGAATGATGTGATTTCTAGTGCAAAAGAACAAATAAATGGTTTAAAAAGTCTCTGTGAACAATTTCGATTAATCACAAGGTATTTTTGAGGTTACATGTACTTATTCTCTTACATTAACCATAAAATTTATTGCTAGATTTGCAAAAAAACACTCTAGTAAATTAAAAAAATTAAGTATTTTGTCTTTTTCAATTTATATTTTTGGTAATAAAAAGATTTATTCATAAAGAAAAATTTTATTATTGTTTTAATTGAGTGCTACACTGTACGCAGGGGCGTAAGGTGAAAATGGGCCCAAGGGGGCGACTTTTAAGCGAATTAAAAAAATTAGTATAATTTTGTTTTATTTTTTTTAATTTATTCTTTTTAATATTTTTTGTTTATATTTCCTCTTAGTGTCGATGCCGATCAGACCGAAATTTATAAACAAAGTGGATTAAAGGAAAAATTGCAAATAAAAGTATTCCGTGCAATACAAAATGAAATTGCAATCATTGGGAATTCATTGAATCGACTTAATAATATTAATCAGGTGAGGCAAACAAAAAAGTTCATAATTATTCTTCTCCATTCTTCTTAATTATTATTTTACTAAAAAAATTAATTTTCCCTTTCAAAAAAAAATTAACAGGAGCTGAAAAATAAATTCGCAAGAATAGAAGAAGCGAGAAGTAAAGTTTCATTGAGAGATTTAGAAATGAAGGAATTAATTAATGGCACTCCATTAATTCCAAGACTGGAAAAATTACTCCTTTGGGCTAAGGAATCTCAGGAGTATTATCCAGCACTGTATCCTTTTAATATATTTTTTAAATTTCCATATGATTAAAAATTAAAAAAAAATAGAAAGAATTTCTTATTTACCGACCGTTTGGACAGGAAGGATTCTCTTGTACCATCAGTCGGTAAGGTAGAAATTTGTAAGTATTTATTTCTTTGTTTACTTATTTCTTTAAATATTTACATTACAAAAATTTTTCCTAACAATTTAAAATAGATTCCAATCTGTAAGCGAAAATTTCAATTCGCTCGATCACAATGATGAAAATACTATTAAAAATTTTGAAAAATCTTTCAATATCAATTATTTTTGGAGGATAAAAATTGACAGTGAGTACTCAAAATTAAATTATTATAGATTAAATTATTCATTTTTTATAAATTATATATTTATTACTTTAAAACTTAATATTTAATGAAAATTCAATTTTTTCAAGTTATTAGAAACTTTTTCATAATCGAATAATTTTTTTTCAGATATTCTACGATTCACAGAAACCATATCGAGGGTAAATGTTTCCTAGCTAATTTTTTTTATGGAAATTTTTTTTGTATATAATTAATAATTTTAGAATAAAAAAAATATTATTTTTAGTAATTTTGTATATTATTTTTACATATTTACTTTTTAGATAAGTAAAACAATTAATTTTTATTATTTTTAGCCGAATTAAAAATTGAAAATTATCAAAAGCGTTAATTAATTGAGTACTAAATTGTAATTAAAAAATTTTTTGTAGAAAAATAATAACTTTTTTAATTGCGAAACAATTTTTTAATTAACAAAAACAATTTTTGAAAATCAAATAATTCTTTTAATTGAGAAACATTTACTTTTTACTAAAAAAACAAATTTTTGAATAAAAAAATAATTTTTGAAAATAAAATAATTCTTGTAATTGAAAAACATTTACTTTTTACTAAAAAAACAAATTTGATTAATAAAAAAGCAATTCTTTCAGTAAAAGAATTATTTTTTATGTTTTAGAATTAAAAACCACTTTTTTAATTAATAGACCATTTTTGTAATTGAAAAGATTTTCAAAAAATTTTTCTAATTAAGAAATCATTGTTCTATTAAAAAAACATTTCCATTATCTAAAAACAATTTTTTTGAAATAAAAAATAATTCTTGTAGTGAAAAAAAAAGTTTTGAAAGAAAAATGTATTTTTTAAATTAAAAACGATTTTTGTGATGAAAATTACTTTCAAAACATTTTCTTAATTAAGAAACATTTTTTCATTTAAAAAAACATTTTTTTCAATTAAAAAACAATTTTTAATTTTTTGAAACCAAAAACAAAATTTTTGGTAATTTAAAAACCATTTTTGTCATTAAAAAATTTTTTTAAAAATGTTTTTAATTAAGAAACCTTTTTTCTATTAAAAAACATTTCTTTCAACTAAAAATTCTTTCTTTCTATTAAAAACCATTTTCTTTTTTTGGCTACAAATCAAATTTTATAAATAAATTTTTTTTTTAAACAGTCCTTCAATTAAAACCATTTTTTTTAACTAAAAGTCAATATTTTAAATTAAAAAACAATTTTATCAATTAAAAAGTAATTCTTGTGATAAAAAAACAAATTTTTGAAAGAAAAATATCCTTTTTAAATAAAAAACAATTTTTGTGATTAAAAATATTTTTAAAAAAATTTTCTAATTAGGAAACCTTTTATCTACTAAAAAAACATTTTTTTCAACTAACAAACAATAATTTCAACTAAAAACAATTTTTGATTTTTTAAAGTTAAGAAAAAATTATTTTTCAATTAAAAAATTAATTTTTCTGACCAAAAGTATTTTTAAAAAATTTCTTAATGAAGAAAACCTTTTTTCTATACAAAAAAAGTATTTTTTTAAATGAAAAAACAAATTTTTGAAAGAAAGACATCTTCTTTAAATATAAAAAACAATTTTTATAGTTAAAAAGATTTGAAAATTTGTTTTCTAACTAAGAAACCTTTTTTCTATTAAAAAAATATTTTTTTCAACTAAAAAATCATTCTTTTAATTAAAAACCATTTTTTAAAACTAAAAAAACAATTTTTTATGTTAAAAAACAATTTTTGAATTTAAGAAAAATTTTTTTCTTACTGTAAGTATTTTTTTTGTTTCTGTTATTAGGAAACAATATTTTTAATTGTTAATAAAATTTTAAGGACATTTGCACCATTTTAACTTCAAAATTTGTGAAAACTATACGTTTTAAAATTGTGACGTCATAATGATTTAAAAATGCCCTTAAATTAAAATTAAATTAATTTTTCTTCAATTTTTATTCAATTAAATTAGTTAAATTGAATAAAAAAATTAGTATTTAATTAATATTTAATATTTAATTTAATCTAAATAATAAATAAATTAAATAAAACTAAAAAAAAAAATTTTTCCATTGAAAAATTTCTCTTTTCAATAATCTTCATTTCTAATTAAAAGGCAATTATTTTTTTTTTTTGGTTGTAATAAGAAAAAAGATAAATTAGGTTGAGATAAAACAACTTGTAAATTGTTGACAATTGAATGTGCGTGCGGAGAATGATTAAAATTTTATTGCACGTTCATTGATGTTAATGTAAAATAAATAAAACTCACCAACACTGTGTAAAAGACGCATGTCAAGCAGACGATAGTGCCGATTAAGTGAACATTTATTCCACTCACTGCAAAGATCAATATTTAACATTAGAGAGACAGACATAAAAAAAAGCTTTTTCAAGATAACAAAATAATACAGTGTAATCAACGAAACAATTGTACCTTGATTTAACGCCAACGCAGGAACGTAAATCACAATCGACTGGTAGAGAACCTTAAAATTGAAAAGGAAATTATTTTTCTAACAATTAAAAAAAAATTTTTTTCTCTTTTCAATCAATTTTATAATTTTAGAATGAAGAATTTTTGATAAATTTCTAAAATTGTTTTTAATAAATATGTTTTATAATATATATATTTGTATTTAAAACATTCAATATTATTTTTTTAAGCAGTTTTCATTGTTTTTTGTAAGCGAAAATTACCACTAGCGAGAAAGTCAATCGCGCCCTCTGGCAATTAATTCAAGCGCGGGCTTTTTCAAATCTTAAAATAATAATAATTTAATAATAATATACTAAATATTAATAAATATAATAAATATGACAAATAATAATAATAATATTATTTATTACTTCGTTTTTCGTTAATTAGTTTTATTTTTTATGAAAACTTTTATTGTTATAACTACTACCATTATAATTTTATAATTATTAATATTATTATTGTTATTGTTCTTATTATTATTTTTAATTATTATTATATATTTTATTATTATTATTGAAAATAAAAAAATTGTTTAAATTAAAAATAAAATATTTTTTTCTAATAAAAGCGTTCAATAAGAATTTTCAAAATAATTTAATTGAATGAGAATTTTTTTTTCTATTTATTTTTCCTCTTATTGGCCATGAAAGAAATTAAGTGTATTGAAAAAATTACAAAATGCTTTTATTTTTCTTTCACTAAATGGTCAACAATTATGTTAATTTTGTACTTTAACTCTATACAATAAGTACAATGACCTCGCTCTCACTTGTCCTCAAATAAAACGTGTCTGGAAATTTTATTTTTTCAAATCATTATGTATACAGATAGGCGCAAAATTATTATTGAACATCATTTGAAATCATTAAATACCGAAAATTTACTTTTTTTCTTGCTTTAATCTTTCCTTTTTTTTAATTTCAATTTTATCTTTCTTTTTCAACTTTCAATTTTTAACAAAGTAAAATTTTTTCTCTTTCTCTCAAACTAGATGGTAGAAATAGATATTTTTAAATAAAAAAAAATAAATATAAATATTAAAAATAAAAATAAACATTAACATAAAAAACAAATAAAAATATATAGTAAAAATAAAAATATAAAACAAAAATAAAATGAAAAATAAAAAATTTTTAAAAATAAGTGTTAAATATTTGTAAGAAAAAAATAAAAATTTTTGTTTCTTACCACGTCGACGACAAAAATGAGGGAAATTAAAATTCTCACTGACGAGTTGAATCGTAACTCCAAATACTAGAAAAAAATATTTTTTAAGTATTTATTATTTTTTTAATATTAAAATACTATTATTATTCCTATTATTATTCCAATTATGATTATTTTTATTATTATTATTATTATTATTCCAATTTTATGTTTATAATTACAATTATTATTACTATCATTATAATTATTACAATTATTATCAACAAAATGAAATTAATTTAATAAAAACGAAAAAAGTAATTTTGAATATTTGAAAAAGCCCGCGCTTGAATTAGTTACCAGAGGGCGCCACTGGCTTTCTCGCAAGCGGTAATGTTTTTGACTCAAATTTCAGTATTGATAAGAAAAATATAAATATTGATAATAATAAATAATAAATAGTAATAATAATAATAATAATAAATAATAATAATAATAATAATAATAATAATAAATAATAATAATAATAATAAATAATAATAATAATAATAATAATAATAAATAATAATAATAATAATAATAAGTAAAAATAATATATTACTCATAAAAATAGTTTAAATAATATCGACGATAAAAATAATAAATAAAATAATAAAAATGAAATCAAAATAGAAAAAGACGAATAACAATTTTTCTAAAATGTACCAACCTCGTAGGCGGAATTAAGTTTCAGAGTGACGAAAACTGGAAGATAAACGAGTGCAACGCCAATTCCAGAAAGAAAAATTGAAATTATTGTTATCCAATATTGGGTACCAAAATTGTAAATTTCCGCTGGTGTGCCCAAGATTGTTACACCCGATATAAAACTGCAAAAAATCAAATTTTATTTCATCTGTTTTTTTTTATTTAATTATTTTTTGTTTCTGAATTATTTAATGTTAAATATTCAATAATATTAAATACTTAATTTATTATAAAATTTATTTATTTAATAATTGTTTAAACGATAAGTAAATAAAAAAATTTATAACAAATGTTAAATATTAAATAATTTTAAATATTTATAATTTATACTAATGAATATTAAATAATAATAAATATTTCATTTATTATAATTTTTATTTAATTGATAATTTTTTAATCCATAAGTAAATAAAAAAATGTATACCAAATTAAAAAATTAATAGAAAAATAATTGAAAGTTTAATAAAAAATTATGAGTACTTTGTATTAAAAGGCTTTTTTTGTAGCCCGTTTACATGTAAAATAAATAAATAAAAATTGAATAAAAAGAAAACTATAAAAAAATTAAATGAAAAAAAATAAAAGTTAATAAATAAACCGAAAAATATCATAAAGTAAATAAAAAAATAAAATTTTGAAAAATTGAAAAGAAAAATACAAATAAAAAATTGAAATAATAATAATAAATAACAAATTCAATAAAAATAGATTATAAATAAATAATAATTAAATCGGAAATTTTTTTTTTAATTTTTCATTATAAATGAACATTTTTTCTTTACCTGGCAACGAGTGAAGCTGAAACTGGATAAAGACTCATTCCCTTTCCACCCAATAAATAATCTTCAGTGTTGGATTTTTGGGCTTTTCTGAAATGCCAAATTCCCGCCGCCGCAGAAATTAATAGCATCAAGGAAAAAACAAACCAATCGGCCCAATGAAAATATGATCTCTCTTCCATTTCTGACATCTTTTATGTGCATTTATTCATGAAACTGTAATGAAAAAATAATAATTAATTAATGTTTTATTTATTTAAATAATTTCAGTGTATTTTTTTAAAAAAACAATTTTAATTTAAATTTTTTTGTGAAAAAATTTTATTTTATTTTTAAATAACGTATAATAATTATTTTTAAATACATTTCCATTTTTTTAAAAAATAATTTATTGGTATTTCAATTTTTTTTTTCAATAAACATTCAAATTATTTTAATAAATAAATTTTTTCAATTAGATTTAAATAAAAATTAATTATTTAAATAAAATTTGAAATGAAAATAAATTATGTAAATTAAAATTAAAATTAAAATTTTTCTAAATAATTTGCATTATTCGGAGAAATTTTAATTATTCAAAAAACAAATTTCAATCTTTTATAATTATTTCTATTACTCAGAAAAATTTCAATAACTCAAAAAGCAAATTTCAATTTTTTATAATAATTTCCATTAAATAGAAAAATTTCAATGATTCAAAAAGTAAATTTCAATTTATTCAATAAATTTTAATTGTTCAATAAAATTTACATTTTTACAATAATTTTCAATTCATCAAAAAGTTAATTTCAACCAATTTTATTAAATTATTTCCAAAAATTCCAATTCAAAACAAAATTAATTTTAAGTATTAATTTCTATTTTTTTAAGTAAATTTTAATTCATCCAATAAATTTCAATTAATTTAACGAATACCAATTTTTTTAAATTTCAATTTTTTAAAAAAAAATCACTTTATTACAATAATTTTTAAATTTTCAAAAAGTAATTTCAACAAATAGTTAATTATTTCTAAAAATTTTTAATTTTTTAAAAAATAAAATTCAAAATTTTAAATTAATTTCTATTATTTGAATAAATTTTAATTCTTTTAGTAAACCACAATTTGTTTTAAATAAATGTCAATTTTTCTGTAAAATTTTCATTTTTACAATAATTTCCAACTTATCAAAAAGTACATTTCAAAAAATTTCAATTATTTTCAAAAATTTTAATTTTTTAAAAAATAAAATTCATTTTCAAAAATTAATTTTTATTATTGTTATAAATTTCCATTGTTTTAGTAAATCACTTTTTTTTAATAAGTGGCAATTTTTCAGTAAAATTTTCATTTTTACAATAATTTCCAATTCCTTTGAAAAGTTAATTTTAACAAAATTCAAAAAATTCTAATTTCATGAAAAAAAAATTCAATTTTTAAAATCAATTTCTATTATTTTCAATAATTTACAAATTAGTTCAATAAAATTCAATTCCCAATCAGTTTTTCAATAAAATTTCCACTTTTACAATAATTTTTAATTCTTCAAAAAGTAAAATTCAACTATTTCAGTCAGTTAGTTCAAAAAATTTAAATTATTTTAATTAATTTTCATTTTTTTTCAAGTTTAAAATTCGATTTCTGAAATTAATTTATAGTATTTTGTAATAAATAAATTTCATTGTTAAAAGTTCGCTTTTGTAAAAAAGAATATTAATTATTGAAATAAATTTTAATTTTTTAAATAGTTTTGAATTTTTTTAAATACAAATTAATTGTACGTTAAATATAAATAGATATGAATTTCAATATTATTTCAATTAATTTTAATTATTTACTTAATAAATTTCAATTTTTTTAACCCAGCGTGCGTAACTTAACTGTAATTTTAAATAGTTGCTCTGGATACGGTAATAAATTAATTGAACTAATATAATCTAACCAATAAATATAAAATTTGAAATTGATTTTTTAGCAATTATTTAAACAAGTAACTGTTGTTATTTATTAATTTTTTTATTTTATTTATTATTATTATTTTTTTTATTATTATCTTTTTATTAACTTTTTTCCTATTGTTTCTAGAAAGGTACAATTTTTTTCTAATTTTACAATTTATTAATCTATAATTATAATAATCGATAAATATAAAAAGTCGGCCATGATAAGTAAATTGCAAAATAAATAAAAAATAAATGATAAATTGCAAAATTAGGAAAAACTGCGTCCTTTTTAAATCATAATTTTCATAAATAAATTTTAACTTTTTAAAAAAGGTATTAAATATAAAAAAGCAATGAATAAAAAAAGCTATATTAATTTTTAAAAAGGGATCAAAAAATTTTTTTGCAAGCAAATTTATTTTTAATGCGACTTTATTGAAGAATTATTTTTAATTTGCGTTGAAATTGAAAGTTGGAATTAAAAGAAAAAAAAATGTTTAATGATTCAAAAACACATGGATATAAGACTGATGATTAAAGAATTCTTTTACATTCTTTTATAATTATCGTTTAAATGACTTATTCCATAATGTTTATTTAATTCCTTTGTTTGACTTGAAAGGTCTTTATACCATTTCATTTCATTTCATTTTTTTTTATTTCTTTCTCTCTTTTTCCATCTTTCGCTCTCAAAACGCACGAAGTTTTCTCTTTCCATATGTTTCAATTTTTTTTTTATTTAATTAATATTATTATTCTACTAAACAAAAGAGAAAAATAAACAATTATAGAAAAAAAATGTACTCAATTTTTTCTAAAAAAAATTATAACAAGAAAATTTTAAATATGAAATTTATTGTGGTTTTTACTATTTTAGACTAATAAATTTTGCAACAAATTATTCAACAAAATTTCTATATAATTTTTCGCAATTAATTCAATTACTTTTACTTATAATAAAATTTTTCATGGAAATTCAATTATTTAACGAAATGTTTGATAAAATGCAAAGCAACAATTAAATTATTTTCATAAATAATAAAATTTTTCGAAGAATTTCAATCATATTATAATAATGCTATTTTGAATTATGGAATCGAAAAGTTCAAATATTTGAAAATTTTCTCATTTATTATATTTCGAAAAAATTAGATATTTAAATTTATTTTATTTAATTATTTAAAACAAAGTTTATGAAATTCTTATAAAGAATTCAATTATTTTCAAAAATAACAATTTTTTTTTAAATTTCAATTCTTTTTAAACATTTTATTAAAAATTATCGCAAAAATTCAAGTATATTCATTAGCAATAAAATTATTCTCCGCAATTTAATTATTTTTAAAAGTGTTGATGAAATTTTTTGACACTATTCAATTTTTTATAAACAATATAATTTATGGAAGGGTATTAATTATTTTTAATACAATTTTACAGGCAGTGCTAAAAAAAATTCTTTAAATTTGAATTGGAATTTGAATTTTCAATTTCGATTTCTAGAAAAAATTGAAAATATTTTTTTCTAAACTCTTTGAAAGAATTGAAATATTTACAAAAAATATAAGATTTTTTCATGGAAATTTAAATTATTTTCAAACAATAAAATTGTTCGAAAGAAATAAATTATTTTAAATACAATTTTAATTAAATTTGTTTGGAAATAATTCTATTATTCTTTTAGATTTTAATAAAATTCTTCTCATGAATTCAATTATTAACATAAATAATTCTTTGAAACAATTTAATTTTTAATGATAATTAACAAAATTATTCCCGAAAATTTCAATTATTTTTTTAGTTTTTAATAAAATTGTTGCCAATAATTCAATTATTTACATAAATAGTTCGATGAAAGAATTCAATTTTTCAAAGAAAAATAACAAAATTATTCCTAAAAAATCAATTATTTAGAGGTTTTTAAATAAAATTCTTTGCAAAATTCAATTATTTTGAGGCTTTTTTTTAAATAAAATTCTTCGCAAAATTCAATTATTTTTATAAATAACAATATTCATCACAAGAGTTCAATTATTTTTTGTAAGAAGTAAATTTTTCTCTTGAAAATCCAGTTATTTAAAAAAATTGTATTAAAATCGTTCTCATGAAATCAATTATTATTTCATAAATAATAAAATACTTATTAGGAATTCAGTTATTGTCAAAATTTTTTATAAAATTCTTTGTGAAATTTAATTATTTTTCAAAACTAAACTTATAACTTATAACTTTTTTTTCATAATTCAAAGATTTTCAATATTATTATTATTCAATATTTATAAAATTTTCAAACAGAATTCAATTTTTCTAAAAAATTTTTTGTCAAAATCTTCGTGAGAATTTAATTCTTTTTATGAATAAAAAAAGTTTCTTAGGAATTCAATTATTTAAATTAGAATTTACATGAAATTAGTCGAAAGAAAATCAATTAAAAAAAATTTGTTTTCTAATTCCTTTGCAAGAATTCAATTATAATTAATTAATTAAAAATAAATAAGAATTTTTTTTTAAAAGAACTCAATTTCTTTATAGAAAAGCAATAAACTTAATATTAAATATTAATTTAGTAAATAAATTAAAAAAAAAGTTTCTTTCAGAAAAAAAACTATAAAATTAATTAATATCAATTCAAGTGACAAGAAAATAAACTTATTCACTGTTTTTTTTTTATAAAAAAGAACAAAAGATTGAATTTTTTATAATTTTGCATTCTGATTAAAAAAATAAATAAATATTTAAAAAATTTGATGATAATTTCGTTCTTCTTGAATTATTTTCTTATTTTTAATATTTGTAATGAAAAAACGTTTATTTTTTCAGAAAAATAAAATCATGAAAGTGATTTATTATTATTTTTATTATTATTATTATTATTATTATTATTATTATTATTATTATTATTATTATTATTATTATTATTATTATTATTATTATTATTATTATTATTGTTATTATTAACTGTTAATATCAACATTTAATTTTAATTTGTCATAATTATAATAAATAAATAAATAAATAATAAAATTATTATAATAATAGTATCATTAAAATTGTTAAATTAATTAATTTACTATTTTCATTATTATTAAATATTAAGAAGTAATATAGTAATTTTTTGGTTGTTTAATTAAGAATTAAAATTATTATTTGAATCAAAGAAGCAAAATATTAAGAAACTCAGAGAAATATTTTATCATAAAATTTATAAAGGCACTTGTATTTGTGTGTCAGTCATGTAGGCAAAATTTGACTCTTCCCATTTTACCTTATAAATAGATCCTCTGTAAATTTAGTTTTGAACGTAACAAGTATATATTATGGTAGTTGAGAAAACTTCCATACACTAAACGAAATAGATAAACTTTATCACTTATATTATTTCTTTTTCTTTTGATTTTAAAATAAAATTGTCACATTTCGCAATTTTTACATTAATCCAAAATAAGAGAGAAAAAAAAATTGCGGAGAGATATTAATCTTATCACAATTAATAAAGCCACGTGTCCCCGTGAAAAAATGTCTTTTTTCCTTGAATAGTTTTTCTCAATAATTGTCTTTTCTTTTCACTCTCTTTTCCACTGATTCATTAAACAATCAACACAAGATTAAAATAAAATTTAACAAATTTTATCAATAATATTAATTAATTAGTAATAATTATAAAATCAATTTTAACATTTTTTTTATTTATTTTTAACACCAATTTTTATCCTGCAGTAAATTTTTAAATTATTTTGTTTCGTGTTTTACTTATTTTATTTTGTAGTAAATTTTATTTATTTTATTTCGTAGTAAATTTTACTTCTTTAATTTTGTAGTAAATTTTGTTTCTTTTATTTTGTACGAATTTTAGTCATTTTATTTTGTAATAAATTTTTTTTCTTCTATTTTGCATGAATTTGATGTATTTTACTATTTAATAAGTTTTCTAAACAATTTTTTTACATTTGATTTTGTAGAAATTTTATTTATTTCAAAAAAATTTTATTTGTATAATTTTTACTATCAACGAAAAATTTTTTTCACTTTGCATCAATTTTTTGTGCACTGAATATATTTTTCAAGTATTTTCTATTAAATATAAATTGTTTTTTTTATAAATTATTATTTTTTAATAGTTATAAATTATTTTGTTCGGTTAATTATTGTTTTTTCTATTTTGATTTTTTTTATTTGTAACATTTTTTCGTTTTTTGTAAATAAATAAATAAAATATTATTTAGTATTATTATTATTATTATTATTATTATTATTATTATTATTTAAATAAATAAAATATTATTTATTCTTATGTTTATAATTTTTTTGATTTCATTTACTCTTATAATTATTTATTTTCTCAATTTTAATTATATTCACTCAAACTCCGCACGAGAGAAAAGAGTGAAAGTTTTTGTCCCCTCCCTGAAAAATTTTCCAAATTGGACTTTATTCCGATGCGAGTGACTTGACAGTTAAATGTCTAAAAAATTTTCCAGAGACCACTTTTTATTATCATCAATAATCAAATCCGAAAAGTATTTGAAAAAAATATATTCCTAAAATGAAAAAATCACTTTTTAAATTATTGAATTAATTCTTATTTTTTTTTAGTTTTAATTTTTCAACACTTGACTAATAAAATTAAATGTAAACATTAGCATTTGTTTTCTTTTAAATATTTTAAATGCAGAGTTCACGCACACATTTCATTACTATAAATATTTATTCGAAAACTTGTAGGAATGACCACGAGACAAATGACGAACAACGACTGGTAACCGGTTCGCTGATCGCTCCGTTCGACGCGCCTCATTTATGCCCTACTCACAATTATTTTACAATCAGGAAAAAAAAAGAAGAAACAAGAAAAAAAAGTGAATTGTAATTTTTTTTCACCTACTTTTGAATATTTCATAACTTTTTCCACGAAACAAATTTCAATGAAATTTATTCTCATTGATAAAATTATACACATCAATTTTTTCTGTTTAATAATTCACAAGATTTTTTTTTTTTTTTTTAATAATAATTTGGTTTTTAATAAAAAATTTTCTTTTAGATGAATTAAATTTTACTTGCAAAAAATGTGGAGTATAGAATAAGTAAATTTCCCCTTTTTCTACATTTACAATTTTTTTTAAACAAAAAGTTTTTTTAATAGAATTTTTATTTTCGATAAACCAAATTTTATTTCCAAAAGAATGTGGAGTAAAAAATGATTAAATTTCCCTTTTTTTTACATTTTTTATTATTTTTTTTAATGAATAATTTGGTTTTTTTTACTTTAAAATATTTTTTGTTTAATAACAATTTTGTCTTTAATAAAATTTGTCATTTCAATAAATTAAATTTTATTTGAAAAAAATGTTGAAGGTAAAGAATAATTAAATTCCCCTCTTTTTAATTAAAAATTTGTTTCTTTTTGTAATTTAATTTTATTTTAAAAGCAAAATTATAAATATTTTGTTAAGTTTTTATTATTTTTTAGTATATTATTTCAATTTATTTTATATTAATATTTTTACTAAACAATAAAATTTTTTAAAGTTAAAATTATTTAAAAAAAAAAATATTTTTCATTATTATTTTTTTATTTTTTACATTAATATAAATAATGAAGAGAAAGAATAAAAATGAAAGAAAAATGAACAAAAACATCTAAAAATAAAAAATTAACAAACTCGTCAATTACAAATTGAAATAAAATTTTTTTTTGTTCCACAACTTTTAATCGGAATTATTAACAATTATCTCACCGAGACGGGAATTGCAAAAAAAAAAAAGAATCCAAATTACAAATACAAATATTGCGACTAGATATAGTCATTGAAAGAGATTACAATTAAACGTTGCACATGACAAATTAAGAAATGACAAGGTCACACATTGTCTGTCGCTTTAAACTTGCGGGCATAAAATAAACGAAAAAAAATTTTTATTTTGCAAAAAAAATTATACTCGAATTTTCTTGGAAATCTTTTCCTCTCTCTCTCTCGATTTTTATAATATTTTCAACAACTTCTTTGAAAGAATTACACGGGGTAATTTAAATATTTTACATTCATAATGCAAATTTACGATAACAAAATTAACATTGAGTGGGAAAAAAAATATTTTTCTCATTAAACAAAGAATAAATTTTTCCAGATTTTTTTTCTTTTTTTCAATTATTAAAAACTTGTATTGGAAAAATTTTTGAGTATTTGCGAAAAATTAAGAAATCGAATATTTTTTTTTTGAATGACTTATAGGGTCAAAAGTGGGTAATTTGTACCCGAGAACTAAAAAATTTTGCTAATCAAAACTAAAAGTATTTAAACTTTCTTCGTAAGATCGTAGGGTTAAAAATGATTATTTTACACCCTAGAAGCAAAAAAACAGTTTTATTTAACTAAAAATATTTATATCTTCGTTTGAAGATCGTAGGGTCAAAAATTGGTATTTTAGACCCTAGAAGCAAAAAAACAATTTCATTTGACTAAAAATATTTAAATCCTCGTCAGAGGATCGTAGGGTTAAAAATGAGTATTTTACACCCTAGAAGTAAAAAATAAATTTTACTAAAATTATTTTAATCTTCGTCAAAAGATTGTAGGGTTAAAAAATCGTATTTTTAATCCTAGAACAAAAAAGTTTTAGCAAAAAATAAAAAATAAAAAGATTATCTCAAAAAGATCATAGGGTTAAAAATAGGCCATTTACGCCCTAGAAGCAGAAATCAATCGAAACTTTCGTCTTTCAATGAAATAAAACAAACACAATTTAACTTTACAATACAATCTATTATTCAAGTTTATTTAAAAAATCGTTTTATATATTTTTTTTCACAACGCAAACTATCAGTCACGCGTATCTTACAGATTATTTTAATCGCTAAAAAGTAATTTTTCAAACATACTTTGTTTCATTTTTCCACACATTGTCTTAAAGAGGAGAAAATTCATTGTCATCGCTCGTATTTTCTTTTCTATATATCAACAATTAAAAATCTTCGTACACACAGTCAAAAATCTATACAAACATTTTGTGAAGAAACGACAAGAAAAACAAAAACAAAAAAACGGTACGGAATGTAGAAAATTTTCTAATTTGCACAATTATTTACAATAGATAATATATATTATAACATGATGACATTAATAATAAACTTGAGATCTAAAGAGTTCGAAAACGCAATTTTTATAATATTTATATATTTTTAATATTTCAGAGGGAAATTTTTTTTAATGATAAAAAAGTACTTCCTCTATTTTAGCATTTTTTTTTTTTCGTGAAAAATGGAATTCAAGTAGAAAATAAGGCTATCGATGTATGCGAAAAATACGTAATGTGCTATTTTTTTTCTGGTTGCCCTTGGAAAAATTCTAAATAGTAGAAAATTTCGCCCGGGGCGGGGAAAAAGAATTTAATATTGCAATTAGCAAATTACTTGGATCACAGTTTTTCGTGTTTTCCTTCGCCGAATAACCAACGGCAAACTCGATCAACCATATAAGCGAGAAGAAAATTGGCGACTAATGTTGTAATCAGCGTTTTCCGGAACTGCAAAAAAAGAGAGGGGAAATTTTAATAATAAATTTTAATAAATAATAATTAAATTTTAATAATTTAATTTTTACATTTTTTTCAATTGCACTTGAAACCTTACTTTGAATATTGTTCTCTTAATAATTAAAATTTGAAATTTTCTTAAATTCTAATTAATAATTTTATTTAATTTTATATATCAATCTTTGAATATTTATTTTTAACTCACCTCGCTCGGAAAATCGACAATTTCGAATTCACGAGCCGTGTCCGGAATCAAACCCGAAGCGAGAGCTAAAATTGCGGCCGAACATCCAACGAGAGAGTAGAGAAGAGATTTATTCTCCATGAGACTCTCCATGAACGGTTGTCCCTAAAAACAAAAAGAAGCAGAAAATGTTATTCTTTCCTCCTCTTTTTTCCCCTTCGAAACAAAAAGAGAAAAAATTACTACCCACCCGATAATTAATGGCAAAAGTCGCGACTTGTAACGCCATGGAAATTATGTACACTGTACTGTTAATAATATTCGCCTCAAATGGTTCCTCCTCGTCGTAATAATCGTCCGTTGCCGCCGTCTCGGTGACATTTTTCGGTGCAAGTATCGCTGACAGTGTATCGCTCCTTAAAAAAAATTGTTAATTTACTTTCACTCGACTAATTCAATTGACAATTCAAATAATTCGATTTCAATAAAAAGTGTCGATTTTATACTTTAAAAATTATTTTTTTCTAATATTTAATTAAGATTAAGTAAAATTTGAAAATTAAATAAAAAATGAATTTAAATTAATTAAAACTTTAAGTCAAATTGTAGTTAAAATTAATTGAAGCTTTAACTAAAATTAAGTAAAATTGTAATTCATATTAATTAAAACTTCAATTAAAATTAATTAAATTTGTAATTAAAATTAATTAAAACTTTAAATAAAATTTAGTAAATTTGTAATTAAAATTAATTAAAACTTTAAATAAAATTTAGTAAAATTGTAATTAAAATTATTTAAAATTAAGTAAAGTTGTAATTAAAATTATTTAAAATTAAGTGAAATTGTAATTAAAATTAATTAAATTTCTAATTAAAATTAACGATTGAAGAGAACAAATTAAATACTCACTTTGGAGAAATGATTGCAGCCTCGCGAACGAGGAAAATAAGGCAACAAAAATGCACGGCAAATTGCAGAAGGACCGTAAGTACGGTGTAGAAATTAAATATATTTGGCAGTGGTCGTTGTTTTGATAAAGTTTTCAATGGTTTTGAGCGCGAAATGAAAAGAAAGCAGGCGGCAAGCAATATTCCCTGCAAGGTCGCTTGCTTATCGCTGAACTTAATTCCATCCAGGTATAAAACTGATTGACTGTAGGCCAAGATCAAGGCGTTCAGTGCAAGAATTTTAAACATTTGCAATGTCGTCACCAGTGTGCAACGACCTTGTTTTATTATGTGACAAACTGTAATCAAGAAAAACAGAAAAACGAGTTTTATTTAAATAAATAAAGAATTTCAAAAAAATTCAAAGAATTTAAAAAGAAAAAAAAATTTTAGAATTTAAAAATTTAATATTTTTATTTTAAAGGAAATTAATTAGAGAATTTGTGAAAAACGAAGTTTTTTCTATCAATAAGCTAATATTTAATAGTAATTAAAATTGTGAATTTAAAATGATTGATGTCTAAATCTTCTATCTTCTATATTAATAAAGTTCGTGATCCGATCATCTGTTTCCAGTTTAAAGTTAGTTGCTGTTTGTTTTTTTGTTTCCTAACTTTTTTATAATTCTCCTTTTCAAATATTTTCAATTTTTAAATTAATTTATTGAAAATCATCGAATTATTGCAAAAAATTTTATCAAAACCTTTAAAAATAATAGAATTCCTTCACAGAATTTCGTTATTTAGAAAAATGACAGAATTCTAGCGGAGAATTTTGTTTAAGTTTTTAAAAATTCTAATTAATTTCTTTTCTGAAGAATGTCTTTGAAATTTTTGTCAAGTAATGGAATTTCTTTAAAAATTTTAATTGAAAATTTTAATAGCAATTGGATTTTATGAAGAAGAATTTTATTAAAATTCTATTAAAAATAATGTTATTCTTGCGAAAAATTTTACTATATTTATAAAAGTAATTGAATTGTTCGAAAGAATTTATTAAAATTTTAGAAAATAAATTAATTTTATGTTAATATTTGAAGATTCCTTCGAGAAATTCTATTAAAATTGTTTTCAAAAGAATTGAATTTCTGTAAAGAATTTTACTATTTATAAACATAATTGAATTGTTGCAAAGAATTTTACTATTTATAAAAATAATTGAAATGTTTCGAAGAATTTATTAAAATTTTAAGAAATTATTAAACACTTGTGAAGAATTTTATAGAAATATTTGAAAATAATGAATTTTTTCGAGAAATTCAATTAAAGTTCTTTTGAAGATTATTGAATTGTTTCGAAGAATTTATTAAAATTTTATGAAACAAATAAAATTTATTAAAACATTTAAAATAATATTTGAATTTATCTGAGGAATTCAGTTAAAATTGTATTAAAAGTAATTGAATTCCTGCAAAGGATTTTACTTATAAATTTATTTGAATTCTTGCGTAGAATTTTACTATATTTATAAGAATAATTTAATTATTCCGAAGGATTTATTAAAATTTTAGAAAAACATCCAAGTGTTTCGAAATGTGTTAAAATTTGTTAACAAATTGAAATCTCCCTAGGAAATCAGTTAAAATTGTTTTGAAAATAATTGAATTGTTTGGAAGGATTTGTTAAAATTAGGATTAATTATTTTAAAAACAATTTTAATTAAATTTTTTTGAAATAATTCAATTATTCTTCAGGCTTTTAATAAAATTCTTTCCAAAAATTCAATTATTTACATCAATAATTCATCGAAAGAATTCAATTATGTCATTAACTAACAAAATTATTTCCGAATAATTTAATTATTTTGATAAAATTCCAGACGAATATTCAATTATTTTCTAAAATTATAAAATTTTGAAGGAATTCAATTATCAAAAATAGAGTTTGCCTACATTTATAAAAAAACCAAAATAAACTTTTAGATTTATATAAAATTTTTCTCAATAATTGTATGGAAATTTTTTAAAATAATTAAATTTTTTCGTGTAGTTTTATTTAAATTGAATTAAAACTATTTTAATTTCTTCAAAGAATTGTAGCATTTATAAAAACAATTGAATTGTTTTAAAAATAATTGAATTTTTGTAAAGATTTTACTACTTAAAAAAATAATTGAATTGTTTAGAAGAATTTATTAAAAAGTTAGAAAATTATTGAATTCTTTTGTGAAATTTTATTAAAATTTCTAAAATATGAACAGTAGTAAATATTGTTGTACTTAATAAGTGAATTTTTTAAATTTTGACTATAAAATTATTTCAAAAATTTATATTTGAAAATATAAAATTTTGTAATTTGCATAACAACAAACTCTCATGAAATTTGATAAAATCTTTTAAACATAATTCAAAATTTGGAAAAATAATTAAGATCTGGTAAAATCTTTGAAAACGAATTTAAAGTTTTGAAAAATCTTGTTAAAATTTAAATTGTTAAAATGTTAAAAATAAAAATAATTTAAATTTTGTAAAATCTTTGATAACTTTTTAAAATTTTGAAAAACTTTTAAAGAAGTAATTCAAATTTGGTAAAATCTCTGAAAAATAGTTCAAAATTTGGTAAAATCATTTATAAAATAATTAAAATTTGATAAAATCTTTGGAAAAACAATTCAAAATTTAGTAAAACTATTTTAAAAAATAATTGAAATTTTGAAAGTCTTTGAAAACTAATTTAAAATTTCGAAAAATCTTTTTAAGAAATAATTAAAATTTGCTAAAGAGTTTAAAAAATAATTTGTTCAAATCTTTAAAAAATAATTCAAATTTTGATAAAATCTTTGAAAAACAATTGAAAATTGATAAATTAAAAAAAAAATGATTCAAAATTTGGTAAAATCTTTTAAAAACTAATTGAAATTTGGTAAAATGATAATTTTCCCCTTTTTTTAACGTTCTTTCTTTTCAACTTGTTTCCAATAATAATTTCCCCTTTTTCTAGTGTTGCATTATTTTTGTTTTCTTTTTGTTTTGTTGGTTTTAAGAAGCTCGAGGCATTTCTCTATCAATTTAAATTGATAGTCAGCAAAAAAACAAATTGTTTCCTGCTTTATTACGATTTGTTGGTTTTAAGAAAATCAACGAGTAATGATTAATAGAGGCAGATGCGGTCAAGTCATGGAAAAATCACCTGCAACAAAAAAAAGGGAAAAAATTTAAAACAAACATACTCGATTGGATCGATGACCATTTACTGGTGAATGGCGCAGCAATCGAAGCGTCTCCCAATTTTACTATTACGGCCTGATCTTGTTCCTCGAGTTCCTTCAATAGTGATTTTTGCAAATTACTTCTAACATTCGACTGTTGGCCTGGAGGTAATTTACTATTTTGAGGTGAATTTACAGTTGGCGTCGACGGAGTACTATCGCGTTTCTCGGAGTTCACACTTTCCGGAGGACTAGACAAAATTGCCACACCTGTAAAGTAAATAAATAATAGATTTTGCACTCGATAATTAATTTCAAAACAGTAGGAAAAAGTAGTTTTCAAGCTAAAGAAATAGTAAAAAAGAGTAGCTATCGAAAAATTAAACTTGACGACCAAAAAAACTAGTTTTAAACTTTACAAAACTGACAAAAATTATATTTTATATTTTCTTATGACTTTTTTTCTAGTTTTCATAAAAATGTATTTCTTTCTTGTCCTGCTAACAAATTGAATTCCTCCAACGAACTTTATTATTAATGAAAGAATTTTCATGTTTATAAAAATAATTTAATTCTTGACGGGAATTTTATAAAAATATTTAAATAATTCATTTCTTTTGACTAATTTTATGCAAATTCTAATTTAATTAAATGAATTCCTCAGAAACTTTTCTTATTGATAAAAAGAATTGAATTTTTGCGAAGATTTTGAAAACAAATTTTTTAAATAATTGAATTGTTTGTAAATTTCATGATAATAGTAAAATATATTGAAAATCATTGTATTGCGAAATAAGTTTTTTAAAATAATTGAAATTTTACAAAGAATTTAATTAAAATTTTTGACAATAATTGAATGTCTGTGTGATATTTTATTTATTTTTCTTGAAAATAATTAAATTCATAAAAAAACGTTTTATTATTCATGAAAATAATTAAATTCTTGAAAAGGATTTTATTAGAATTTTTTAAAATAATTGAATTTCCAAGAAGAAAAGTTATTACGCTTATGAAAATAATTGAATTCTTGTGTTGAATATTCTAATTTAGAAAAAACAATTGAATTTCGCAAAGAATTTTACTACAAATACTTCAAAAAAATGTATTTTTCGATAATGATTTTGTTGTTTATCGACATAATTAAATTCATTCAAAGAATTATTTATGTAAATAATTGAATTCTTAGGAAGAATATTGTTAAAATTTTAAAGAATTGAATTATTTCAAACAAATTTAATTAAAATTGTTTTTAAAATAATTGATTTCTTTCGAAGAATTTTGTTAAAATATTTGAAACTAACTGAATTCCTGTGGAAAATTCTAATACATTTGTAAATAATCGAATTTTTCTAAAAAATTTTTAAAAAATTTTATTTAAATAATAATTGATTTTCTCAAGAATTTGAAATCAAATTTTTGGAAATAATTACATTTTTTGAGAAATTCTTGTAAAATTATAGTAAAAATAGTTGAAATCCTGCGATGAATTTTATAATTTATAAAAATAATTTAACAGTTGCTGAAGAATATTGTTAAAATTGTTTTTAAAAAGATTGATTTTCTGAGAAGAATTTTATTTATTAATGAAAATAATTTAATTATTTGGAAAATTTTTGTAAACATTGTTGTAAATAATTAATTTCATCGAAATATGATATTTCGGAACGTAATATTCAATTTGTTATTTGTTATAATTTCAAAATCAAAATTTAAAACATTCACTTCTTAAGTACAAAATTATGTATTACTGTTCATATTTTTAAAAATTTTAATGAAATTTCACGAAAGAATTTAAATATTTCCTAATTTTAACAAATACTTCTAAACAATTCAATTATTTTCTAATAAATTTTAATTAAAATTCTAGGGAGAGTTAATTTGTTAAAAAATTTTTAAACATTTCGAAACACTTGCATGTTTTTCTGAAATTTTAATAAATCCTTCGAAATAATTAAATTATTCTTAAAAATATAGTAAAATACTTCGCAAAAATTCAAATAAGATTATAAATAGTAAAATTCTTTGCAGGAATTCAATTACTTTCAAAACAAATTTAATTGAATTCCTGGGATAAATTCAAATATTATTTTAAATATTTTCATAAATTTTATTTATTTCATAAAATTTTAATAAATTCTTCGAAACAATTCAATAATCTTCAAAAGAACTTTAATTGAATTTCTCGAAAAAATTCATTATTTTCAAATATTTCTATAAAATTCTTCATAAAAGTTTAATTATTTCTTAAAATTTTAATAAACTTTTCGAAACATTTCAATTATTTTTATAAATAGTAAAATTCTTTGCAACAATTCAATTATGTTTATAAATAGTAAAATCCTTTACAGAAATTCAATTCTTTTGTAAACAATTTTAATAGAATTTCTCGAAGGAATCTTCAAATATTAACATAAAACTAATTTATTTTCTAAAATTTTAATAAATTCTTTTGAACAATTCAATTACTTTTATAAATATAGTAAAATTTTTCGCAAGAATACAATTATTTTTAATAGAATTTTAATAAAATTCTTCTTCATAAATTCAAATTGCTGTTAAAATTTTCAATTAAAATTTTTAATGAAATTCCATTATTTGACAAAAAATTCAAAGACATTCTTCAGAAAAGAATTTAATTAGAATTTTTAAAAATTTAAACGAAATTCTCCGCTAGAATTCAGTCATTTTTCTAAATAATGAAATTCTGTGAAGGAATTCTATTATTTTTAAAGGTTTTGATAAAATTTTTTGCAATATTTCGATGATTTTCAATACATTAATTTTAAAATTGTAAATATTTGAAAAGAAAAATTATAAAAATGTTAAGAAACAAAAAAGCAAACAGCAACTAACTTCAAACTACAAACAGATTATCGAATCACGAACTTTATTAATATAGATTATGAAAATTTTTTTTAAATATTCGAATTCTTAAAAAATACTTTACTTGTCTAAATAATAATTTTTCAATTAATTTTTTAAATATTTGAATTCCTATAAAATACTTTATTTGCATAAATAATCATTTTTCGATTAAGTAATTTAAAATTATGAAAAATAATTGAAATTTTTTTGAATTTTATTATTTACGAAAATAATTGAATTCTTGCTTAGAATTTTATTGAAAAACTTTTTTTAAAAATTGAACTTCCATGAAAATTGTTATTATTAGTGAAAGTATTTGAATTAATTTGAAAAAAATTGTATAAAAATTTTGTTAAACAATTGGTTTTTTGGAAATTTTCTTTCGAAATGCTAAGTTAATTGAATCCTTGCGGAAATTTTATTGTTTACGAAAATAATTGAATTTTGAATGCATTTTATCAATTCTTGTTTTAAATAATTGAATTCTTTTGAGAAATTTCATGAAAATACTAAATATTGAAAATAGAATTTCCGTTTTTTTTAAATAATTGAATCTTTTTAAAGAATTTGATTATAATTTTTGAGAATAGTTTTTTGATTTCTAGTATTAGCGAATTTAAAGTAGTGGAAATTCTGAAAAAAGAGAAATAGCTTTTAGTTTCTGAAATCTAAAAAAAAAATAACCAAAGTAGTAGCATAATGTAAAAAAAGTAGTAAATAGTAGGTTTTAGAAAATGAGTTCAAAATCTGAAATAGTTATTTTTTAGAAAGAGAAAAAAAATATTCCTCACCAACTTGGGCGTGTTTTAGAGCTCCAACATCGTTGGTTCCATCGCCACACATAAGAGTCGTGTAACCCAGACCCTGTAGCGAAGTAACGATAAATTCCTTCTGTTTCGGTGCGCAACGTGCGAAGACAACAACATGTGGTAGCAAAGTCTTGAGCAACGACTTTTCATTCATTTTCAAGTAATTTAAACCCTACGAAGAAGAAAAGAAAATTAAATTTCACTCGAAATCTTCATAATTCTAAATTTTACCAACTTTTATTGAACAATTTTTTATTTAATTACTACTAAATTTCTTACGACGTTAGTTCTTATATATTTTATTTCATTAATTCTTATATTTTTATTTTTTTTTCTCTCCAATATATTTCATATGTGGTTCTTTGTATTTTAGTTTATACTCATGTAAATCTTAAGGGTCTTAAATGTACCCGTTTATGTCATGAATAAATAAATAAATAAATTGATTAATTACTAAATTAGTGATATTTAAAACTTGTCACCATTTTCCTACCTCGCCAGTGACGCAAAGTGCATAAACTTCCCATATTTTCTTCCCCTTAAAACTACCCTTCTTTGGATGTAAATCCACCTCAAGATCGCCTTCAACACTCTGCCAGAGCCACGAGCCTTGAACTTGAGTTAGAATTAAAATAATCGACTTCCTAGTGAAATGCAATTCACGACTAACGTGACACGCAGTCAAGGGATTATCGCCCGTGATCATAACAACCGAATGTGACGCATTCTGTATCTCCTTAATGACAGCCTTCGAATCGGGTTTCAATGGACATGTGATGATGACAAATCCAGCAAAACTCAAGTCCTTCTCAAAGTCTTCGCGATTCAATTTTCTTAAATCTTGATGTGACAATGCAGCCGGTAATTTACGATGTCCAAGTGCAAGAACACGTGCACCACAACGCGACAGCGATAGATAGACATCGTCGTAATTCTCCGGAATTGAGCTGAACATTGGTTTTAAAGTTTCTGGCGCTCCCTTCACTGTCACCACAAATTGAACGTCAGACGATCCCGAATTTGTGTAACCAGCCACCACGCTCATTCGCTTCAACACCGAGGAGAAGTGAAAACGTTGAATTATCTTCAAAACGGCCGATTTGCCACGTTTTGGAATTACCGCATCGCCTGTTGGAGAAAATAATTCGAAATAATTATTCATTTTTTATTTTTTTTATTTATTTATTTTTTTATTCTTTTATTTTTCGGTTT
This sequence comes from Leptopilina drosophilae, assembly GCA_032873175.1. NCBI lineage: Eukaryota > Metazoa > Arthropoda > Insecta > Hymenoptera > Figitidae > Leptopilina > Leptopilina drosophilae. Next base: position 7,568,543 of record CM065486.1, read on the forward strand.
TTTTAGTTTTTTCTTTTCTTACTCTTTGTCAGATTCCAATTGACGGCTTTTAAAGTTGCCTTCTCAACAGGATCGCCAACAATTCCATCGTCTAATTGCACTAGGGAATGGCACGTGGCTAGAACTTGAATACTCTCAATTGGAGCGTCCGCTATTTCCGTAACTTCCGGTTTCCCACTAAAGATAAGAGGAAAAAAAGAAGATTAAATTAATTTTTTTAACGTAAATGTAAATGTGAAAATAGAAGAAAAAAATTAATAAATTCTTCTTTTCTTTCTAATAATTTTACGTTTTATATAAAAAATGAAAAGGTCTTGTTATTTTTATGATTAAAATAATCGACTCACTCAATTCCAGCGATGCCATCGACTACTAAATTATCGCTAGTGAGAGTTCCCGTTTTGTCGAAGCAGCAAATTTCGACTTTTCCAGCGAATGGAATTCTAAACGGTTCGGTACAAAATACACCTTGGGGAAAATAAATGAAAAATTTTTATCAATTTTTGGAAACAAAAATTAAAATTATATTGTGATATTTTTTTGTTTGGATTTATAATTGTAGTATGATCTTATTGTGTTTGATAAAAATCCATAATTTTTATAATTTTAAAAATAAAAATAATAATAATTTTAAAATTAAAATTTACTAAAATTTACTAAAATATACTAAAATTCACTAAAATTGACTAAAATTTACTAAAATATACTAAAATTCACTCAAATTGACTAAAATTTACTAAAATATACTAAAATTTACTATAATTTACTAAAATTTATTTACATAAACTAAAAATTTAAATTAATGCATAGTCACCTAATTTTGATAATGCTAATAAAGACGTATTCACAGCCAATGACAATTCAATTGGCAATTCCGGAGGCACGACCGACGTCAAAATCAGTGTACACTCCAAAAACAATTTGTACTTGTTTCTATTTGGATCCTCGCTTCCTGAAAGCGTGAAAGAAAACTTAATTTTCATTCTTAATTGAAAGGCCCCATCTCGACTTTAATCAGCAAAAAAAAATTCGCTTCAGTTTTATTAAAAATAGAAAAAATGTCAAAAAAGTCGAATTATTTAATTGAGTGTTTGGATAAAAGATTTCTTTTTTCTTCCCTGATTATTCTAAATTCAATAAAATCAAAGATTGAATAATTTTGATGAATAAAAACTTAAATACTTCTTATTTCTTTTTCCACGGTCAATTAAATTTTTAAAAATTTCAACTTTTGATATTTAATATATTTAACAATTTCTAAAAAATAGAACTATGCTATCAGTCTTTTAAAATTTAATTACTTTTTACAATTTTTAACTAAACGTCATCTCTCAAACGATTATCTATATATTAATTTTTAATAATTTTCCGAAAGTGCTTCGAAAATTCAATTATGTAAAGACAAACATTTCATTTTTTTATATAATAATTGAAAATTTATATTTTTCTTTTTAAAAGATATTAAGGTAGAATATTTTCAAAAATTATAATAAAAAAAAGTTTAATATTATTAATTAAAAAAAAAATATTTAAACAATTTTTGAAAAGCAATAGTTTAACAATTGTTTTGAATACAATTAAAAAATGTCGGAGGATTTGAAATCTTGTTAAATCTTTATACAAAATGATTTAAAATTTGTTAAAATCTTTAAAAAATAATTCAAATTTTGATAAAATCTTTGAAAATTTATGAAATTAGGTAACATCTTTAAAAAATGATTCAAAATTTGGTGAAATTTTTTTTTAAAATAATTAAAATTTGGTAGTCTTTGAAAAATGATTCAAAATTTGGTAAAATATTTTTAAAATACCTAATTGAAATTTGATAGAAAATTTTGTAAGTAATTCAAAATTTGGAAAAATCTGGTTGTAAATAATTTAAATTTTAAAAAATTTTTTGAAAAATAATTTAAAATTTAGAAAAATCTTTTTAAACATAATTGAAATTTGGTAAATTTTTTAAAAAAATTATTAAAATTTGATAAAATTTTTCAAAAATAATTGAAATTTGTTAAAATCTTCTATAAATAATTCAAAATTTGGTAAAATCTTTTTAAAACATATTTGAAATTTGATAAAATTTTTGAAAACTACTTAAAAGTTAAGAGGAATCTTGTTAAATGTAAAAATTATTAAAATTGTAAAAAATCTTATAAAACATAATTAAAATTTGGTAAATTTTTTAAAAAATTATTGAAACATGATTAATTTTTCGACAAATATTTGAAATTTGATCCAATCTTTGAAAAATTATTCAAATTTTGATAAAATCTTCAAAAAATAATTCAAATATTGATAAAATTTTTAATAAATAATATATAAAAAATTTGGTAAAACCATTTAAAAATATTTAAAATTTGGTTAAATATTTTTAAAATAATTGAAATTTGATAGAAAATTTTTAAAGTAATTAAAATTTTGGAAAAATCTTGTTAAAAATAAAATTATTGGAATTGGAAAAAATCTTTAAAAAATAATTCATATTTTGTAAAATGTTGAAAAAATAATTGAAATTTGATACATTTTGTGAAAAATAATTGAAATTCGATCAAATCTTTGAAAAATAATTTAAATTTTGATAAAATATTTTAAAAATAATTTAAATTTGATAAGATTTTTAAAAGGTAATTAAAAATTAGGTAAAATCTTTTTAAAAAATAATTAAAATAATTGAAATTTGATAAAATTTTAGAAAACTAATTAAAAGTTTTGAAAAATCTTGTTAATAGTGAAAATTATTGAAATTATATAAAAATGTTTAAAAAGTAATTCAAACTTTGTATCATTTTTGAAAAATAATTGAATTGAAAAATTACTTTTTTCAAAACTATTTAATTATAATTTGTCAAAAGTTGATTTTCAAAATTTTATAAGAAAATAGTTGAAAAAAAATTACTTTTTTCAAAACTATTTAATTATAATTTGTCAAAAGTAGATTTTCAAAATTTTATAAGAAAATAGTTGAAAAAAAATTAATTATTTTCAATTAAATTTTACAAAATTTCAAGTATTTAAAAGCTTTTTAATTGTATAATTCGAAAAATTAATTAGAAAACTCAAGGAAAAATAACTTTTTTCGTTGTTTTTAAGAAAAAAACCCGACGAACAATCGGAACAAAAGTTAATTCAATGTACCATAATTTCGTTTTCTTAAAAAGTCAAATTAAATTTAATATTCCATTTGATAGAAGCGTAAGCAATTTAATTTTCTACATTTAGAACATTTTAATGTTATACTTGAATGAAAATAATAATTTTTTGTCAACAATAAACGATTTTTTAAGTAACAACTTAAAATTTAAGAAACGTTTCTTATTGATAGAAAATTGTAATTCTTATTCAAATACAACTTTTAATCGTTTTAAATATTTGAAATTAAATTCTTCGCCTTTCCACCGAGACGAATTAAAAATTTAACTAGTCTTTTTCTTTTAAATTACGAAATTATATTGGACTAACTTTTGATTTGACTGTCTGTCAGTTTCCTCCTTTTTCTTGAGGCCTCTTTCTTTTCAATTTCTGTTTCTAAAGATAATTTTTTCCTTTTTTTGACGTTCTTTCTTTCCAATTTCTGTTTCTAGTAATAATTTCTTTCTTTATCTTTTCAACTTCTGCTTTCAATAATAATTTTCCCTTTTCTTGTTGCTCTTTCTTTTTAATTTCTGTTTCTAAAGATAATTTCTTCCTTTTTTGGTCAAATGTCTTTTTGATGCTCTTTCGTTTTATCTTTCTAATAATACTTTCTCCTGCAAAGAAATATGGTTAATTTTTAAATAAATAAAAATTTAATACCTTTAATCCAAACGTAGGCTGCGGCTGCAATCGCAAATATCAAGAGGAACAAAATAAATCCAAAGGTCTCGAGATTATTCGCCGTGACGCGTTTCACGCCGAATAAAATAGTTCTCAATAATTTTCCCTGCGATGTCGAGAATCCGGTCCTTAGCACATAGGCAATGCATCCATTGTCAGTAGCTGAAAATAAAGGATTTCTGATTAATATTGATGAATATTTTTTAATATTGATTAATATTGAAAATAAAAATATAAAAAACAGAGAAACTAGAATAATTGTGGCAATTTTTGAAACATAAACCTCTAAGACCAGACGAATTCTTGCTAGGCGGCGAATGTTGAACGACTTTAGTGCCACCGAAGAGAATATGAAGTTTATCATCTCCCTCGACGTCGAGAAAGCGATTCTCCTGAATGTCCTCGATTGGCTCCTTCATTTGTGGCACCGATTCACCGGTTAACATACTCTCGTCAACGATGCAAGGGCCCTTCAATAGAAGCATATCGCACGGCACTAAATTATCATTTTGCGAACGTGTTATCGAAACAACATCGCCCGGTACAAGTTGATCGGTAAAAATATGCCGCCATCTTCGATTACGATAGACCATTATCATGTAGGGCTTATTGCCCATTTTTCGAATTTCCGCCATATTTCTCAATTGCTGTTGCACCAATGTACACTCGAACATTATCAGCATTATGAGCGTAAATATACTGTAATACCAATATCTATCGAGACACCACAGTGCAACGCAAAATACTTGAAATACAAAAAATGGCGCAATCGCACGTTCTCGGAATAATTCCCAAAATTCCGGTACTTCCATGTCCAATCTAAAAGAAAAATTTCTCATTTCAATCTAAGTTCAAAAATTTATTTAGTTCCTGGAAATGTTTCGTCTTTTAGTTAACGAGAGTTGACACAAAAATTTATTTTCCTGACTCTTCCCCGATTTTCATAGACAAAATTTTTGAATTTCTTCCTGACCCTAAAGAATATTCTGATTCACTACGAGCTTAATTAGATATCTAATTAAAATAATGTTCTGTTACACACTGAAAGAAAATGTGTATTAAATTTTGTAAAAGTATTTTACAATTTAGGGAAAAAGTGCAACAAAGCGAAATTTTGATATAAAAAATACTAAACATTAAAAAAATTTATGTGGAAATTAGTAAAGTTATATTAAAATTGAATTTAAATTCTTGATATTTGATATAATTTTACTAAATTTCACAGAATTTTAAAAAACTTCAGTATTTTTAATAGCAAAATTTCGGTTTGTTGCACTTTTTCCATAAATTGTAAAATGCTTTTACAAAATTTAATAAACATTTTCTTTCGGTGCATTTATTTATAAATATTCTTTATTATAAAATTATTCAAAAACCCCAATGACTTTATTTTTAATTAAATATTTAATTATTATTATTTTTCCATAGAAAACTGAGATTTTCAAAATTTCTAACTATAATAATTGAAGGTGACCGAGTAAGAAAATCAGTATTTTATATCATGCAATATAATATTTTTTGTTTTTATTGTTTTTTATTGTCACTTCCTCTAAATTATTTGAATCATTTTAATTCAATTATTATGTTCTACATTTTTTAACTAAAATTCTTTTTCAGATCACTTATTTAAAATTTTTTTTTGAAAATGTTCTTCTTTGAGAATTTTCGAATCCATTTGTTTACAGCTCAATTTTACATATAATTTCAAATATTCGAAAATTCTTCAATTAAATATATGTTAGAAAATAAAAACATGAAATAATTCTAAAAACTTTTGATGGAGCTTTTTGAAAAAAAAACTAGTTTCATAGAATATTTAATTAAAAGTATGACAAATAAGAAATTTTTAAAATTTAAATTTGAAACCATTGCAAAATTCAATTATTTCTAAAAATTACAATTATTAGTAACTTCTCCACTATTCAATTATTTAAAACATTAACCGAAATTTAATTATAAATTAATTTTTACTAGAAAATTCAACGAGGATTCAATTATTTAAATACAAAAATAAATAATTTATTGAAGAATTGAATATGTTTTTAAAAATAATTGAATTCCTGTAAATTTTTTTAAAAATAATTGTATTTCTGAGTAGAATTTCATTGTTTTTTTGACTAATTGAATTCTTGACAAGATTTTATTATTTTTGGAAAATAATTGAATTTATAAGCAGAATTTTAAAAAACTTTGAAAAATAATTGAATTCCTGTAAATTTTTTTTTTAAATAATTGAATTCTTTGGAAGAATTTTATTATTCTTGGAAAATAATTGAATTCTTATCAAGGTGTTATTAATTTTTAAAAAAAATTAAATTTATGCGAAGAATATTAATAAATTTAAAAATAAATTTAAATCCTGTGAAGAACTTTATTTGAAAATACTTGAATTTCTACGAAGAATTTTATTGCTTTTCTTAATTAATTGAGTTTCTACGAATTATTTATTAATTATTAATATTTGGAAAATAATTGAATTTCTGCGAAGAATTTTTAATAAATTTTGAAAATAATTGAGTTTCTACGAAGAATTTGAATAAATTTTGAAAATAATTGAGTTATTGCGAAAAATATTGTTTTTTTTAAATAATTTAATTATTGCGAAGAAATTAACAAAATTTTTTTAAATAATGGAATTCCTGTGAAGAATTTTATTGCTTTTCTTAATTAATTGAATTCTTGACAAGGTTTAATTAATTTTTAAAAATAATTAAATTTCTACGAAGAATTTGAATAAATTTTAAAAATAATTGAATTCCTGTGAAGAATTTTGTTTTTTGAAAATAATTGAGTTTTTGCAAAGAGTATTATTGTTTTTTTTAAATAATTGAATTATTATCAAGAATTTGACATTTTTTTTAAAAATAATTGTATTCCTGTGAAGAATTTTATTTTTTTCGAAAATAATAAAATTACTAAGACGAATTTAATTATTTATTGAAAATAAATTAATTGCTGTAAATAATTCTATTAATTTTTGCCAATAATTGAATTTCCGTTAAGCATTTTATACATTTTTAAAAATAATTGAATTTATGCGAAGGATTTTTAATAAAATTTTGAAAATAATTGAATTTCTTTGAAGAATTTTATTATATTTAAAATAGATTTTCGTGTAGAATATTATCAAAATTGTCCTTCAATAATTGAACTCTTTTGGGGAATTTTATTAAAATAGTAAAATAGTAAAATATTCAAAATAATTAAAATAAGAAAAATTTTTTTAAATAACTGAAATTTTGCCATGAATTTTAAGACAAATTTTCTAAAATAATTGAATTTTACAATGAATTTTATTAAAATTTCTGAATACAATTGAATTTTGCTATTTATTTTTAATTATAATTGAAATGTTGGCAATTTTTTAAAATTCTTTAAAAATAATTGTATTTCTGAAAAGGAATTTTATTAATTTTGAAAATAATTGAATTCCTGTAAGTAGTATTTTATTAATTTTTACAAATAATTGAATTCTTGCGAAGAAAATTTCAATTCTGTCTAGGAAATCAGTTCAAACTGTATTCAAAGTAGTTGATTTTGTTAAAAAATATTTAATATGTTTAATATTATTAAAATTTTGTAAAATTATTAAATTGATTTGAATTTTTTTTTAAACAATCGTATTTAAAATAATTAAATTACACAAAAAAATGTGATTTTTTAGACAATCTTTCAATTTTACTATTTATGAAGATAGTTCAATTCAAAAAATTGCGTTAAAATTTAAAAAGTTGAAACCAATTTCAACAGAATTGAAATTAAAATTTTTCAAAAAAATACTTCATTAAATGATTTATAAGTAATAACTTTATGGCAGTTCTTCAATAGAATTAAGTTATTTAAAATAAATTATTGTCAGAAATAGAAAAAATTTAAGGTACACGGAAAAAAACGTTCAACTGGAACAGCGATTACTAAAAATTTCGCTAATATAGTGAATTTTATTGTTGTTCCAGATGAAGAATTTTTTTCGTGTATTTTTTTAGAATTCTTGGAATAATCAATATTTATTAATATAATTAATATAATATCAGGCATTCCATTTCAAAACGACCCCCTTTATAAACAATTGCCATTGTAAGACAATTTTCAAACAATTATTTCTCCTATGTATTGAATTCAAACTTTATTTACTATTAATGTTTTTAAAAGAAAAATTTATCACCTTTATGATAGTAAAGTAAATTATTTTTAAAAAATAATATTATTTATGAAAAAAATTAAAGTTGAAGGACTTTTAAATATTTCCAAACACATATCCGAATTTTTTGAAATTTATCTCAAAATAAAGTTTCAATATTCTCGTATAATTTCCTGTCAACATTATAATGAAAAATTCAGGAGAATTTAGGAAATTAATTAAATTGTACAAAGATGTCAAAGGTTAAAATGTGTAAAACTTAAGAAAAAAAACAAATTCCGCTGGGTAAATATTCTTAACATGACATCTTTGTACAATTTAATTAATTTCTTAAATTCTCCATTTCTGAATTGCGTCCATTATGTTGACAGGAAATTAAACTAGAATATTTAAACTTTATTTTGAGATAAATTCAAAAAAATCGGATATAACGTGTTTGGAAATATTTAAAAATCTTTCAAACTTAATTTTTTTCATAAATAATATTTTTTAGAAAGAATTTTTACTATCGTAAAGTTGGGAAATTTTTCTATTAAATACACTAATAGTGAATAAATTTTAGATTCAATAAATAGGAGAAATAATTATTTGAAAATTGCCTTACAATGCACTGAAAAAAAAAATTTATTTGCTTCAAATAACCGATTATTTGACTATTATCAAATAAATATTTACTTGAAACAAATATAATTTTTATTTGAATCAAATAAATTGTATTTGAATCAAATATTTCAGTATTTGATTAAAATAAAAATTATTTGTTTTAGTATTTGATTCAAATACAATTTATTTGATTCAAATAAAAATTATTTGTTTCAGTATTTGATTCAAATACAATTTATTTGATTCAAATAAAAATTATTTGTTTCAGTATTTGATTCAAATAGAATTTATTTGATTCAAATAAAAATTATTTGTTTCAAGTAAACATTTATTTGATAATAGTCAAAATAATCGGTTATTTGAATCAAATAAATTTTTTTTTTCAGTGTGGCAATTGTTTATAAAGGGGGTCGTTTTCAAATGGAATGCCTCATATTATTCAAACTCACTTATTTTTGCCATATTTCGCCTCAGCCTCAGCGACTTCCTGTTCACTGGCATAACCCTTCCACTCCGAATAATGATTAATCGAATGATTAACCGGAAATTGTAAACCAGCAAATTGCTTTTTATTCGAGTCCCAAATATATTTTGTCTTTTGAAAAATAAACCAAGGTTCCTCCTCTTTACTCTTGTACAATTTCACCAATTCTGAACTTCCATTATTTGGTGTTGGTACAACTTTTGCAAACGATGCTTCATGTGGATTTCTCCCCTGGAAAAAAAAGAGAAAATAATTTTTTTTTTCAAATTTCCCGCTCCTTCCGGCGTCACCGTTGTCACGTGATCTGAAAATTCTAGCAGAAGATTTCTTTCTTCTCACCACCTTGGTCCTCATTATGCCACGTTTTCGTTTGAGAACATATTGTTAAAAATCGAATAAAAAAAGAAGAGAGATAGATATGAATTACAAACCTTGACAAAATTGAGAAAGCAATTTATGTGAACGGACCATTGGCAGCAGAGGCAGATGAATATTTGTAAAACGCCGATAACGGCAATGCCAATCAAGCCAGCATCGTAATGTTCCTCGACGCCATAAACGAAGAGCCAACAATAAATCCAAATAAGATAGAGTGACACAAACGGTAGAATGCAACCTTTAAAAAGATTTCTCAATGAATTGTGCAGGGTGACACTGTACACTAGATCGTCGATTTTTGATTGTGAATTAGTCGCCATGACTGTATATTTATTTCTATTGCTTATGTTTTTCTATCTTCAGGTGTGTATTATCTATGTACACACGTTATATATAGGAAACGGAAAAAAGTATAAATCGAAGAGGGGTTAAAACTCACGACGATATTTTTATATATATATATTTATTTAGCTCTAGTCGTGCGTGTATTAAAATATTTCTCGCGAAATAAACTTTTTTTTCTTTTAGTAAAAATCTCGTGTAACGCCCGTCCCGAAGGAAAATTCATTCTTTTTTTCCTCCCGGACGATCACTTTAGGTTGCGATTCGCATTTATCTCGAGTCACTCTCCTATATCCGACCCACCACTTTCCTTCGGCCCTGTCGTCGTCGTCGTGTTGCTTGCTGACAGCGGCAGTCGGCCATTTTCATTCCTCCGACGCGCCGTCTCGTGTTATAATTCGATAATTTTCAAATCGCGCGCGCAATTTCATTTTCCGTTAAAGACATATAACAAAAAACAATACATATTTTGAGGTTAGTTTCCGTCACTTGTCAGTTGCACTGCTCGTTTATCAATAAAGAAAATGTTGCGGATAATAAATGAAAATAAATATAGTCTCAGTTCTCAATCACAAGGATCATTAATGGACAATACAAATGAAAATAAACCACATTAATTATCAAATATTATAATAATATTGAAACAAGAGAAAAATTGTTGAAAATATGAAGTTTGAAATATACAGTAAAATGTGTGTTCGAATATAAACATGTTAGTTGATTGACAATTACTGAAATCGTAGATGTAAAAATATCTATATCAATAGAGGAATTTCTATTTTAAAAAAAGTTAATAGTCTCTGTGATATTATACAATTAACAAACAGTATTTAACAAAAAACTTCTTAACAAATACCAAAAATTAAAAGTGCGAAGATTTTTCTTCAAATCTAAACAAAAAGCTATCTGCAATATTTGAAGAAATATTATAAAATTTAAAGAAATATTGTAAAAAATTAAATTGAAAATCCATCAATTAAAGAAAATTTAAATTAAATTGAAAATCCATCAATTAAATAAAATTTAAATTAAATTTTAAATTTTTTAATTTTAAATTTTTAATTAAATTAAATCAATTAAATATAAATTAGAAACTAAAAACTTCAAATAATATTAAAAAAAAAATTCAATAAAACTTAAAAAAAAAATTTTAACATCAATTATAGTAAAAATTTTACCTAAAATTCATTTTTAAACCAATTATTATTTGGAAATTCGTGTAGAATTTAATTTATTTAAATACTGCGCCTGATTGAAAGATTTTTCTTCAAATCTAAAAAAAATTAATTTGCGATATTTGAAGAATTTAAAGAAATATTGTAAAAACATAAATTGAAAATGCATCAATTAAATATATTAGAAACTAAAAACTTCAAATAATGCTAAAAAAAATTCAGTGAAATTTAAAAAAAATGTTAACTTCAATTGTAACAAAAATTTTACCTGAAATTCATTTTTAAATCACTTTTTATTTGGAAATTCATCTAGAATTCAATTTATTTAAATACAAACATTTCTTGAATAGTTAAATGTTTCAGAAAAATTAATTCTCGTAAAGAATTTTATTAACAAATTTTTTAATAATTGCTTATTCCTTCGCCGAATTTTAATAATTTTTGAAAATAAATTGATTTCTTGGAGAGATTTTATTAATTTTTTTAAATTATTGAATTTCTGGATAAATTTTATTACCTTTTTTTAAATAATTGAATTTTTACGAAGAATTACATCAAAAGATTTGAATATAATTTTTTATAGTTTCGACGAAGAATTTTATTTATTTAAAATTAATTGATTTACTAAGACGAATTTTTATGAATTTAGAAAATAATTAAATTCATATCAATTTCTTTAAAATAATTGAATTCTTTAGAAAAATTTTATACTTTTTTGAAAATAATTGCATTTATAAGATGAATTTTAATAAATTTTGAAAACAATTGAATTCCTGTATTTTAAAAATAATTGGAATCTTTAGAAAAATTTTATTATTTTTGGAAAATAATTGAATTCTTTAGAAGAATTTTAATCTCAGAAAATAATTAAATTCTTTTAAAGATTTTATTAATTTAAAAAAATAATTGAATTCCTTCGAAGAATTTTAATAAATTTTGAAAATAATTGAATTCCTGTGAAAAATTTTATTGTTTTTGGAAAATAATTGAATTCTCGTTAAGATTTTATTAATTTTTAAAAATAATTGAATTTCTGTGAAGAATTTTTTTTTTTAAAGTAATTAAATTCCTGAGAAGATTTTTTTTGTATTTTTTAAAAATACTTAAATTACTAAGAAGAATTTTTATTATTTATGGAAAGTAAATAAATTGCTTTAAATGATTCTATTAATTATTACAAATAATTGAATTTCTGTGAAGAATTTTATTGTTTTTTGAAAATAAAGTTATTTCTTCGAAGAATTTTATTTTTTTTTGAAAATAATTGAATTTAAAAGCAGAATTTTAATAAATTTAAAAAATAATTGAATTTCTGTAAACTTTTTTTTAAAATAAATTCTTTAGATGAATTTTATTATTCTTGGAAAATAATTGAATTCTCGTTAAGATTTTATTAATTTTTAAAAATAATTCAATTTCTGCGAAGAATGTAAATAAGTTTTTAAAATAATTGAATTCCTGTGAAGAATTTTTTTTTATTTTTAAATATAATTGAATCACTAAGAAGAATTTTTATTTATTGTGGAAAATAAATAAATTGCTGTAAATAATTCTATTACTTTTTGCAAATAATTCAGTTTCTGCGAAGAATTTTATTAACAGTTTTAAAAATAATTGCATTCTTGCGAAGAAAATTAGTATTCTTTATTAAAATTGAAATTTTGCAATGAATTTTAATAAATTTTTTGAAAATAATTGCATTATATTACTTTTAAAAATAATTCAATGTTTGTGATTGTGAAGAATTTTATTAATTTTTGGAAATAAATTGGATTTTTTGGAATGATTAATAATACATTTTTTTTTTTGTTTTTTATTTAATAATTGAATTTTTGCGAAGAATTTTATTATTTTTGGAAAATAATTTCGTGTAGAATATTATCAAAATTGTTATTTAATAATTAAATTCTTTTGGGAAATGTTATTAAAAGAAAAATTATTAAAAAATTAATATTAAATATTATTAAAATATGCAAAATAATTGAATTCAGACAAATTTTTCTAAAATGATTGAATTTTGCTATTTATTTTTAATGATAATTGAAATGTTATAAATATTTTTTAGTTTTTCTTAAATATTTGTATTTCTGCGAAGAATTTTATTAATTTTGAAAATAATTGAATTCTTGTGATGAATAAAGTTATTTATGGAAATAATCGAATTTTACAAAGAATACTATAAGAAGATATCAACGAATTTTTAAATAATTGCATTCTTTCGCCGAATTTTAATGACAATTTTTTGAAAATAAATTGAATTCTTGGAAAAAATTTTCTTAATTTTTTAAAATTATTTAATTTTTGCATAAATTTTATTTGTTTTTTATTAAATAATTGAATTTTCGCGAAGAATTTCATTAATGATTTGAATATACTTTATTTCTTACAAAGAATTTTATTAATATTTAAAACTAATAAAAGTTCAGATTCTGTGAATTTTTTAGCCGAATTTGAATAATTTTTGAAAATAAATTGAATTCTTGTAAAGATTTTATAAAGATTTAAAAATATTTGAATTTCTAAGTAAATTTTATTTTCTTTTAAATAATTGAATTGTTGCGAAGAATTTCATCCAAAGATTTGATTATAATATAATTATTAAGTACAAAGAATTTTATTATTTAAAATAAATAAATGAATTTAAATAAATAAATAAATTTAAATAAATAAATAAATTTAAATAAATAAATAAATTTAAATAAATAAATAAATTTAAATAAATAAATAAATTTAAATAAATAAATAAATTTAAAGAAATTAACATATTTAAATAAATAAATAAATAAATAAATTTTGCAAATGATTACATTTCTGCGAATAATTTTTTTTAAATATAATTGTCGAAGAATTTTATTATTTTTGGAAAATATTTGAATTTCTGTAAATAATATTTTATTAATTTTTACAAATACTTGAATTCTTTGCGAGGAAAATTTAAATTCTGTCTAGGAAATCAGTTAAAACTGTATTCAAACTAATTGATTTTTGTTAAAAAATATTTAATATGTTTAATATTATTAAAATTTTGTAAAATTATTAAATTGATTTGAAAATTCTTTTAAATAATCGTATTTAATATAATTTGTCGCGCATAGCCGAATTAATTTTTTTACATTATTTCAATAAATAATTTTTTTGGGTTACAATAATTAATATTATTAAATATTATTAAATAAATTTTAATATTATTAAATAAATTATTTATTAACTAATTAATTGTTAATTAATTAATTTACTTATTAATCAAACATAATTAGTATTAGAATATAAATAATAATAATAATAATTTAATAATAATATATATATAATAATAATTAGCAAAGAGAAAAATAATATAAAAAAAAATATTAAAATTAACTTCCGAGAGGAAAAGCCCCGGAAGTAGAGAATTTCTTTGATCGAATCATCATCGTGATGGGTCATCTCACATATAAATATATATACATATAGTTTATACGGTTTTGATGCCCAGTGAAAGTGCTTATAAAAGTCCATATAACCCCACCCTGAGAATATTAGATTGGAGAACTTGTGCACTTGATTTGTCCAACCACAAGTCGTCTTGTTGCAAATCGTTTCGGACCCGGGACCAGGCAACGTCTGCCAAAAAAAAATAAAGTTTACTTTCAAATTCTATATATTTCAACACACGTGATTTGCTAATATTTATTCTTTTAAAGTTTTTTTTTTAAAAAAGTTCAAAAAGAAAAATTCTTTCCTGCATAAATGTTGTTCAAAAAATTTAATGAAAAGTAAAGAAAAAAAAATTGCTTTTCTAAACTTGCAAGTAACTTGGGAGAGTTATTACAAAAGTGGATGTTTAATTTCATTCATATACTCGAGTATTTGAACCCAACTCTCTTTGGGAGCGTGGGACATTTTATATAATTAACAGTGATTGTTTGCCATATTTTTTTTCTTCTAAATAGACACAGAGAAGTCTGAATGCAATTTCTAAGATGTTTGTATCATTTACTAGTTTTATTTTAACGGTGAGTCTCAAAAAAAGGTATTTTTTTGAATAATATTATTTAATAATTTAAATTAATTTAATTATTTAAAAATTGTAATAGTTTTAATAATATTAATGATAATAACAACAATAACTATGTGATTATAACAAATAAGTAATAAATAATAATAATAATAATAATAAAAATAAAAATTTTCGAACATGAATGTTCATATTTTTTAAATAGAATAAAACAAAATAAATTTAAATAAAAGTCAAATATAAAAATTAATAAAAAAAATAAAACAAAAATGTTAACCTTTAAAATTTATAACTTTATAAATTTTGTAATGTTTAGTATTTAGAAAAAAAACAATTGTTGAATTAAATAATAATAGTGATAATAATAATTGAAAAATGAAACATTACAAATAGTTTAAAAATATAAATACGTTTTTGAAATTCGTAACTTTGTAAATTTTGTAATTTTTGTTTAGTGTATTTAGAAAAAAATAATTGTTGAATTAAATAATAATAGTAATAATAATAATAATAATAATATTAATAATAATTTAAAAATGGAAAATTATAAAAATTTAAAAAATATAAATACGTTTTTGAAATTTATAACTTGGTAAATTTTGTAATTTTTGTTTAGTATTTAGAAAAAAACAATTATCGAATTAAGTAATAATAATAATAATAATAATAATAATAATAATAATAATAATAAAAATAATAATAAAAAGAATAATTTAAAAATGGAAAATTACAATAATTTAAAAAAGATAAATACGTTTTTGTGACAAAAAATTTTTTTTTGTTAAAAAAATGTGAGGCAAAGAATTTGAAAATTAAAAAAATCCCCCCCCCCCTTCTTCTCTTCCCCTCGCCATGTCTTAAAAAGATAAAAACGAATTTAATGGATGATTTCTCTTTGACTGATTTGTTAAATCTAAGACTTATCATCATATTATAAAATTTTGGGAAGATTTAAAATTGACAGCACGTCGTGAAAGTATATACCTTTTATAATCTCACTACTAGAATAAATAATGGCTTTATTCAATGGGCAGACTCTTAATAAAGTCAAACCTATACGTCATTATATAGGCATTAAAAAAAAAATTTTTTTTCTTTTCTTACTTTTTTTTTAATGTAGAGAGAAACATCAGGTCAAAAAAAATCACAATCTCTATACAATTTAAATTTGCTATTGTAGTTTAACAAACTAAAAGAATTCACTTTTTTTTTCTTATGTATATATTAGTAAAGAAAGAAACATTTATTTTTTTGCATGAATTTAATTTTGAAAATTTAAAATAATAATAATAATAAAAAAAATAAAAAAAATAATGATTTTTCTTATGCATATATTAGTAAAGAAAGAAACATTTATTTTTTTGCATGAATTTAATTTTGAAAATTTAAAATAATAATAATAATAAAAATAATAAAAAAAAATAATGAAAAAAATAATAAAAATAATAATATTAAAAATAATATTAAAAATAATATTTCAATTATTAAAAATTTTGATAATAATTTAATCTTTAATAATCAGGAGTAGAATTTGTCACATGGTAAAAGATATTATAAAATATCAGAAGAAAATGATGAATTTAACATTTTTTATTTGGAGGATTGACAATTTTTTATTTATATTTTGTTATAATATTAATAATCTGACACGTTTGTATTAATTTATATTCAATATTTAAATTTTAAATACATTTTGAATAGTTTATTAATGAATTGTTATTAATTTAACAAATAACTAACATTTTTCGTAAATATAAATTTGAATTTCGCGCGTCAAACGTGTGCGCTTGCGTGGTAGATCGTGTTTCATGGAAAAACGATACATAACCTCAATAGAAAAGGAAACAAGAAAAATCAATGGCGCGCGGATTAGAAAAATAGAAATAATAATAAATATCTTTAAAACATACAGATAAAATTGAAATTCCAAAAACTTCTTTAACAATTTAAGTAAAATTTAATTAAAATTAAAATTTAATAAAATTATTTAAATTTAATTTAAATTTAATAAAATGATTTAAATTTAATTTAAATTTAATAAAATGATTTAAATTTAATTTAAATTTAATAAAACGATTTAAATTTAATTGATTTAAGTTTAAAACAAAATTTAAGGCAATTTGAAGAGTTGTAGAGAAATAAAAAAAAATTGTAAAGAATAAATAGTAAAAAATGTTTTTTTCACAGATAATACTACTCGGTATTGAATGTGAGGGATGTACAGATTATGGTTGTCCCCTGGGACCACCAATTTACGAACCATTTTTGCCGGCTGCTCCGGGCAATACTCCACATTGCGCGCAACCAGGACAAACATTTTGTGAAAATTTAGATCACTATCCACAGTAAGAAAATTTTTTTTTAATAACAATAATCAATATTTTGCTTTCTTTCTTTTATTTTATATATTTTATTTTAAGATTACATCAACTTTAAAATATCGAAAACTTTACTCTTTTTCCACAAATTAAGTGTTTAAACGACAAAATTATATAAAAAATTATTAATCAATTATTAATTATGAATTATTGAGAATTTATTAATTAAGTTATTAAATTATTATTAATCTATTATTAAATTAAATTATCAAATAGATAATTATCAATATTAATCATTGCAAAAATTAATTTATCAAGTTTGCGAATTTAAAAGAAAACAATTTATTTTATATATTTTTTACTTGAATAAAAATGTAATTTTTACAATAGAACAAATTTATTTATTTAACAGATAAAAACGGGCTTAGAAAATTAAAAAAATTTATTTTTTAAACTGAAATTTGAAAAAAATATTTTAAATCAAAATTTAACAGAACAATTTTTTAAAGCAAATATATTGTTGTAATAATATAGAAATATATTTATTTAAGCATGTGAAACTTTTGACAAGAATAAAAAAAATTAACTTATACGAAAACTGAAAGTTTATTTTTTTAAATTTAATTTACGATTTGCAAATATGTAGTTAAAATTCTATACTATGAATGCGAATTATAGTCAAATTTTTAATTTTCTCAATTTTATGTAAATTTTAAAATTTAAACAAAATTCAAGTTTTAGAAAATAGTATAATTTTGAAGTTCAAATTTTACTACTAACAAAATAGTACAATTTTGAAGTTAAATTTTTACTACTATGAAAAGAGTAGAATTTTAAAGTTAAATTTTACTACTATAATAATAGAACAATTTTGAATTTATATTTTTAAGAATATTAAAAATAGTACAATTATCAAGTTAATATTTTTCTACTAACATAATAGTACAATTTTAAAGTTAAAATTTCACTACTAACAAAATAGTACAATTATTCAGTTAGAATTTTACTACTAACATAATAGTACTATTTTGAAGTAAAAATTGTACTGATATTAAAATAGTACAATTTTTTATTATAGTTAAATGTTCACTACTATGAAAATAGTAGAATTTTAAATTTTTAATTTTACTACTATAAGAATAGTACAATTTTGAGGTAAAAATTTTACTACTACTAAATTAGTACAATTCTGAATTTAAAATTTACTGCTACAGTAAAATAGTACAATTCGACGCCTCCCGTTAATAAAATGCTTTTTCGAAGCCCAGTGCAATATAATCCTAACTCAAAATAAAATGCAATATGAAGTTGCCTAAAACTCCCTGAAATAAAATTCTTATTCAACCTCCAATGCAATAAAATGCTTATTCACATTAATAAAGACAAATGAAAACAGGGTCGAATAAATATTTTTATAACATATGTTTTCACTTTGACAAGTGTCAGTTTATGTTTATTTTGTATTTTATGAAACGTTTCTGGAATACAAAGTAATGAAATAAATAATAAATAAATTTAATTAAAGAATTATGGATTCTAAAGAATCAACTTCAAGCGGTAAGTACTTTAAATAAGAATATTAAAAATATATTGATTTTGATAGACACAAATGTTTATTTTGGTTTCGTGAACCGAAACTATAATTATATAGGAAAAAAATATTTTAAAAAAATTTTTGTAATGATAAAAGAAAAAATTAAAGATGAAGTTTACATTTTTAATTTCTAGAAATTTAAACATCTTTTATTCTCGTAGGTTATTTTAATTGAATAAGTTTAATTTAATAGAAAAGTTTATTAACACAAAAACGTTTTAATAATATAACAATTAACAGCACAGTGTTAAAAATTTTTAAAGAGAATAATTTTAAATATGAGTTTATATTTACAATTTATCGTTGCAGATGTATTGCAAGAGACAACAAATTTACGTGATTTTCAAACCGAAACCATTATTACAATTGACAACAATGATTTTTGTGAATCATTTTCGAATATTTCGCCTAATAACAATCAGTCATCATTTTTTAATAATGATATTCCACAAAATGAATCAAATCTTTCAGAATGTAGCAATTTGAAACATGATAATGCTGATAAAAACTTGGACATGGATTTTTCTGATGATGATGATAATAGATCGGAAACTATGAACGATCTTGATGATAATGTAGCCTTAAATGAAGTTTATTTATCTTCTGAAGAAGAAATTTATCTTTCTGACTCTAATGAAACACGAGATATTTCATTCGATACTGACAATGCTGAAGTACACAGTAAAAAGTAAATTCCTTATTAAGACTTTCAAATTAAGCTTGTCTAGAAAATAAGATGTGTATTAAAGTAATATAAAATATAAATAAAATAAATAAAAATAAAATAGCCTAATAAATATTAAAATATTAAAGTAATATAAAATATAAATAAAATAAATAAAAATAAAATAGCCTAATAAATATTAAAAAATAAAATATACAAATAAAATAAAAAATATGTAAAATAAAAAATAAGAATTTAATTAAGCTAAATATAAATAAAATCATCAGTACAAAAAAGTTAAATCAGTTCACAAAATTATAACAAAAACTGTCTTCAAAATGTTGCAGCTAAAAATAGAACTCACTTCTATTTTTTAAATCAAATTTTCTTTTTGCAGTACAATTGAATCAAGTATTGCTGATAAAGGAGAAAAAAGATCGACTAAGGAGACAAAAACTTTATCGAGAAAAAGAATTTGCAATAAAGAAAATTGGAAAAGGAATGTAACAAAAAAAGCAGCGAATCTTGGACTAGAATACACATCATTATATACAAAAAATGTCGTTCATGCTCGTTCAATGAAAAGAACTTGTGGCCCTGGTTGCCGATTTAAATGCGAGACAAAAATTTCCGAAGATGCAAGAAAAAATTTTTTTAAAGACTATTGGAGTATCCCAGATCACACCAGAAAATATGACTTTCTTTTGAGACACGTTATCAAAGAGTCTGATATTGAGGAAATTGTGGGAAAAAATTCTACAAGAGATTGCTCCAGAACATACACTATCAATGATAAAAATAAAAACATTGTTGTTTGTAAAACAATGTTTTTAAATACTTTAGGTATTAGTAAACAAATAATAGACACTGCTTTTAAGAAAATAAAAAATGGACAGGTAGATTTAATTGATAAACGAGGAATGTCGAAGTCAAAAACTGTGGACGAAAATATTACTAAAAGCGTAATAGAACACATTAATAGGTTTCCAAGAGTGGAATCTCACTACACTAGAAAAGACTCTAGTCGGGAGTATTTAGAAGAAACCTTAACATTGAGCAAAATGTACATTATGTATGTTAATAATATGAACGAAAATGAAAAAGATATTGCAACTAAACACCATTATTATGAAATATTTAATACAAAATTTAATATTAGTTTTTTTAAACCCAAAAAAGACCTGTGCGACACATGTGAAGGATACAAGAACGCTTCGGAAACTGATAAAGAAAAATTAAAAAGTAAATATCAAGTCCATATTGAAAATAAAGAAAAATCAAGACAAGTAAAAGAATTAGACAAAATTATAGCGAAAGAGAAAGAAAATGTATCCATGATATTTTTTGATTTTCAAAAAGTACTAACTACTCCGAAAGCAGAAGCAAGTTCTTTATATTATAAACGTAAACTGTCAGTATACAATTTTACGGTCTACGATATTGCACGGCATGAAGCTACCTGTTACGTTTGGAGTGAAAACGACGCCAAAAAGGGTTCAAATGAAGTTGCAAGTTGTTTATTGCATTATATTGAGACAAAATCTTCTTTAGGCATCACTGAATTTTCCATGTGGTCAGACAATTGTGCCGGTCAAAATAGAAACAGAAATTTAATTTCTATGTTCGTGTATGCCTCTTGTAAATTCAATGTAGATATTAAGCACTCTTTTTTAGAAGTCGGTCACACTCAAAATGAAGGGGATTCAGTACACGCTACAATTGAAAGACACGCTAAAGGAAGGCAAATTTTTACTATGAACGAGTGGTGTGAAATTATAAGGGACGCGAAATTAACAAAACCAATTTATGAAGTCATAAATGTGACATTTGATATGGTTAAAGACTTTAAAGATTTAGCTTCTAAAATGAATTGGTGCAAACAATTGCTTAAAAAGAATAAAGTTCAAATGCTTCCATTACAAATTTCAAAATTAAAACAAGTATGTGTGTGCAAAGAAAATCCAAACCAACTGAAATTCAAAACAGCTTTCAATATGGAATACGAAACACTTGTTACAAGAATGGAGAAAAATAATGTTAATGTAAAAAAGTACATTCCAAAAAGAGCGTATTCTAGTTTTCAAGGACTTGCTTCACCGAAAATCAAAGACCTAAAAACATTGTGTAAAAAAAATATAATACCTGCAAAATACCACGATTATTTCTCATCTTTTCCGGAAAAAACATCCGCCAACCAAAAGTGTATCACAAGTGATGAAGAAAATTCAGATGAATAGAAAATAAGAATTTAGAGTTTTTACTTTTAAAAGCGATGTTTAAAAAGATATTTGTTCCAGACCTTAATATTTTATATTTACTCTTAACTATTTTTTGTTAATCTCTTCATTGTTTAAAATAAAACGTTGTATTTTGATATTAAATAAACGAAAATTTTATATTTAACCATAAACATTATCGTTTCCAAACGAATTACCCGTTTATTAAATTATATTGTAACCTATAATAATTAATATTTTATTTATATGTTACTTTTTTCAAATTAAAAGTTTCCTTATAATAAAATTATTAAAAATGCTATTTCAAATTTTTTGCTTTCTAATATTATTTTTTAATAATTAACAAAATTAGCGTTATAATATTACAAAATATTTATTATTTTACTAGCTGAAAAAATTTTTCGTTTTTGTATGTAAAAAAGGTATTTTTTCTTAATGGTTATTTATTTATTTTATGTGTATAAAACGATTTATATTAAATAAAAGGTCATTTTTGTGTCTGCAAAATATACGAATTATTTATAACAGAAAAAGCTTTTCAAAAATCTATAACACATTATTTATTACGTATGTTGACAATTAACTAAGTTTCATTTGTCTTTTTAATAGGCAATTGCGAATAAGCATTTTATTGCATTGGAGGTTGAATAAGAATTTTATTTCAGGGAGTTTTAGGCAACTTCATATTGCATTTTATTTTGAGTTAGGATTATATTGCACTGGGCTTCGAAAAAGCATTTTATTAACGGGAGGCGTCGAATTTTGTACTACATTTTGTAGTTACATTTTTGTTACTATTAAAATAGTAAAATTTTGAACTTACATAGTTATATAAATAGTATAAATAAACAAAAAAAATAGTAGTTATTTTATATTTTACTAAAAGTGTTACTATAACTTTAACAATTGATCAATATTTTATAGTAAACTGATATTAGTAGCTTCGTAGTCAAATTTTGACTATAACTTTAAGTTACACTTTAAGTATAACAAAAAGTCTAATTTTTACTACAATGATAAGTTACGTTTTTGACTATAATGAAGATCACATTTTAACTATAACAAAAATTTACATTTGGACCATAATAAAAACCTAATTTTAACTACAACGATAAATCACATTTTTGACTATAACGAAGAGCCACATTTGACTACAAAGAAAATTTACATTTTCATTATAACAAAAAATCAAATTTTGACTACAACGATAAGTTACATTCTGACTATAACAAAAAGTCAAATTTTGACTATATAGTAAAAAAAATAGTAAACACTACATTTTAATAGTAAAAAATAAAAATATTTTGACTGTAATAAAAAAGCAACTGTTATATAGTAAAAAAAAAATAGTTTTTATATAAAAAAAACTACAACTTTGTTGTAAAAAAGAACTACAACTTTTGACTACAGTATAAGTTACATTCTGACTATAACAAAAAGTCAAATTTTGACTATATAGTAAAAAAATAGTAAACACTACATTTTAATAGTAAAAAATAAAAATATTTTGACTGTAATAAAAAAGCAACTGTTATATAGTAAAAAAATAGTTTTTATACCAAAAAAACTACAACTAGTACAAAAGTAGTCAAATTTCAAAGTGAAAAAATTCAAATTACAATTAAAAATTTAAAAAATAACAATTTTCATTTGAAAATTTATTTTTGTCATTTTTACTAAAAACGGTTTTTTTTCTAAATTGCAAAATTAGGAAGTAAATGATTTATTGATTTTTTTTTGTTTTTGAAGATTTCTATATTTTCTTCGCGTGCGTGTATTCGGTAGTCGTACACAATCAATCAATCGATTAAGAACTGGATAACCGTTACATAAAAAACTAGAAATACATGATTATGGTCCCATGACCATGGCCTTCAGTCGGTCATGCTCCAAGTCTGCAATAATTATATTTTACTCCGTTAGAGACCTTGGAATTTCGCTTTGTCAATGTCACTTTTTTATTGAGGTCAAAATAGATACCACCCTCTCCCCCCTCCTCGCTAAAAAAAACCTGAAACCGAAATTTTTTTTTAAAAGCAATTTTTTTTCTAATTAATTCCTTTCCGAAAAAAAGTTATTTTTATTTTTTCATTAGGTAATTTTATTTTTTTCTAAAAATTAATTAACATTAATTTTTACTTAAAAAATGTTATTTTAATTTTTACTTAAAAAATGTTATTTTAATTTTTACTTAAAAAATGTTATTTTAATTTTTACTTAAAAAAATGTTATTTTAATTTTTAACAAAGATAATGTTTTTGCAATTATTACCAAAAAAGTGTTTTTCCATAATAAAAAATTAGATTAACAATTTTTTTTAATTTCTACTCAAGAATGTTATTATATTTCTTTTAACAAAAATAATGTTATTTTTATTATGGTAAAAAGAATTTTATTTCTATTTTTCTTAATTAATTAATATTATTTTTTAACCGAAAGAATGTTATTGAAATTTTAATAAAAAATGCTATTTTTATTTAGACCGAAAAAACATGATTTTTATTTAGACCAACAAAATATTATTGTAAAATTTATCAAAAAATGTTATTTTTCTAAATAAAATTTTTTTTTCTTACCAAAAAATGATATTTTTGCTATTACAAACAAACCGTTATTTTTGCTATTAAAAACAAAATATTATTTTTTCAAAAATGTTATTTTTGTTTTTTTCAAAATGTTATTTTTGTTTTTCTTACCACAAAATGTTATTTTTGCTATTACAAACAAAACGTTATTTTTGCTATTAAAAACAAAATGTTATTTTGTTTTTTCAAAAATGTTATTTTCGTTTTAACCAACAAATGTTATTTTTGTTTTTTTATCAAAAATTGTTATTTTTGTTTTTTTTACGAAAATGTGTTATTATTGCTATTGCAAACAAAATGTTATTTTTTAAAATAACATTTAAAAAAAATTTAATTAAAACATTTAAGATTAAAATGTTATTTATTTTATTTTTCTTTTCTCCAAAAATATGTTATTTTATTTTTACCAAAAAAATGTAATTTTTGTTTCTATCAAAAAATTACTTTTATTGTTTCTACCAAGACAAATGTTATATTTACTGTTTTTACCAAAAAAGGTGTCACTTTAATTTTTCCCCAGAAATGTTATTTTTTGTTTCTTTTTAATTTATTAATATTAATTTTGTTACCTTACCTGAAGAATGTTATTTTATTTTTTATCCAAAACAATGTTATTTTCTGTCTTATATATAAAACTTATTTTCGATTTTACGAAAAAATAATTTTAATTTTGCAAAAAAATGTATTTCTTTAAATTTTTACAAAACAATAAAGCAAAAACTTCTTACACCTTTAGTTAAGGAAAAATTGATAAAAATACAAATTTAAAAGAATTTTTTTTTTAATTAAACATTTTTTTAAATGAGTCAAAAAAAAATAGTTATATATATTTTTTTATTAGTATTATATTTTTTATTATTATCATTTTTAGTGGGAATCTTTCCAAGTAAACTGAAATACGAAGAAATTGTGTTTAAGACGTGGGCCATGAATTAAACATTCGAACTTTTCTAGCTCACGTCTTCTCTATATACATTCAGGTGAAAGTTTTTTTTAGGACCGGCACCAATTTTCAAATCTTGGCAACACTTTTCTGTTTATTGCGTACCTTTTTTTATATGTAATAATATTTTACGATCTCAAATCGACGACAGTCGATTGTCATTTTATAAGAATTGAAAAAATTATTATTAATTATTATTAGTTTTGAAAAATATTTTTATTATTATTGTTGGAATTTTTATTATTTTTACTATTTATATTATCAAAAATTTAATGATTTAATATCAAAATTAAAATGTCTATTATAATTTTTTTTATTATTATTTTTATTATTATTTTTATTATTATTTTTGTTTTTATTATTATTTTTATTATTATTTTTGTTTTTATTATTATTTTTATTTTTATTATTATTTTTATTATTATTTTTGTTTTTATTATTATTACTATTATCATATGAGATCAATATTATAATTTATTAGCTATCAAATTCATTAATTTTCTCATTACTGCCATAGTTTGTCGTAAAAATTTACCACTTGCGAGAAAGTCTATAATTCAACCTAAAAATACTACCACTTGTGAGAAAGTCAGTGGCGCCACCTGACAATCAATTTAATGGCGGGATTTTTCAAATATTAAATTTTCTTTCTCATTTTTTTTCTCTTGTCAACTGTAAATTTTAATTTAGTCTCAAAAGAATTTATATATAGAATAAAATACTTAAATTTTTGCTTTATACGAAAGAATCTCATTAAAATAAAAAATTATGTAAATGAAAGAATTTTGCTTTCAAGAGGAGTAAAAAAAAAACATGTAAGTTATTGACATGTGGTGATGAAATGAAGACACGATGGACTTAGAAGTGTCTATTATAATACAATTATTGTCGACATATTGATCTCCTTTAACGAGTCACTTTCGTTCTGAATGTATAAAATATTTAATCTATTACATAAGAATGAAATAAATATAAATATTCGCTTTCTAATCTTCTTTTGTTAATTTTGTGTTTAAATCTATATATATATATATATATTTATTTATTTATTTTCCAGGCAGCTTATAAATTTTCTCGTCGAAAAATGCACGTTCGATTTCAAAACGATTCTCAAAGATGAATCATCGGATGATTTCAATTCCTATAGGTTTGTACACATTAATAAATTTTATTTTTATCACTTTTTTAAATTATATTTTATCTTTTAATTTTATTTCTTTTTGTTCTCAATGTCTTTTCTATTTTCCCCAGTTTATTTTAATTTCTTAATTTTTACTTTATCTTAAATTTTAATTTTAATTTAATTTGAATTCAATTTTAATTTAATTTTAATCTTTGTAGTTTTGTAATTTTATCGAGGCCTCATTTTATTTTAATTATTTTTTTGCACTATTTTAAAAACTAATTCATTTAATGTGATTTTGAAAATTTGTTTTTTAAATTTTTTCTACTTTCTTTTTTTTTTAATTTAAAATTGATCTGGAAACAGATTTAAAAATTTATTTTTAAAATTAAATATTAGAAATTTAGGGAATTTAAAATTGAAAGAAAAAAAAATATATCGTATTTCAATTTTTTTAATTTTGATAACTAGTTTTAAAAACGAAAAAATTTTTTATTATTAATTATTCCATTTTTTCAGGAAAGTACCAAATTATAACCGAGGTTATGAATATAATAGACCGTCTCAAGGTTTCTCGCAAAATTTACCCTCATTAAAGGAACATCAATTTCGTCAACCAGCTTTAGTTTATGGAGCGCCGTTTAATTCTACTTATCAAACAAGGTTGGTATTAAAATTAAATTGTCCTACCATCATTAAATTTTTGCCGCTATTTTCAATTATTAACTTTCTTTTCCTTTTCCCTATGACTAAAATCGAAAATAATTTTTATTAAATAATAATAATAATAATAGCAGCAATAATAATAATAATAATAATAATAATAATAATAAAAATAATAATAATAATAATAATAATAATATAATAATAATAATAATAATAATAATAATAATAAAAATGATAATAAAAATAATAATAAAATGAAATAATTTCTTTTAATCGCAATATAAATAATTTTCAGAACACACCAGACCGAACCGAATAGAAATCCATTCATTCTCCCCACCACTTTTACTGAAAATCGTCAACAACAATTTCGGCAAAAATCCGAAATTACGGCAAACAAATATTTTCAGCCCTTAGATCCACTGAATTTCAGTCAAAGTTTCTGGATAAACAGGTAAGTGTGGAATTTATCCACTTTTCTCAAAATCCTGATATTTTAGGCAATTTTGAAATGCAGCATCGTATTCAGAAGACTAAAATACATTGAAAACGACTCCCATATTGAAAATAAGGGCAAAAAATTTTTTTTTACGATTTTACCCCCACTTTTTTCAAAAGTGACCATTTTTTTGGTTCTATACACGTGTTGGCCTCTTACTGTTTGATTCAAGGTTTAATTCAAAACCTCACGGAAGTCTCTAGCATATAGCAGTTTACAGAAAAAATAGTCAAAATACTCAAAAACAAAGTACTCAAAAAAATTTTCACTTTCTACCCCCACTTGTTTTGAAAAATATTTTTTAGAAACTTAAATTTGCTTTTTTTTATTTTGGAGTTTAGAATTGAATGCTTTCTTGTTCGCGAGACACGATTTTAGTTCACATAACTGATCATCAATGTCAGGATTTTGAAAAAAGTGGGGGTAAAAATTCCAAAAAGTGTTTTTTTGGGGGTTTATTTCAACTTTTTTTTCAAAATTCGAACGTAATATGCAATTTTGGAACTCGGCACTGTGTTTAGAGGACAAAAATACATTTGAAAATCACTGACATATCGAAATTGGACGAAAAATTTTTTTTCACTTCTTACCCCCACTTTTTTCAAAAATAAAAATTTTTAAATTAAAATTAAAACACAAGCTTGTGTAGTTGCTCTTTTTAGATATCGTAGTGAAGTCTAGTGTATATTTTTGTCCGTTGAAGACTATTTTAGGTCATAAAATTATCCAAAACTATAGAATTTTCAAAAAAGTGGGGTAAACACTTTCCCCAAAAAAACTGTTTTTGGGGATTTTGAAGTTCTTTTTCCTCTTCAACCTGACGTGCTAAATACTTTCTGATGTGTTTTTCGAAGTGCTAGCTCGAAAAATGCTCTTTAAGTTCAATATAGGTAAGAACAAAAAAAATTAAAAATTTCGAAAAAAGGGGCAAAAACTCAAAAAATGGTTTTTTTGAGAATTCTCACTAGTTTTTTTCTTTTAACTGCTTTACTAGTGATTTCCAGAAGGTATTAAATTAAACCTTGAATCCTAAACTAATAGACGCGAAACAGCCCAAATTAGCAATTTTTGAAAAAGTGGGGGTAAAACCAAAAAAAATTTTTTCATTTTCTCATTTTCGACATGGGTGTCATTTTCAATGTATTTTCATCTTCTGAACACAATCCTCTATGTCAAAATTAAGCAGCACGTTCGGATTTTGAGAAAATTGGAAATATTTTTTTTTTAAATCTCCATTTTATTGATTTATTTTAATTTTTTTCCTAATTCAAGATTTACACGTGAAAATGATATGGATCTATTATCACGGACACGTCGTAAGAATCCCCTTTTGGAATTTGCCAACAACAAAAATGTTCAACGCAAAAAAAGACAAGACAGTAATGCAATTTCAATTTGTCCAACGACGACGAAATTTGTTTATCCACGAGCCGCACTCAATAATCAGGGGAATTGGATGTACATTGTAAATACCGAAGAAATCACGAAAAAGCATTCACAAATTATCAGAAGCGAAGTTTGCGAGTGAGTAATAAAAAAAAATTAAATATATTTTATAAATTTTCTCGACATTTTTATTTATTGTTACATTTTCGTATTATTATAGTTTTAAATCATATTTTTTTATAAAAATAAAATTAGGAATAATAATAATTGCTAAAATGATCGATAACTTCAACACATAATTAATAATTGCTAAAATTAAATAAAAATAATTTTTAATTTATAAAAAAGGACCAATAGAAAGGAATAATAATAATAAAAATAATAATAATAATAATAATAATAATGTTATTTATTATCATTATCATTTTTTTTCTTATAATTACTGTAATTTGAGGCAGAAACTTTACCACTTGCGAGAAAGTCAATGGCGCCCTTTGTCAGTTAATGCTAGCGCGGGCTTTTTAAAATTTTCAAATTTACTTTTTTATTTTTTTGGTATTAATTGTTATATAAAATAAATAAATTACTAAAAAATAAAAGAATATTAATTAATTATTAGTAAATGAAATTACTAATAATACTAATTAGTAATTTAATTAATGAATTATTAGTAAATGAAATTACTAATAATACTAATTAGTAATTTCATTAATGAATTATTAGTAAATGAAATTATTAATAATACTAATTAGTATTTTTATTTATTAATAACTAAATGAAAATACTAATGAATTATTAATAAATATAAATATTAATAAATTATAATAACATTAATAATTACTAGATTATTATAAGCTCAATATTAAATAAATTGTAAATATTTTGTCAAATAACTACAAATCTAACATTTTATCAAACTGAAAATTCAAATTTCGCGCGCCAAACATGTGCGCTTGCGTGATAGATCGTTTTTCTTAGAAAACTGACATAACCTCACTAAAAACAAGAAAACAACCTACAAAGCACGCAAATTTTTTATTACTGTCGAGTTTTTTTGTTTTTTTATTCCTTCTTTTTATTTGGTACAATATTCTAAAGAGGAAAATGAAATGATTTCAGAACCGATACGTGTAATGAATTATGTACACTTCCAATTGGTTACACGAGCAGATGTGCGCAACAATACGTGCAAAAAAGACTCGTGGCTCTTGAGGGAAGTGGCGATCGTTTGTACACGGATATTTTTTGGTTTCCACACGGTTGCATGTGTCAAGTAGTGGCAGAATTTTAAATTGTTTTTTTTCGTTTTTTTTTTGCTTTTAATGAAAGGCTGTCCTTTTTTGTTACGCTGCTCTTTTTCTTTTCTTTTTTTTTGTATTCTCATTCATTGTTCATCCAACCAGTGAGAAGAAATTAATTTTTCACCTTTTTCACGCATATATTCCATTTGAAAAAATTTTTTTATTTAAATTATTAAATTGTTTAAAACGGTAATTTAAACAAAAAATAAAAAAAAAAATTTTAAATATAAAAAGTTTAAAAAGTATGAAAAAAATTACTTATGGGAATTTGAATCATTATGACATTGCAATGTGTTCTAATTTTTTTCTAAAATTTTGCGAAAATTAATTTTAATTTATTTTTAATTACTTTTCTATTTCATCTTTTTAATTTTATTAAATTTAAGTTTTTTATTTAATTTCTTTTCAAATTGATTTTAATTTATTTCTTATATAAAAAATAAAAAGAATAATTTCAATTAATTTAGAACATCTTTTTTGTTTTTAAAATAAAATTTTAATTCATTTCTCATTTTATCTTTTTAAAAAAATAATTGAAATACATTTTTAATTTGGTTAAAATGAACAATTTTTGTAAAAAAATCCATTTCACAAATTAATTTTTAAATAATTTTAATTTGTTTTTTAAATTCATTCTAATTAATTTATTATTTCGCTTTTTAAAAACTAATTTCCATCAATTTTTTATTTATTTGTTCTAAAAATATTGTTTTTTTATAAATTCCTTATTTTCGATGATGAAAAATTAATTTCCATCAAATTTTTATTTAATTTTTCTAAAACCTTGATTTTAATTAATTCCTTTATTTACGCTGATAAAAAATTAATTTTTAATTCATTTTTTATTAAATTTTTTAAAAGCATTTGGACCATTATGACGTCACAATTTATGAAAAACAAACGTTTTAAAATTGTGACGTCATAATGGTTCAAATGCCCTTAAAAAATTGATTTTAATTAATTTCTTATCTCATCTTTTTAGAAATTGATGGTAATTAATTTTTTTATTTAGTCAAAATGAAAAATATTTGTTAACAAAATATTCATTTCTTAAATTTATTAATTGATTGTAATTAATTTTTTTATTTTGTCAACATGAAAAATATTTGTTAACAAAATATTCATTTCACAAATTATTTTTTTATTTAGTTAAAATGAAAAATGTTTTGTCAAAAAAAGTATTCATTTCACAAATGATTTTTTAAATAATTTCAATTCATTTTTTTTATTAAATTCAATTGTTTGGTTAAATAAATTATTAAAACTATTATTTAAAAAATATTTGATATTGTTTTAAGTTTTTTTTGTATTCTTATATTATAATTTTTGGATTTGTATTTTAGAATATAGTAATTGAAAAAAAAAACTGTGATAGGCTGATTAAGAATGAATGTCTAATATTAAGTTGTGTTATTTATAAGAACTATTATTGTACATTATAAAATAAAAATATGTAAGAATGTTTTTTTTTAAATTGAAAAAGAAAATTTTTTTTCCTACAGAGACTGTACTTCCTACCTTACCAGTAAATTTGAAGTATAAAGAGTGCTTCACCGTTTGGATAGATGGCACTAGGATTTAAAATTTTAAACGTCAAGCCATCAATTTAAATATTTTTATAATTTTTTACTTTTTAATTTAATTTTTTTAATTATTTTAATTAAAAAAATTTTTTTCATTATGAATTTATTTTATTCAAATTTTTATTTTTTTACAAAGTTTGACAATACAATACATTAATTCTATTTTCTTTTTTTACTTTTTTCTATTTATTTTTTTATAATTTTTCTTAAATTTCCTTTTTAGAATTTTAATTTTTACAATTTTACTCCATTTAATTTTTTTTATTCAAATTTTTAAATTTTTTTTAATTTTTAAATTTCAAATATTTAAATCCATTTTCTTATTTTATTTTTTCACTTTTGTCCATTTATTTTTTTATAATTTTTCTGAATTTCCTTCTTAGAATTTTAATTTTTACAATTTTACTCCATTTAATTTTTTTATTCAAATTTTTTAATATTTTTTTATTTTTAAATTTCAAATATTTAAATCCATTTTCATATTTTCTTTTTTCACTTTTGTCCATTTATTTTTTTATAATTTTTCTTAATTTCCTTCTTAGAATTTCAATTTTTACAATTTTACTCCATTTAATTTTTTTTATTTAAACTTTTTGATATTTTTATTCAAATTTTTAAATTTTTATATTCAAATTTTTTAATTTTTTTACTCAAATTTTTTAATTTTTTAATTTTTGAATTCCAAATGCTTTAATTATATTTTTCCGTTTCTCGTATTTTATATTTCTTTACTTTATATATTCAATTTTTCTAATTTCATATATTTTTTTTAATTTTCGTTTTTTATTTTAGTTTTTGCATTCAATGTTATTTTTTTAAATTTTATTAACTTTTTCGATTTAATATTTTAAAAATATTTTTCTAATTCTATTTTTTTTACATTTTATTTTCTGTATTCAGTGTTTTTTTCTCTTTTTAAAAGCTATCGATTTTTCAAAAATTGTAACGAAACTTTACAAAAAATAAAATTCCATTTTACAATAAAAAAAAAATTGAATTTGAAATAAAATAAGAAAAAACATAATAATTTTTGTCAGCTTACTTTAGTTTTATAAAAGTTTTTAAAATGAAAATTAAACGAAAAATAAAAAAATTTCTTCAAAACTCCTTTTCATCCTTATTTTTGTAAAATTCAAGTCTTTTATTATTTATAAATTCATGTTTTCTTAAAAATTCATTACGACGCAGAAAAAAATTGATTTTTTAAATAATAAATAGAAAATAGAAAAAATTTATTTCATTGAATTTCAATGTCGAAAAAAATATCAAAAATATAATTAAAATAAAGGAAACAAAAAGAAATGTATTAAATGAAATAGTAAATTTACAATAAAAAATTGAAATAAACAGAAAAAATAAATAAAGAAAATATAAAGAAAATAATGAAAATAAAGAAAATAAAAATAAATAAATTTAAAGTAATGATAAATTTACATAGTAAAAAAATATTGAGATGAACGGAAAAAGATTTTTTCCTTTATTATTTCTACATCAAACTATTAAGAATTAAAAGAAAATAATAATTAAAAATAAATACATCGATCTAAAGAAGAAATATTTAATATTTTCTCTCTCTTTTATTATCGTTTGTAAAAAAAAAATTTTTCTCCTTCTATTTTTCTATCAATATTTTTTTTCTCCTTTTCCCTTCGCATATATACAGGAATGCGGAAAAATATAAAATCTCAAGTGTGTGAAATAATAAAAGACTTGAAAATTACAAAAATAAGGATGAAAAGGAGTTTTCAAGAAAATAGTAGGGGGAGAAAAAAAGATGGATATTAAAAAAAAGGGTGACGAAAAATGGAAACAAGAGAAAAGGAGAAGGAGGAGGGGGAAGTTAAAAAAAAAAATTTTTTTCTCTATATGTTGGCGAAAAGAAATGATCAAGAATATTGGAGGGGGTGAGGTGGGAGGAGGGGGCAATAAGGGGTCAATGATGGGGGAGTCGTGAGAACAAGGAAGAAGAGGGGGGGAGAGAAAGAGAGGATGTCTTGATGCAAGAGGTCAGGCACGTGCGAGTATCACGCACTTTTACGCATCGAAGCAAACGCACCCTATTCTCGTCTCTTTACGCGCCGATCACCTTTTCCACCCTTAAAAATCTCTTTTCCCCCTCCTCCTCGTCTCCAACCTCTCCTTCTCATCAGTTCACCCTACCACATTCTTTTTTCTTCTTTCTCTTTTTCACTTACTATTTTTTTCTCTCTCTCTCTCTCTTTTTTTTCTCAATTTCAGCCACGCGTATACAACAAAACCGATCGAATTCTTCCTGAATTACGTAAGATTGACTTAGATGAAAAAAAGATTGAATAAGTATTTCTCAGTTTGAAACGTACTGTAAAAAGAATAAAAATTATTTAGTTAAAAAATTCTTTTTTTTTATTTTTTAAATCATTTTTAACATTATTAATACTATTATTATTATTATTATTATTATTATTATTGTTGTTATTATTGTTATTATTGTTATTATTGTTATTATTGCTATTATTGTTAATATTACTACTATTTAAATAATTATATTAATAATGTTCGTAATATCACTGTAATTTACCATAAAAATATCACCGCTTGTGAGAAAGTCAACGGCGCCCTCTGTCAATACAAAAAAGGCGGGACTATTCAAATTTTTAACCTTTTCTTTTCCTTTTTCGTATGTCAATTTTTGAATATAATAAAAATTCGTTTTCTAATTAGAACACGGTAAATCGTTAGGTATTAAAATAACACCAAAAAGGATTAAAATAATCCAATTTAGTGTTATTTTAATCCATTTTGGTGTTATTTTAATACCTAACGATTTACCGTGAATTAATAAAAAAAATTTTTACTTGTAGTGGAATATATTAATTATAATATTAATAATATTGATTATAATATTAATAATATTGATTATAATATTAATAATATTGATTATAATATTAATAATATTGATTATAATATTAATAATATTGATTATAATATTAATAATATTGATTATAATATTAATAATATTAATTATAGTATTAATAATAGTTATTATAATATTTATAGTCGAGTTAAGAATTCTAATAAACATTTATAATGGTAGAAATATCAAAACTAGCAATAAGTGTTCATAATATTACTGTATTCTAACGTAAAAATATCACCGCTTGTGAGAAAGTCAACGGCGCCCCCTACCAATGAAGCCAAAAGGCGGGATTTTTCAAATTTCATTTTTATTTTTTTTCTCTTTTTGGTAAATAGTTTTTAATAGAACAAAACTACGTTAACAAATTTGAATTAATAAAAATTTATTAGAACTTCTAATCGAATGTAATTATTGTTAAACTAGCAAAACTAAACACGCGTGAAATTTTCTATTCCATTCTTACTTTCAAAATATTGGTTTTCACAAATTTAA
The DNA here is from genome assembly GCA_032873175.1 of Leptopilina drosophilae. NCBI lineage: Eukaryota > Metazoa > Arthropoda > Insecta > Hymenoptera > Figitidae > Leptopilina > Leptopilina drosophilae. The sequence continues at coordinate 7,603,760 of CM065486.1, forward strand.
TGAAAATTCTTAATTTCTTCAAAAATATATTTTTTCATACAATCCTTCATTAAATGTAATTATTTGAACAACTCGTATAGTAAATGTCAAAATATTTCTAACAGCAACTTGAATTAAAATTCAAAATTTATTTCAATAAAAGTTGGCAAAGTTTTCAATTGTTTCAATTTTTTAAAATTATTTTTTTTTTGAAGTAGAAGTAATTTTAAAAAAATTTATTTTCATTTTTTCAAGAAACAATTTTACGAAATTTCTGAATTAAATTTTTTCGAAACTTTAATACTTTTTGTTAAATAAAAATTTTAAATCTTATTCATATTTATTTTTCCCCAGGAATTAAAATTTCAAATAATTTCAATGAAAAACCTTATGAAATGAAATTATTTTCAAAATTTACAACTGTAATTCATATACAGGATTCAATTATTTTTTTAGAATTTTTAAATAAAATTATTGAAAAACTTTAATAATTTTTAAAGAAAAATAATATTAATAATTATTGAAAATAAAAATTTAAACTTTTGCTTCCCTTAAATTTTCAAAGAATTTAATTTACAAAACCTTTTAAAATTTTGTTAATTTCTAAAATTCCTGTTATGACGGTTTAAATATTTATTTATTTTTTTAAATTTTAACTACAATTTTTGTTAAATCAATTCCGATCAGAATTCAACTACAAGAATTGAATTATTTAAATAGAAAAATTTTTGTAAATTCATAAAATCATATAATTTGAAAATTATAATTATATTTAAATACAATTTTTAAGCAGAGAAAAATAAAATTCTTTAAAATATAAAATTTTACAGAATTTCCAATGGTTTCAATTTGTTAAAATTATTATTGTGAATTCAAGTACCATTTTCGTTAAAAAATTTTAATTACTATTTTTCATGAACGTAATTTTTAAAAAATTTCCAAATTAAATTAAAAAAATTTCAATAACTTTTGTAAAATAAATATTTAACTAATTATTGTTCTCCTTTTTGTAAGTGAATTTTATTATACAGTAAAAAAATTTCCCAACTTGAAGTAATTAAATATTTAAAATATTTGAAATAATAAGAATTTATTTTTTCATTCAGTCAAACTTAACAGTTATTAAATTGTAATAATTAAAATTACCTAATCAATTAATACAATATTTATACACTGAAAAAAAAATTTATTTGATTCAAATAACCAATTATTTGACTATTATCAAATAAATATTTACTTGAATCAAATAAATTGTATTTGAATCAAAGATTTCAGTATTTTAAGCAAATACTAATTAATTGATTCAAATAGAAATTATTTGATTCAAGTAAATATTTATTTGATAATAGTCAAATAATCGGTTATTTGAATCAAATAAATTTTTTTTTCAGTGTAGTATAGTTGAAAAATTGTTTTAATACAGTCTTAATGTAAAAAGTTGTAAAATTGCAATAATTTTTCATAATATTACTTGTAATTGATCGTAAAAATATTACCACTTGTGAGAAAGTCAGCAGCGCCCCCTTGCAAACAATCCTATGGCGGGATTTTTTAAATATTCCAATAATTTTTTTTACTTTCTGTCAATTTTGAATTTTATAACAGTACTTTTTGTTGTTATTATAATAAAAATATTATAACTTGTTAAAATATTACTATCATTGAACGCTAAAATACTACCACTTGTGAGAAAGTCATTGGCGCCCTCTGGCTAATGAATTCAAAGGCGGGATTTTTCAAATATTCCATTTATTTTTTTTCACATTTTTAAGTAGAATATTATTTAACAATAGTATTAATAATAAAAATAATAAAAGTAATAAAAATAGCAATAATAGTAATGATAATAAAAATAATAAAAATAGCAATAATAGTAATGATAATAAAAATAATAATAATAATAATAATAATTATATAAAATAAAAGTTTAAAATAATTATTATTAATTTTTATTATTTATTTTGTTTATTATTTTTCATAAATCCAGTTTAACTTTCTTACCCTTACCAAAATACTGTTTTTTTTCTCAACATATATAGATATACATATATAGGCACATATGTATGTACACGCATAAGTAAAGTTCTGTAAATTCTCGGTGCACCCCTGTGGAACGTGCACTTATATGTACGTGTCGTATTCACTCAAGCGATCCACCCCCACCTGCTGGAGGGTAAAAAAAAGTAAAGGGGTGGATTTCTAGGCACGTACAACTACCCGCGTATGCCTAAGAACTAAAGCAAACGACCGAGAGGAAATTAAAAGAGCGAGAGAGAAACAGAGAAACAGAGAAAAAGCGAGAGAGAGAGAGAGAGAGAGAGAGAGAGAGAGAGAGCAGGGGAAAAATTAGAAAAAGATCAAACGGAAGAAAATTTCTTGAATAATTAGGAAAAAATAAATTAATTATTAACATTTACCTTCAAGTAAAAGAATACTTTAAACATTTTATTATTGTTTTCCTATTGATTATTTGAATTGAATTAAATTTTTTCTCCCTCACTGTTTTACCAACTGTTGGTAAAATGGGAATTTACCTGTTCAGCAGTCGGTAAGGAAGATATATTTACAAACGCTTTTTTAAAATCATTCTTTTCATTAGTGATAATATTACAAATTATTAATTATAGACTGGCTTTCTATTTTTAACTAACCAATCGCCTCGATTCTTTTTTTGAAGTTTGAAAGTGGGTCGCAGTCGATAAAGGTCTATTAAAAAAATTACCACTAGCGAGAAAGTCTATTATTGGAGGTAAAAAAGTTACCACTTGCGGGAAAGTCTGTAATATTAGGTAAAAACATTACCACTTGCGAGAAAAACTGCATTAAGGGGTGAAAACAGTAGCAATTGCAAGAAAGTATATTTAAAAAATTACCACTAACGAAAAAGTGTATTATTTAAGGCAAAAAAATTACCACTTGCGAGAAAGTCTATTATTTTAGGTAAAAACATTACCACTAGCGAGGAAAACTGAAATAAGAGGTGAAAACACTAGCAATTGCAAAAAAGTCTATTTAAAAAATTACCACATACGAGAAAGTGTATTATTTAAGGCAAAAAAATTACCACTTGCGAGAAAGTCTAAAATGTTTGGTGTAGACATTAACACTAGGGAGAAAATTTATAGGATGTGATGGAAACATTACTACTTGTGAGAAAGTCTATTTAAAAAATTACCACTAACGAAAAAGGTAATATTTTTGCCTCAAGTAATTACTTAAGGCAAAAATATTACTACTTGCGAGAAATTCTAGTATTTGGGGCCAAAACATTACCACTAGCGAGAAAGTCTGTAATTTTTTGTAAAAGCAAGACAGCTATCAAAAAAATTTATAATAAAGTGTGGAAACATTAGCAGCCTCGAAAAGGTCTATTTTAAAAATTACTACTAGCGGGAAAGTTTATAATTTGAGGCAAAAACATTACCGCTTGCGAGAAAGTCTATTATTTAAGGTGAAAGCATTACCACTTGCGAGAAAGTCAATTATTTGAGGCAAAAATATTACCACTTGAGAGAAAGTCAATTATTTGGGGCCAAAACATTACCACTTGCGAGAAAGTCGATTATTAGAAGGAAAAACTGCTCTACTAGCGAAAAAGTCCATTTAAAAAATTTCCATCAACGAGAAAGTCAATTATTAGTGGCAAAAACATGACCACTTGTGAGAAAGTCTGTAATAAGGGGTAAAATCGTTACCACTATCGAAAAAGTCTATTGTTTGAGTCTGAAACATTACTACTAACCATAAAGTATATTTAAAATATTACCACTAGCGAAAAAGTCTATTATTAGAAGAAAAAACTGTTCTACTAGCGAAAAAGTCCATTTAAAAAATTTCCATCAGCGAGAAAGTCAATTATTAGTGGCAAAAACATGACCACTTGTGAGAAAGTCTGTAATAAGGGGTAAAATCGTTACCACTATCGAAAAAGTCTATTGTTTGAGTCTGAAACATTACTACTAACCATAAAGTCTATTTAAAATATTACCACTTGCGGGAAAGTCTATTAGTTGAAGGAAAAACATTTCCAATAGCGAAAAAGTCTATTTAAAAAATTACCACTAACAAAGAAGCGTATTATTTGAGGCAAAAACTTTACCACTTGTGAGAAAGTCTGTAATAAGGGATAAAAACGTTATTACTATCGAGAAAGTCTATTATTTTAGGCAAAATATTACCACTATCGAGAAAGTCTATTAACTGACGCTAAAAAATTACCACTAGCGAGAAAGTCTATTATATGCGGCAAAAATATTACAACTAGCGGGAAAGACTGTGCTGCCCCATGTCAATTAATTCAAAGGCGGGATTTTCCAAATATTAAATTTGTTTTTTATTTTTTTTCTTAAGTCTAAATTTTGATACAATTTAAAAATGTTTCATAGAAAAACTTTAATTCCTTGCTACGAAAATACAATAAATTTTTGAAGCACTAATAATAAAACATATAGAAAAATCAAAATAAAGCACAAAAAAGAAAAATATACAGTACAAAAACCTTAAGTGAGATGAGAAAAGATATATAAAAAAGAGAGAAGAAAAAAAAATATGATAAAGAAATGAAGATGAAGAGAATAAAAAAAAAGTTGGAACAAAAGATGAAAAAAAAGAAAAAAAAGGAAAAAAAGAATTGGAGAGTAAAAGAGAAATACAGAAGAAATTTGTATGAGGAAAAGAGGGAATAGGGTGTGTGGAGTGAGGAAGGGGCAAAAGTGACATTGCACCCTGCACTGAAGCTACTTGAAGGGTTTCCCATTATATCCGTGCATGGTGCACCCTAAAGAGCTTGCAGTGGAAAGGATAAAAAAAATACAGTGAGAATGAGAGAGAAAGCACTATACATATCTATATATGTATATGCGTATAGAGCCCTCGGATATTTTTTACTCCTCGTCAAACTAATAGGCCAAACGACTTTGTATTTGTGAACGCGTGTACCTGCCTACGCAATTATCCTGCAAGTTGTAGTCTCGAGGAGCTTGCAAAAGCTCAAGGATTTTTAGAAGGACTCTACTCTGAATTTTTCAAGTAACAAGCTTTTTATTTTTCTTTTTTCATCCTTTTTTTGCCTTTAATTATACTATTTTTTATTTTCAAAATAAAAAAAGTTTTTTCTCTTTATTTTTATACAAATTAAATTGAAAATTAATAATTAAAAAAATTGCATTTTGTTATAAATTTATTTACAATACTCCATAATAACTAAATTAATTTATAAATAATCGTTTATTAACATCGCCAGCCTCAGTGATTTTTTATTTTCAATATCCTAGGAAATTTCGATGTATTTTTGTCCGATAAATACAATTCTGAACAAAAAAAATTTTTATCAACTTCGTACATTGAGAAAAGTTGTAATAAACTCGAAAATCACGTACTTTTAGGTATATTCTTTCACTTTACTCGAAATCCTGACGTTTTTGACAATTTTGGCAATTGCCACTGTATTCAGCGTCCAAAAATACATTGAAAATGACACCCATATCGAAAATAGTGAAAACAATTTTTTTATTCTATACCCCCACTTTTTTCAAAAATTACCAAAAAAGTATAAAATTTGAATTAAAAACACAATCATGCATGGTTCTTTGGATATCATAGAAAATTTTTATGTATTTTTGCTCGCTGAACACGATTCTAGGCCCTAAAGTTGTTAAAAACGTCGGAATTTGGAAAAAAATGTGAAAAGACCCCTAAATACTCCACTTTTCTCAAAATCCTAAAATGATACACAATTTTGGAACTCGGCATCGCGTTCAGTGACCAAAAATACATTGAAAACGACTCCCATCTCGAAAATTGTAAAAATAATATTTTTTTATTCTTTACCCCCACTTTTTTCAAAAATTAACAAAAAAATTTTTTAATTTGAATTCAAATCACAATCATACATGGTTCTTTTGGATATCGTAGTAAATTTTTATGACTTTTTGGTCGCTGAACACGTTTCCAGGTACTAATATTTTTGAAAACGTCAGAATTTGGAAGAAAAAATTCCAAAATACGTTTTTTTGGGTCTTCACCTCTACTTTTCTGAAAATTCTAAAGTGATACACAACTTTGGGACCAGGCTTCGTTTTCAGAGGACAAGAATACATCGAAAACAATACAAATATAAAAAATAACAGACAGAATTGTTTTTTGATTTTTTACCCCCACTTTTTTCAAAAATAAAAACTTAGAAATCGTAACTAAAATCACAAGCATATAAGATTTTTTTTCTTTTGCATGTCGTAGTGAATTTAGATAAATCCTTGTTTGTTGAACATGATTTCAGTTTCCAAAATTGTCGAAAACGTCAGAATTTTGAAAAAAGTGGGGGTAAAGATAGAAAAAGCTCTTTTTTGAAGAATTTCTTCCCACTTTTTTCCGAATTCTGACGATTACGACAATTGTGGAACATGGTATTGTATTCAGAGAACACAAATACATAAAAACCAATAGCAATATAAAAAATAAGCAACAAATTTTTTTTATTTCTTACCCCCACTTTTTTCGAAAATAAAAATTTATAAATTGAATTAAAAAACAAATTTGTGCGGGTTTCATTTCATTATGGTAGTGAATTTCGATATAATTTTGTCCGCTGAACACGATTTCAAGTTCAAAAATTGTTGATAACGTCAGAATTTTGAAAAAGTGGGGGAAAAGACGTTTTTTTGGTGTTTATCTCCACTTTTTTCTAAATCCTGACATAATTCTTAATTTTGGAACACGGCATCGTGTTCATCAGACAAAAATACATTGAAGTTAATTTCAATATAAAAAAATACCCAAAAAATTTTTCTGTTTTCCCCCCACTTTCCATAAAAATTTTTTTTTTTTTGATTTGGGTCATTTGGGTCTTACAGTGAACGTGATAAATTTTACTTGAAGACCTCGTGATACTCACTGTCTATCAAATTGAACAGAAAAAATATTTTGAAAACGATCTAAATTCCCTTTTTTGGGTTTTTACCCCCACTTTTTTCAAAATTCTAACATTTTTTATTATTTTGGGAATTCGTGTTGTGCTTAGCGTAAGAAAATCAGATTTCATTAAGATATCCAGAACAAAAAATCCATACAAATCTGTGTTGGAAATTTGAATTTCAAAACTATTTTTTAATTTTCCAAAAAAGTGGGGGTAAAGAATTCGAAAAAAATTTTTTTTCCACTATTTTCGATATGGGAGTCGTTTTCAATGTATTTTTGCCGTCTGAACACGATCCTGGGTCTTAAAATTACCTACCACGTCAGCATTTCGAGAAAAGTGGGGGGTAAAGATACAAAAAAATTTGTTTAGCGTTAAGGAGAAAGAAAATATTGAATAAAATCGAAAAATAAAATCTCCGGGGGTTTTTATCTCCACTTTTCTCAAAATTTGTGTTTTTAACAAAGCTTTTAGTTAAAAAAAATATGAGGTTGTATTTATAAATCACTAGACAAATTTTTTTTTCCTTTCCGGAATAAATTAACGATTAAACTACTGTGGAAAATTTCCTCTTAGAAGAGATTTTGTGTAAATCGAATTTTAATTGTATTATCGTCATTTAGAACGTGTCGCAATTCGTCGAAAGGTCACTAGCCAAAATTGTAACTGGGGTTGAACATTAATGGTACGCAGCAGGAGACTTGAAAATAGGGAGAGGGTTCATTGGAAGAAATGTGTAGTGAGCGAGCGAGTGAAAAGAGAAATAAGTGAAGAGAGAGAGAGAGAGAGAGAGAGAGAGAGAGAGAGAGAGAGGGAGAGCAACAAGAGGATCCCCTACAATCTGAAGGGAGTATTCAAAAGCCAAATACATGACTCCAGTACAAGACCACAAGCCCAAAAAGGGTTTACGGATTTAGGCAAAGTCCAGTAAACTTGACCCATTCGACAATAAACTCTCGAGAATTCCTTCATTCGACGAAAACTTGGTTTTAGTGGGTCAAATCAAATTCACCCCGAAAAGCGACCATGATCCATTTATTGCAGGATTTTTTAAATTTAATGGTGGATTTTTTCTATTTTATTCAAAAATGTTTCTTTTTCGACTAAATGAACATTTAGTTATTTTAAGAGTAAAAAAATTTTCTTTACTGTGGTCAATTTTCAAGATAGTTGGAAAATTCTTAATACCGACTGCTAATAAAGTAGAAATCTATGTATCCAACAGTCGGTAATTTGGGCAAAACTAGCTACCACTAGCGAGAAAGTTTAGAATCAGGGGTTAAAACATTGCCATAGTTAAAAAACTGTAATAAGTAGTGGAAACGTTACTTCTTGCAAGAAAGTCTATTTAAAAAATTACCACTTGCGAGAAAGTCAATTATTTCTGTCAAAAACATTACCACTTGCGAGAAAGTCTATTTACAAAATTACCACTTGCGAGAAAGTCAATTATTTCTGTCAAAAACATTACCACTTGCGAGAAAATCAATTATTAGTTGCAAAAACATTACCACTTGTGAGAAAGTCTAATACATGAGAAAAAAACATTACCACTAGCGAGAAAGTCAATTATTAGTGGCAAAAACATTACTACTAGTGAGAAAGTCTATTATTGAATTTATTTTTCAATTTTCGGTAACTTTGAATTTGAATTGAGTTTGAAAATAATTTATAGAAAAACTACAACTTTCTTAATACGAAAATCCGAAAAATTTAAAACTCTAACAATTAAACGTATAGTAAGAAAGATATAGCAAATAAGGTCATTTTTGTCGATAGTCGGTAAAGTAGAATTACCGACTGTTGATTAAATAGAAGTCTACGTATCCAGCAGTCGGTAATATAGAAAACTCTACTTCAAAATTACAGTTTAGATTGAAATCTTTGCATTCTGACTGAACGGAAGTTTTCATTTACTGAAAGTCGATAAAGTAGATAATTATTTTTCTCTGCCGCTAATAATAATATTTGTTTCGAAATTTTAATTTAAACAACCACAAATTTTTTTAAAGAAGAATAAAAAATGAATTTTTATCAATTTACCTTCTTTCTCCTTCTAATTGTTTTGAATAATTTTTTATTCTCTTATAAAATTTTAGTTTAAAAAATTCTAATTTTTTTTGTACTTTTTTGTACTTTTTTTTTCTTTTTTTACGTAGTTTCAGGTCCAGCACAGTATTAATAGGATAAAAGTCACGAGCGGGAATTATTAACGATATTTAAGGGGGAGAGGTTATAATTGTGATTGATGGGGACGCGAGACAAATTGGGGAGGAAAGAGGAGAGGGGGGAAGAAGGGAACTTCCTTTCAATCTCGTATACGTATACATAACCCTTTTTCGCATGACCATCGACAACTTCAGTGATCGACGATTCAAGTTTCATTCAAGTCTTCATAAAGTGCTTTGAATCATATTTTTTTTACATAAACTCTGGATTTTTTTTTGTTTATCTATCTTCAATATGTTGAAGACAAAAAATTATTTAGTTCAAAAAATGAAAAACGATTTTTTAATTCAAATTTCTTTAAGAATTCCATTATTTATTTATTTTAAAAAATTCTTTTCTTTTGATTTAAATATTTATTCATATATGAAATATATTTTTAAAAAATTTTCTCAAAATATCAATTATTTTTATAAACATGTTTTTTATAAAAATGCAAAATTCTTTTTCGAAATGCAATTATTTAGGAAAATTTTTTTATTAAATTCTTGGCAAAGTTTTAATTACTTTCAAACAAATTTTCTCACTTTAATTAAGATTTTTCAATATCCATTATTTTAATAAAATTTTTCTAAAAAGATTCAATTATTTAAAAAATTAAAAAAAAATGTTTAATTTTGATAATTAGAAAAAATGTTTTCTTTAAAAAAATTATTTGAACTTTCTTTAAAATTAAAAATGAATAAAGCTATCAAATTAATTTCATTAATTTAATTAACTTAATTTTTTAAAAATTAGTTGTGATTATTTAATTATTTTGATAAATATTGAAAGAATTTTTACAAGAATTCTGTTATTTTGTATAATTTATAATAATTTCTTTTAAATTCAATTATTTTTAATAGTTTTAATAATATTCTTTTCAAAGTTTAATTATTTTCATATAAATAAGAATGTTTATCATAAGAATTTAAGTATTTTTTAAAAATAATAAAATTGTTTGCAAAAATTCAATTATTTTTATAAATTTAAAAAAAAATTTTTTACCAGAATTCAATTATTTTCATTAATTACAATTTTTTTAAATTCAATTATTTTCGAGAATTTACATAAAATTCTTTTCAAAATTTATTAATTTTCATAAATAACAATGTTTATCACATGAATTTTGGTATTTTTTAAGAATACTAAAATTTTTCGCAAAAATTCAATTATTTTCGTAAATTTAAAATTTTTTCTAAAAATTCAATTATTTTCGAGTTTTTTTATTTTCATATAAATAACAATGTTCATCATAAGAATTTGAGTATTTTACAAAAGCAGTAAAACTCTTCGCAAAAATTCAATTATTTTTATAAATTAAAAATTGTTTTTTACATGAATTCAATTATTTTCATTCGCAATAACAATTTTTTTTAGAAATTCAATTATTTTTACGAAATTAAATAATTTTTTTTTCAAAATTTAACTATTTTCATGAATAACGATATTCATCATTAGAATTTTAGTATTTTTCAAAAGCAGTAAAATTGTTTGCAAAAAATTTATTATTTACATAAATTTTAAAATATTTTTACACGAATTCAATGATTTTCATAAATAAAAAACAATTGTTTAGTAATTGAAGAATTTTAATGAAATTCTTTTACAAATTTAATTATTTTCATAAATAATAATAATTGTTCGTCACAAGAATTTAAGTATTTTAAAAAAAATATATAAAATTCTTCGCAAAAATTCAATTATTTTCATAAATTTAAACATTTTTTTCACAAGAATTCAATTATTTTTATGTAACAACAAATTTTTTTACAAAAATTCAATTATTTTCATTTAATAACAAATTTTTTTATAAATTCAATTATTTTCCAAAATTTTAATATAATTTATTTCAAAATTTAACTATTTTTATAAATAACAATGTTCATCACAAGAGTTGAAGTATTTTTTAAAAGTAATAAAATTTTTCGTAGAAATTCAATTTTTTTCTAGACATTCAGTTATATTATCATAAATAATAAATCTCATCAATAAATTCCAATATTGTTCTTTTGAAACAAATTTAATTTCAATTCCATGAAAACTATAAATATTTTTAAAAATTTCATTAAAATTCTTCGAATGAAATTAATTATTTATAAAATTTTTTAAACAATTATGTATCTATAAATAAATTTAAAGATGTTATTATTTTGAATAATTTTTATTTTACATTTATTTATTATTTATTATTTATTTTTGCATTCGAATAATTGAACTGCAGTAGAATTTTATAATAAAAATTCATTTAGAAATGAATAATTTTATTTAAAATTTTCGATAAAAATTAAATTAAATTTTCCTCATACTTTTAATTTACAATTCTATAGAATTTCTTTTTTTAAAGTGTAATTGAAATTTTTTTCACAATTATTTTCTGTCTAATTAATTATTAAATAAAAAAATTACATGATTTTTTTACTATTTAAAAAATCACAATTTTTTTGAAAGTATCAAATGATGCCGAAGAATTAACAAATTGAACATAAACTTTAAAAAAAAATGTTTAATCGAATTTTGTTTTTATCGCTAAAATATTATTTTTTTAAAAAAATTTATATTCTGAAATTAGCTAAAAAAAGGAGTTTTCGTATAATAGAAGTTAGCAATAGTCATATTCATTTTAAATTCTTAAACTGTGAAAACAATTCTTTTTAAAATGCTAAAACTTTCGTAAAAATTAATTTATTCATTTGGCAATTTTTTTATGGACTAAAAAACATATTTTCCAAAAAATTACGTATGAATTTCAAATTGTATGAATTATTGAAAAAAATAAAAATTCAAAAATGGTCAAAATATTTTCTCAACAATTTTTTTTATAACCCTTGAATTTCTCTCAAAAAATTACTATAAAAATAATTTTATTGAATATTTAAAATATTTTCTTTATAGTAGTTGAAAATATAGGTGCGTACCCTCTTCTCTTAAATTATTATTATAAGGTATTTATTTATTATTTATTAATTTTGATTTTATTTGTTTATTATTATTTATTTAATTATTTTTCAATTAATTAATTTATTATTTATTCATTTTGTTTTTAATTGTTTATTATTATTTATTTAATTATTTTTCAATTAATTAATTTATTATTTATTAATTTTGTTTTTATTTGTTTCTTATTATTTATTTAATTATTTTTTAATTAATTAATTTATTATTTATAATAAAAAAAAGTTATTATTTATTCATTTTCTTTTTATTTGTTTACTATCATTTATTTAATTATTTTTTAATTAATTAATTTATTATTTATAATAAAAAACATTTATTATTTATTCATTTTCTTTTTATTTGTTTATTATTATTTAGTTAGTTATTTTTAAATTAATGAATTTATTTTTTCTTTTTCATTTTGCAGCATTAACTTGTTTATAATTTGATATTTTTAAGTAAACAATGTTTGGTATTTTCCAATTAAAAAAAAGAATTTTAATAACAAGAAACAAGAAAAAAAATTAAAAATCAAAAAAATATTGTTCGAAAATAATTTTTTACTGAAAAACGTAAATAAGTCGATAAAGGGCTCTCCTATGGTTAATAAACATAAATAAACATTAATTTCAAAAGAAAAGTGTAAATAAATAATAAAATTAAAAAAAAATCGCTACTGTCTTAGAAAAATATTTGTCGAACTAAAATTAATACATTTCATTGATAAGAAGAGAAAAAGAAAAAAAAGACAAAAGCAAAAAAAGTAAATAAAGTAATTACTTCACAAATTCGTTAATACGATTGAAAAGCTCTCGTGAGCTTTGTTTTTAAAAAAAAAACAAAAGAAGAACACGGGACTCAAGCAGAATAATAAAATCAGGATCAATAGATTGTCCTGAGAGGGAAAAATGCAACGATTTCCTTTTCTCTTATATACATAAATATGTATGTGTGTGAGAGTGTCTATACGTTTTCAAGGTGAGTTCCGGCTTTTCCAGGGAGTAAACAAAAGCTCCATATAGAGGGTGGGACACGAACGAATCCGAGAGTTTAGGTCGCAACGCCGCGTGGATGTGATACTGGCCTTTAGGTGGGGGGTGGGGAGGGGGAGTAACTAAAACTTTACTATGGAGTAGAATTCGGGCTTTATATACACTATAAATGTGTGTGTGTTTGTGAGAGAGAAAGAAAGAAGGAGAGAAGAGAGCTTTTACGCATTTGGCTTACGAGAACACGTGTCAGTGCCCATGAGTCGAAGGTTAAAACGAGCAGAATATCAATTCCAAATGAAATCGAAATTTCTCTCTCTCTCTCTCTCTCTCTCTCTCTCTCTCTCTCTCTCTCTCTCTCTCTCTTTTAGTAAAAAAAAAACAGTGAAAAAATAAAACAAATTTTTCACTTTTTACCATTTTTATTTATTTAAAACTTTTTTTCATTGTTTTTGTCTTTTTTTATTTTATTTATTTTTTAATTATATACTTAAATCTCACAAAGACTTTGTAGTTACAAGAAATTATTAAAAACTACTAAAAAAAAAAAAATTTTTTTTAAAGTAATTAATTGAAAAAATTGAATAAAAGTTGATACGAATTTAAATATTACAAATTGAATTTTTCCACTTTCTCGCTAGTGGTAATGTTTTTAGTGTCAATTTATAGGCTTCCTCGCTAGATGGGATGTTCTTGACGTTAATTTATAGACCTTCTTGACAATGGTAAGTTTTGGCGTCAAATAAAAGACTTTCTCGCCAGTGGTAATGTTTTAGCGTCAAATAATTGACTTTCTCGCAAGTGGTAATATTTCTGACCCAAAATAATTGACTTTCTCGCAAGTGGTAATGTTTTTGACACAAATATTTGACTTTTTCGCAAGTGGTAATATTTTTGCCTCAAATAATAGACTTTCTCGCAAGTGGTAATATTTTTGCCTCAAATAATTGACTTTCTCGCAAGTGGTAATGCTTTTGACACAAATATTTGACTTTTTCGCAAGTATTAATACTTTTGCCTCAAATAATTGACTTTCTCGCAAGTGGTAATATTTTTGCCTTAAATAATTGACTTTCTCGCAAGTGGTAATATTTTTGCCTCAAATAATTGACTTTTTTGCAGGTGGTAATGTTTTTGACACAAATATTTGCCTTTTTCGCAAGTAGTAATATTTTTGCCTTAAATATTTGACTTTCTCGCAAGTGGTAATGTTTTTGACACAAATATTTGACTTTTTCGCAAGTGGTAATTTTGTAAATAGACTTTTTCGCAAGTAGTAATACTTTTGCCTCAAATAATTGACTTTCTCGCAAGTGGTAATGTTTTTGACACAAACATTTGACTTTCTCGCAAGTGGTAATATTTATGCCTCAAATAATTGACTTTCTCGCAAGTGGTAATGTTTTTGACACAAATATTTGACTTTTTCGCAAGTAGTAATATTTTTGCCTCAAATATTTGACTTTATCGCAAGTGGTAATTTTGTAAATAGACTTTCTCGCAAGTGGTAATATTTTTGCCTCAAATAATAGACTTTCTCGCAAGTGGTAATATTTTTGCCTCAAATATTTGACTTTTTCGGAAGTGGTAATTTTTTAAATAGACCTTCTCGAGATTGCTAATGATTCTACCCCTTATTATTCTAGATTGTCTCGTTAGTGATAATGTTTCTTAAAAAAAAACACCGAAGAGAAAAAAAAACCTCTTTTTAAAAACCCAAATTATAGACTTTTTCGCTAATGCTAATTTTCTTAGGTTCAGTTAGTAGACTTTCCCGCTGCTGGTAATTTTTTTTATCTCAAATAATAAAATTTTCACAATAATTCAATTATTATTTTCAAGAATAAAAAAATTATTTTCAGAAATTAAATTATTTTTGAAAATTTTAATAATATTCTTAAACAAATATTCAGTTTTTTACATAAATATAATAAAATTCATCTCGGGACTACAATTATTTTTATTAAAAATTTTACAGGAATTTCTCAAAAAATGGAACTATTCTTAAAAATTAAATTTCAATTTCTCGAAAAAATCAATTATTTAAAAAAAAAGTTTTTTAATTTCATTGAAAGAATTCAATTGTTTACAGAAATATTAAATTTTTTTCGCAGAAATTTAATTATTTTTAAGTCTGAGTTACAGTAGTATATAAAATACACTAAAAAAAATTAATTTGATTTAAATAACCGATTATTTTACTATTATCAATTAAATATTTACTTAAATCAAATAATTTTTGTTTTGAATCAATTAAATAATATTTGCTCCAAATACGGAAGTATTTGCTTTAAATACTGAAATATTTTGTTCAAATACAATTTATTTGATTCAAATACTGAAATATTTTGTTCAAATACAATTTATTTGATTCAAATACTGAAATATTTTGTTCAAATACAATTTATTTGATTCAAAAACTGAAATATTTTGTTCAAATACAATTTATTTGATTTAAGTAAATATTTATTAGATAATAGTCAAATCACTTTGAATCAAATAATTTTTTTTCAGTGCATATAATAAAAGAAAAGAAAAATTCTTTTTCCATTTTCAAAATTGCACCTCACTGTCGCGCTAAAAATGCAAAAAACGAAAGGAAAGAGGAAAATTCTCTTTTTTTTCAACCCTGTTAAGAATCCTTTATTCGCATCTTGAATTTCACTGTAGTCAGCTTTATCAGAAATCGAGTCGAGCCCTGGGCTTTTCGTGTGAGGTTCCGGATGGCCCCGAAAATCGAGGGAGATGAGATGGCTCGCACGTGTTTTCAGGAAAAAAAAAGTTTACGCGATCTACTCCTGTTTACTTCTCTCTCCCCCCCACTTCTTCCCCTTTTTCATCCCCCTTCCCCTTCACCTCATTCTCTTTCTCTCTGTCTCATTTTTCCTTCTTCCTTCTTACCCTATATACTTACACCCACCATCATCTTCTGGCAACCCCTTTTTCTCTCTTCAACCACAACCCCCTCCCCCCACCCCTTGGCGAAAAACTTATATATATATATATATATATATATATAAATTCTTGGTCCTTTATAGCCTGCAGGACCCTTCAACCATTTCCTACTGTCATTCACAGAATAACCCAAATATTCTCTCTCCGCAACCCTCTCGCACTGCATATCAACACGAAGGAGAACCTTTTTTGACCCCTTCTTTTAGCCCCAGGGGACAGTCACCTGTGATTTTTTCAATTACCTGCCATGAACATATTATTACTTTCACTTCACCTCGCCTCAAACTCACTTCACTTTGTTATCACCTCGCTTTTACTTCACCTTATTTTCACATCACTTTATCTTCCCTTTACCTTGTTTTCACTTTACATCAATTTCACTTTACATTTCTTTCACTTTACTTCACTTTCACTTTAATTCACTTTCACTTAACTTTCACCTTACTTGCACTTCACTTCACTGTCACATCATTTCACCTCAATTTCACTTTACTTTATTATCACCTCACTCTCACTTCACTTTATTTTTACATCACTTCATCTCACCTCAATTTCACTTCACTTTACGTTGCTTTCACTTTAGCTCACTTTCACTTAACATTCCCTTTGCCTCACTTTCACTCGACTTTCACTTTACCTCACTCTTACTTCACTGTCACATCACTTCACTTCAAGTTCACTTTATTTTATTATCACCTCACTTTCACTTAAATTTATTTTCAGGTCACTTCGCCTTCATCTTGCTTTCATTTTAACTCACTTTCATTTCACTTTGTCTTACTTTCACTTTACTATCAAATCACTTAACGTCAATTTCACTTCACTCTTAGTTAACGTTCACTTTAACTTTACTTGCACTTCACTTTATTTTACTTTCACTTAACATTCACTTTGCCTTACTATCAGTTCACTATTACATCACTTCACCTCAATTTCACTGTCCCATCACTTTTCCTTATTTTCACATCACTTCACTTCAAATTCACTTTACTTTATTACCTCCTCACTTTCACTTAAATTTATTTTTACATCACTACGCCTTCCTCTTGCTTTCACTTTAACTCACTTTCATTTCATTTTGCCTTAGTTTCACTTCACTGTCACATCACTTAACCTCAACTTAACTTCACTCTCACTTAACATTCACTTTCACCTTACTTGCACCTTACTTTATTTTACTTTCACTTAACATTCACTTTGCCTTACTATCACTTCACTGTTACATCACTTCACCTCAATTTCACATTACCTTATTATCATCTCACTTTCACTTCAACTTTTCACTTTCACATCACTTCACCTTTATTCTGCTTTCACTTTAACTCACTTTCATTTCAATTCACCTTACATCAACTACACCTTAGTTTTACTTAACATGCAACTTACTTTAACTTCACTTTACTTTCACTTAACATTTACTTGCACATTATTTGCACTTCACTTTACCTCAGTTTCACTTAACTGTCACATCACCTCACTTCCATGAAACCTCATTTTCACCTTCACTTCAATTTTATTTCACCTTAAATTTCACCATACCGTCACTTCCCTCCACTTCACTTTACTTTCATTTTTTGTGACAGTGAAATGAAAGTTAGACGAAGTTAGATTTTCAAAAACTTCCCATTTCAAAATAATAGAAATTAAATAAATTTTGGAAAAAACTGGCAGCTATATTGGATCCGTCATTTTGAATTTTGAAAATCCGACTTTGGATTCGTAATCTCATTGTTCAAAAAACCCCCCGAGTAACATAAGTTTCAATAGAATGCACTATAGCTTCACAGTTACCTAAAAAGTATCAAATTGCAACGAATTGATCTCGAAATGTAGATCAAATCATCATTTGATCTTAATTTTTTGATTATTTTGATCCATTTGGGGATCATTTTGACATTTTTAAAAAACAGTGTTGATTTTCCGGTGACACGAAAGTGTTAAGATTTTGAAAAACCCCGCGTTAGAATTAGTTGCTATAGAGAACGCTATTACATTATTATATATAATTATTATTTATTGTTATTATTATACCTTTCTCACAAGTGGTAATTTTTTACGTCAAATGGTTCTAATGATAACAAAAAAAATTATTGTTATTCTATATCGAAGTGGTTTTCAATGTATTTTTGTCCTTTAAACGTGTTGCGTGTTACGTGCGGTTCCAAAATTGCCTAATAAAAATATAAATAGTCTTCTATTTATTATTTAAATTTATATAAATTTTTTTTTTTGCTTTTTGAAAAAGTGGGGGAAAAATATTTAAGAAAAAGTCTTTTATGTTCATGTTTTTATATCGAAATGGTTTTGAATGTATATTTCTTTTTTGTCACTACTGTCCTGTGGTACAAAATTGACCACGACAGGGCAAGATTTTTAAAAAAGTGGGGGTACAACATTTCTCAAAAAATCTCTTTTTTACGGGTAAAATTTAAAATACTTAATTTTAAATACTAAATGTGTTTTTGAAACGATTTTCGAAGGATTTAAAGTTATTATTTAAACCCTATATGTACTTTAAAAACCTATATTCCTAAGATCGATAAAAAAACAATTTTCGAAAAAAGTGGGGGTAAATCCAAAAAAATCTTATTTTCCACTCTATTCGACATGGGACTCGTTTTCAACATACTTTCAGCCCCTATTCACGATTCCAAATTCCAAAATTGCCAATCACGTCGTAATTTCATGAAAAGTGGGGGTAAACACCCCTAAAAACATGTTTTATCCAGTTTTTACAAAAAAAGTACAATAAATAAATAAAATAAATAAATCGATGACGTATTTATAATATACAACAAAATATTTTTTTAAAGAACAGATAGTAAGAGTAAAGGGGGTTGGGTAATTTTCTCCTTGTTACATCACTGGTTCTGGTGGAAAAGGCAGCTTCCGCCTGCAAGAGTCCCTTTAGAGAATATATATATATATATATATATATATATAAGGATTGTGGGAGGGTGAAGAAAGGAGCTATATGGTTAAAGGAGTGAAGGAAGGAGGGGGGAGGTTACAAGGGAGAAGTTGACATGAGGTGGGGGAAGGGAGGGGGGGAGTTTACGCACCACGTGCTTCGGTCGGTTATGCGTGCAAGTTTTGCGGGGCATCGATCGTATGGTATACATATATATATACCGCACGTATATATATTCTCGCATCTCACACGCACTGCGCTTATTTTTCTCGGGTCGCTAGTGACGAGTTTTTCCGCGCTTCCACTGTCGCACGCACTTTAACCATTTAATATATATTTATATGATTCAGGCCACAGATTCATTTTTATATAAGCAGCAAAAAACATATATATATTTTTATTACGAAGTCCCCAAATTTATTTTGAGGGAAAAAAATTATCATTATTTCATAATAGTATAAAATTGAGATTTCTTGTAAAGAAAAATTAAACAAGAAATAAGTTGAAGGCGAAAAAGGATTTCTTTTTCGCCTATTATATTATATTTGTAAAAAGGAACTTCTTTTTTCGAATTTACGTTAAAGACGACTACCTACTTTTATTTTTTTTCCATTTTCTGCGTCAACTTTACAAAAATAAGCTACGATGATAAATATTCAAAAAGTAATATGTTAAAAAAATTGGAAATGGGTAATCTATATTAACGACTGTTAAAAAGGAATTTTTCTACTTTATCGACGGTCGAGAAAAAGTAATCTGCTTTACCAACAGTTAGTGCCTGTCAAAATTTATTTTTTTTTAACTAAAAATATTTTGATTTTTATTCCTAGCAAAAAAGGTGGTTTTGCAAATTTTGACAGTTGGTGTAACAAACTCACTAACTTGCTAACTAACTTACTTACTAAATAACTAATTTACTAAACTAACTAACTAACTAACTAACTATCTAACTAACTAACTAACTAAACTAGTAACTAAGTTAAGAAAGTAAGTTAGTAAATTAGTAATTTATTTAGTTAACTATTTAGGTTGTAACTTAATTAGTAAGTATGTTAGTTAATTAGTTAGACATTTAGTTAGTTTTTTTAGTTATTTAGGCAGTAAGTTAGATTGTAATTAAGTTAACAAGTTAGTAAAATAGTAAGATAGTAAGTCTGTAAATTAGTAAAAAAAAACGTTAAATTAACGTTAACCAAACGTTTCTTAAACGTTAATCTACCGCTAGTTAACGTTACTTAAGGCTAGTTAACGATACTTAAGTTTAAGCTGGTAATAGTTGAATAACATTAACTAGCGTTAAGTAGTGTTAGATAATGTTAGTCTGCCGTTAGCTTAACGCTCGTTAACGTTAATTATCGTTAACCTAACACTAGTTAACGTTACTATATTGTTCACCTTATGCTTAGTTAATGTTAGATTAACATTAACTAGCCTTAAATAGTGTTAGTAGTAGTTTAACGTTAACAGTAATTTAATGTAAACTTAACGCCAGATAACATTAGTGTACGTTAATCTAACGTAATCCTAACGCCACTGAATGTTACTTATCAATGGTTAACGCTAGTTAACGTTACTTATCGTTGGTTAACGTTAGTTAATGTTACTTAATGATGGTGGACACTGGTTAAGGTTACTGAACGGTAGTAAACGCTACTTAACAGTAGTTAATGCTTTTTTTGGTGAAAACTTGTGAATGTTAAATTTACCTATAGTAGTGTTAGTTAACGTTAACTAAACGTTAATTTAGTTAAAGCTTGTTAACGTGAAATCAACGTTTAGTAGTGTTAGTTAACGTTAACCTAACGTTACTTAAGGCTAGAGAACGTTAATCTAACGTTAATTTAATATAACGCTAGTTAACGTTAGTTTTTTCAATTTAACACTAGTTAACGTTAGTTAAATGTAATTTAACGCTAGTTAACGTTAGTTACATTCAATTTAATGTTAGTTAACGTTAGTTTATTTAATTTAAAGCTTGTTAACGTTAGTTAAATGTAATTGAACGCTAGTTAACGTTAGTTAAATGTAATTGAACGCTCGCTAACGTTAGTTTATTTAATTTAATTAGTTAATTTTAATTTAACGCTAGTTAACGTTAGTTTTTTTAATTTAACACTAGTTAACGTTAGTTAAATGTAATTTAACGCTAATTAACGCTAGTTAATGTTTGTTAAATGTAATTTAATTAGATAAATTTAATTTAACGCTAGTTAACGGTAGTTCATTTAATTTAACGCTAGTTAACGTTAGTTTTTCTAATTTAACACTAGTTAACGTTAGTTAAATGTAATTTAACGCTAGTTAACGTTAGTTACATTCAATTTAATGCTAGTTAACGTTAGTTTATTTAATTTAAAGCTTGTTAACGTTAGTTAAATGTAATTTAACGCTAGTTAACGTTAGTTAAATTCAATTTAACGCTAGCTAACGTTAGTTTATTTAATTTAACGCTAGTTAGCGTTAGTTAAATGTAATTGAACGCTAGTTAACGTTAGTTTATTTAATTTAACGCTAGTAAACGTTTGTTAAATGTAATTTAATTAGATAAATTTAATTTAACGCTAGTTAACGTTTGTTAAATGTAATTTAATTAGATAAATTTAATTTAACGCTAGTTAACGTTTGCTAAATGTAATTTAATTAGATAAATTTAATTTAACGCTAGTTAACGTTTGTTAAATGTAATTTAATTAGATAAATTTAATTTAACGCTAGTTAACGTTAGTTCATTTAATTTAACGCTAGTTAACGTTAGTTTTTGTAATTTAACACTAGTTAACGTTAGTTAAATGTAATTTAACGCTAGTTAACGTTAGTTTATTTAATTTAACGCTAGTTAACGTTAGTTAAATGTAGTTTAAAGCTAGTTAACGTTAGTTTTTTTAATTTACCACTAGTTAACGTTAGTTAAATGTAATTTAACCCTAGTTAATGTTTGTTAAATGTAATTTAATTAGATAAATTTAATTTAACGCTAGTTAACGTTTGTTAAATGTAATTTAATTAGATAAATTTAATTTAACGCTAGTTAACGTTAGTTCATTTAATTTAACGCTAGTTAACATTAGTTTTTGTAATTTAACACTAGTTAACGTTAGTTAAATGTAATTTTACGCTAGTTAACGTTAGTTTTTTTAATTTAACGCTAGTTAATGTTTGTTAAATGTAATTTAATTAGATAAATTTAATTTAACGCTAGTTAACGTTAGTTTTTTTAATTTAACGCTAGTTAATGTTTGTTAAATGTAATTTAATTAGATAAATTTAATTTAACGCTAGTTAACGTTTGTTAAATGTAATTTAATTAGATAAATTTAATTTAACGCTAGCTAACGTTAGTTTATTTAATTTAACGCTAGTTAACGTTAGTTTATTTAATTTAACGCTAGTTAACGTTAGTTAAATGTAGTTTAAAGCTAGTTAACGTTAGTTAAATTTAATTCAACGTTAGTTAATATATATGGGATTATTTAATAGAAATCGTTTATTTGAATACTTTTTGCCATATTTTGTCAAAATTAGTGCCATATTTCGCCATTTTTTTAGCCCCAGTTTTCAAAAGTTCCTAATAGAATCCTTATACTTCGATTTCCACGTGATTAACCTCAATTTTTTCTACCATATATCCAAAAAAAACTACTTTTCTTTCTTTCTATCAAAAACAAGAAAAATGCTTCATTTGTAAACAGAGATGGAAAAAGTAGAGTGAAAATGAAGCCTGACGCTAAAAAGGAGAGAAGGAAAAAAAAAGCGAAAGGAGAAAAAAAGGAAGAGCGAATAACTCCGAGACTGCTGGGGTAGTTAGCGGAGAGAAGTTTCTAGCATATAGTGAGATGGGGTGGGGGGTTAGTGGGAGAGAGTAGGGGCGGTAAAGTTGAGAAAGATAGGGTGCAATAGTGAGAGAGAAAATGGTTGTAAGGAGGTGGGATGAAGTGAGGAGAGAGATGGATCTGAGCATAAAGAAGCGAGATGGATATAGTGCGTACTACGCACGCACTGGAGGAGCGCAATTGAAGTGAACGGATCGTTGGTTTTCTCGCTTGGTGCGTGGTTGTGAAGCGCCCGTTGTTGCCATAGCGACCAGTGGCAGTAGCCACGCATTGATCGCAGACTCCCTGTGCGTTTCGAGTTTGCGAGAGAGTGCGTGGAATTGGAGACGAAACTTTTCAAGAGAGAGAGAGAGAGAGAGAGAGAGAGAGAGAGAGAGAGAGAGAGAGAGAGAGAGAGAGAGAGAGAGAGAGAGAGAGAGAGAGAGAGAATGAAATAGAGCAAGAGAGAGAAAAAGAGAGAGAGAGTGAGAGTGAAAGAGAGTTACGCACAAAGAATCTATACATACCTTTCGCAAAACTTGACTAAGAGAGAGAATCACGTTTTGCCCTGAAAAAAACTTGACCAAATTCTTGACATTTCAAACAAAAAAATATTTCCTAAAGCCAAAAAAAAAAAAATAACAAATAAAAAGGAAATTAAATAAGGAAATATTTTACAAACATTCCGTTTATTTTTTCCTTCTCATTTATTTTTCCTAAAAACAAAAACTGAAATTTACAATTAATATACAAATTTCTACTTTAAATTTCTTTAAATTCCTTTAAAATCTTTAAATTGCTTTAAATTCCATTGAATTCCTTTAAATTCCTTTAAAATCTTTAAACTGCTTTAAATTCCTTTGATTTCCTTTAAATTCCTTTAAAATCTTTAAATTGCTTTAAATTCCTTTAAATTTCTACTTAACCGTAAATAAAATTCAATTCGTAAAAAATTTTTGATACAGATGTAAAAATATTCTTTTTAAACTACATTTTAGTAGAAAAATAAAAGCACTTTTCGATTAAAGTTAAAATTTTTCATTTCGAGTAAAATAGCTCAGCGGTAAAGTTCTTAACTGAGAAATAAATATTCAGTGTTCGATTCCAGTCAAATGTGTTTTTTTTTAAATTTTTGTTTTGTAGATGTTTTTTTAATTCTATGAAACGAATTAACATTCTTGGAAGAATGGTAAATTTGTGTTTAAAAGACAGAAACGATACAAAATCCCATATATTAAGACCATATGAATTGATATTGGAACCCAAATGGTTTACTATAAAAAAAACTATTTTTTTATCAACACATGAATCCATCGTTTTGTATGGGAACCCATATAGATTCCGATTTTGAATTCTTAGAAGAATGGTAAATTCGAGTTTAATAACCAAAAATGATATAGGACCCCATACAATAACACCATATGAATTGATATCAGAACCCAAATGGTTAACTGTGAAAAACTGTTTTTTTTTATTAACACATGAACCCATAGAGTTTCTTCTATAAGAACCCATATAGATTCCGATTTAGAATTCTTAGGAGAATGGTAAATTCGAGTTTAAAAACCACAAACGATATGGGATCCCAAAAATTAACACCATATGAATTGATATCGGAACCCAAATGGTTTATTGTGAAAAACTTCTTTTTATTAACACAGAAACCCATAGGGTTTTCTATATAAGAACCCATATGGATTTCGGTTTAGAAAGTGCCCTTAAAAGTATAAAACTATTTCTTCTTAGAGAAGGAACCCATACGTGTTTCTTTACAAGACCTTAAACTATTTTAATGGAAAATTCATATACATCGCAAAATGAGAACTCATGTATAGATAATAATAGAAATCGAAAGAATAGGGAATGTAAGAAATATAAAATAGAAAAAATAAAGATTCATAAAAGAACCCATACATGTTTTTATATAAAAGAACCCATATATGTTTTTAAAATAAAAGAACCCATATATGTTTTTAAAATAAAAGAACCCATACATGTTTTTAAAATAAAAGAACCCATACATGTTTTTATATAAAAGAACCCATACACGTTTTTATTTAAAAGAACCCAGACGGATTTCGATGTAGAAACTGTTTTTTTAGTCTACTTAGGAACCCATAACTGTTTCTTTATATGAGACCAGACTCTATTTTACATGAAAACTTATATGCATTTGGGAATGAGAACCCATGCCGGATAATTAATCGATTATCGATTAATCGAATTTTGAAAAAATAGACACTATTGAAAATTTTCCCATGGGTTCGAATAGTGACCCGCATGGAAACTTATATTGAGACCCATAAACGAAACCATATGGGAACCTATATTGAAACCTATCGGAAATCACATGGGATATCACCCCTTAACACTCTATATGGATTTCTATGCGAACCCATATGGGTAACTAGGTAAGAATACCAGACTCATAGAATTTACATAGAAAGCCGTATAGGTTCGTTAATAAGACTTCATATATATATTTCCATGAAACTTCTGCATTTCATATACATGGGAACCCATAAGTGTTTTTTCAGAGACCTGACTGTTTTACATGTAAATCTGTGTATTTTGTTTTATGAGAACCCATGTCGTGTATTTAGTCAAATTGTCATGAGAACCTATGAAATATGAATATATAAACCTATGGGTTCCGGTTATAACCCAAATGGATTTATAATATAGGAATCAATTATTGAAACTATATGGGAACCCATAGAGAAATATGTTACTAACCTTATGGGATTTTTAACATAATATGGATTATTAGGGGAACCCATAGGAAAATATATCACAGACCACATGGGATCCTATTCTAAACAGCCTATGGATTTCTATGTAAACCCATATAGGTAACTAGGGAAAAATACCTTTAATTGAAATGGAGCCCCTTAAAAGTTAGCTGCGAACCCATATAGACAACTAGAGAAAAATACCTTAATTTGATTGACATATAGCCCCTTATAGGTTCGTTTATAAGACTTCATATGGATTCCCATGTAACTTCTGCATTATATATACATAGGAACCCATAAGTGTTTCTTTCAGAGACCTGACTATTTAAAATATGGAAATCTATATATTTTGATTCATAAGAACCCATGTCGTGTATTTAGACAAATTATCATTAGAACCTACGGAATATGAAAATGGGAATCTATGGGTTCCTGCAATAACCCAAATGGATTTATAATATAGGAGTCAACAGTCGAACTATACATGGGAACCTATAGAGAAATATATCACTAACCTTATGGGATTTCTTAACATAATATGGATTGTTATC
Source organism: Leptopilina drosophilae (assembly GCA_032873175.1). NCBI lineage: Eukaryota > Metazoa > Arthropoda > Insecta > Hymenoptera > Figitidae > Leptopilina > Leptopilina drosophilae. Next base: position 7,629,744 of record CM065486.1, read on the forward strand.
GGAACCCATAGGAAAATATATCATTGACCACATGGATTCCTATTCTTAACACCATATGGATTCCTATGTGATTCCATAGGAACCTATATAATAAATCAATGGGATCCCACTCTTTAACACAATATGGGTTCCTATGGGAACCCATAGAAAAATATATCATAAACTACATGGGAGCCTATTCCTTAACTACCCATAGGGTTATGGATTCCTTTGGGAACCCATATGAGCTAAGGTAAAGGAAAACCTATTAGAATAGTAATAGTAAATATAAAAATAGCAATAGGAAATAGTAAGTAATAAAAATTATAGTAAAATAAATATAAGAAATAGTAAAGAAAGTATAGTAAAATAAATATAAGAAATAATAAATAGTCAATAAAAAATGACAGTAAAAAATTAAAATAATAGTAAAAAGAAATTGCCAAAAACGTAGTGGAAGAAAAAAATTACAAAAACGAAAAAAAGAGAATAAAAAAATTGCAAATTAAAGAAAGAAAAACAAATTTCTGATGAAATTGAGAATTTTTCTTTGAGTCATTGAATTTATAAAGAATGGAATATAAAATAGAATGCATATCGTGTATATATATATATATATATATATATATATATATATATATATATATATATATATATATATATATATATATATATATATTATATATATATATATATATATATATATATATATATATATATATATATATATATATATATATATATATATATAAAAATGACGTGAGGCCATCGATCTCTCGAGAGACTGAGAGTTAAAAACTTCTTTTCAAAGCAAAAAAAAGGAGAAAAAAAAGAATAGTGACGCATCATCATAAATCGTTATTTCGAGCAAAGCGTTTATTTAGCTTTTCCAAAGTTCGGCCCCTGAGATATATATATGTATATATATATATATATATATATATATATATATATATATATATATATATATATATATATATATATATATATGTATATATATATGTATATAAGAGAGTTTGAATAAAAAGTTCCCCAAAAAAACTGCGACAATGCAACATTAGTATTTTCGTCTTCTTTTTTTTTTTTTTGGTATAACAGTGGTCGTCCATGGCCAGGAAGCTGTGCTCAGGATGTGCAACTTTTTATACATATATATTATGCATACAAAAGAAGGAATCTCTATTTTCTCTAAACTGACTGGTCCTCCTCTATTTGTTTATAATGTTGTTTGACCAGCAGCCATCAAGTGCAAACTTACCTGAAACCTCTCTCACTCTCTCAATTCTTATTTCTCTTATGTATATATGTATACTTTTAACATCAAAATCGTATCCACAAAAATTTTCTTTACTTATAAATGTAAATAATTGTTCCAGTCATTTTCAAAGTTTATTCGACTCCCTTGTTGACTTTACATTCAACTTTTCTCCTGATATATTAAAAATCCCCTTAAAATGTATTGCAAATATTTTTATCATCTATTTGTGAATATATATATAGGAACCCATGGAAAATTTTCATTTGGCAATCCACATGGGTTGTCATACCGCAATTCAAATAGGTTCTCATAGGAACCCATATGAATCTATAGGAACCCATACGAATCTATAGGAACCCATATGAATCTATAGGGACCCATATGAATCTATAGGAATCCATATGGAATTAAGAAATATGAACCCATAAGTTTTCCGAAATACTTCTCTATGGGTTCTCATAGGATTTTATTTAATGTTTTTTGGATAAGAATCTATATGGGACTCGTATGATAATATTTAATAGGTTCTAGAGTTAATTTGATTACGTATATGTTATGGGTTCTCATACTGTAAGTCTTATGAATTCCCATAGGGATTCATATTATGTTAAGACATTGGGTCCCATGAAAATTGGCATTTATTTCTCTATGGATTCACATTGGAATCAATAGAATGTTAAAGGATAGGTTCACATATGAGGTTTATGGTATATTTATCTATGGGATCTTATAAGAATCCAAATGATGATATGTGGTTGGATCCCATAAGGTTCCATAAAATTCAATATGATTCCAATCCATATGATATTAAATTATTCGAATATATGAGATTTGTGATAATTTCGCTTCACTTTCAGTGAAAATTTATTTTCACTCTACTTCCACTTTCACTTTCACCTTTAATAAAAAACTTTATTTTTACTTCATTTTCAGTTTACTGTCAATCAAAATTTATTTTCACTTTATTTTCAGTTTACTTTAATCAAAATTTATTTTCATTTCATTTTCACTTCACTTTCACTCACAATTTATTTTCACTCTACTTCCACTTTCACTTTCACTCCACTTTTACCTGTAATCAAAAAATTAATTTTCACTTTATTTTCAATTTACTTTCAATAAAAATTTATTTTCACCTTATTATCACTTCACTTTCACTCAAAATTTATTTTCACTCTACTTCCACTTTCACTTCCACACCACTTTCACCTTTAATCAAAAACTTGATTTTTACTTCATTTTCAGTTTACTTTCAATCAAAATTTATTTTCACTTCACTTTTACTTCATTTTCACTTCATTTTCACTTTACTTTCACTCACAATTTATTTTCACTCTACTTCCATTTTCACTTTCACTCCACTTTTACCTGTAATCAAAAAATTAATTTTTACTTTATTTTCAATTTACTTTCAATAAAAATTTATTTTCACCTTATTATCACTTCACTTTCACTCAAAATTTATTTTCACTCTACTTCCACTTTCACTTCCACACCACTTTCACCTTTAATCAAAAAATTTATTTTAAATCCATTTTCAGTTTACTTTCAATCAAAATTTATTTTTACTTCATTTGCACTTCTTTTTTACTTCACTTTCACTCAAAATTTATGTTCACTCTACTTCCACTTTTACCTCTAAATAAAAAATTTATTTTCACTTTATTTTCAGTTTACTTTAATCAAAATTAATTTTCACTTTATTTTCAGTTTACTTTAATCAAAATTTTTTTTTACTTTATTTTCACTTCACTTTTACCTGTAATCAAAAAATTAATTTTCACTTTATTTTCAATTTACTTTCAATAAAAATTTATTTTCACCTTACTTTCACTTTACTTTCACTCAAAATGTATTTTTACTCTACTTCCACTTTCACTCCACTTTTACCTTTAATCAAAAAATTTATTTCCACTTCATTTTCACTTCACTTTCACTGAAAATTTACTTTCACTCTACTTCGTCTTTCACGCAAAAATTTTTTTCACTACATATTTACTTCACTTTCACTTTCACTCAAAATTTAATTCCATTCCAATTTCACTTCACTTTCACTCAAAATTTATTTTTATCCCATTGTCACTTCACTTTCACTTCAAATTTATTTTCACTCCAATTTCTTTTCACTTTCACTCCCCTTTTACTCAATATTTTTTTAATTAAATTTCCACTTCACTTTCACTCAAAAATTAATTTTTACTGCAATTTCACTTCACTTTCACTTTCCCTTCACTAAAAATTTTTTTTTCTATTAAATTTCCACTTTACTTCACTCAAAATTTATTTTCATTATACTTTTACTTTACTTTCACTCAAAAAATTTTTTATTTCACTTACACTTTACTTTTGCACTTTGACTAAAAAGTGCCGCATGAGAAAAATTTGTGTGGAGATGAAATTAGTCTAAATGTACAAAAATAGAAGGGTAAAAATTTTTGAATAAATTTGAAAATAAATTTTTAGTTTAAATTTAAGTGAAAGTGAAAGTGAAGATGAAAGTGAAAGTGAAGGTCAAATAAAAAATATTTGAGTGAAAGAGAAGTATGAGTGGAATGAAAATAAATTTTGAATGAAAGTGAAGTGACAGTGCAGTGAAAGTGAAATGAAAATGAATTAAAAATATTTTTACTGCAAGTAAAAATGGAATGAAAGTGATGTAAAAATGGAGAGAAAATAAATTTTCAGCGAAAGTGGAGTGAAAATGAGATGAAAAAATTTTGAGTGAAAGTGAAAGTAGGATGAAAAAGTGAAAATGCAGTGAAAATAAATTTTGATTGCAAATAAAAGTGTAGTGAAAGTGAAGTAAAAATTAATTAAAATAATTTTGATTTCAAGTTCAAAGGAGTGAAAGTGAAGTGAAAGTAGATAGAAAACAAATTTTCAGTGTTACTGCAGTGAAAATGGGATTAAAAAAAATTTTAAGTGAAAGTGAAAGTGTAGTAAAAGTGAAGTGAAAATAGATTTTATGTGAATGTGAATATGGAGTGAAAGTGAAGCGAAAATGGAGTGAAAGCGAATTGAAAATGGTGTGAAAATAAATTTTTAGTGTTAGTGGGGTGAAACTGGAATAAAAAAGATTTCGAGTGAAAGTGAAAGTGGAGTAAAAGTGAAGTGAAAATAAATTTTGAGTGAAAATAAATTTTGTTTGAATATGAAAGTGAAGTGAAAGTGAAGTGAAAATAATTTTTCAGTGAATATGCAAATGGAGTGAAAGTGAAGTGGGATGCAAAAAATTTTGAGTAAAGGTGAAAGTGGAGTAAAAATGAAGAGAAAATAAATTTCAAGTGAATGTGAAAATAGAGTGAATCTAAATTTTCTATGAATATGAAAGTTAAATTAATGTAAAGTGAAAATAAATTTTGACTGACTCTGAAAGTGAAGTGAAAGTGAAGTGAAATTGAAGTGAAAATAAATTTTCAGTGTTAGGGGAGTGAAAATAGGATTAAAAAAGGTTTTAGAGTGAAAGTGGAGTAAATGTAAAGTGTAAAAAAATTTTTATTTTATTTTATGTTTATTTTATTTTATTTTATGTTATGTTTATTTTATTTTATTTTATGTTATGTTCATTTTATATTATCGCCATTAAATCTAATTATTTTTTCTCAACAAAATTTTCAAATCTATACTTTAAAAGGCCAGTTTGTAATTTTTATCCCAACAATTTGTTTCTTTTCAAGGTAAATTCAAAGAAGAATTTAAATCAAAAAAATTTTCTTTTCTTGACAAACTACTTGCCTTCTTTTCTTTTCTTTTTTTTTATTCTTATTTGTATATATTTTCGTTGTCACAAGAGTGATCCATCAAAATGTGAAAATAACAATAAGAAAAGAAGGACAGTTTAGAAATTTTCACATGACCTCATTTTAATGCATATTATCCAGTTTTTGCATGTGACTTTCTTTTCGAAGTTTTAATCTGTTCCCTGGAGTTGTAGCCACGCGTTTCCTGATCCGCCTGGGATCAAGAGAGAATAATCCCTCGTGTCTGTGATATATACATATAATATAAAATGGAAGAAAAAAAAAATTCGTGTTTCTGCACGTGCCCTGAAACAGTTATTAATTTTTTTTTTCTTCTTCTTTCTCTTAAATGCATTACAAACACATTTGATATATGTGGAGTGAATTTTTTCAAAAACCAGTCCCAACATAACAGCTGGTGAAAAAATGGAAAATGTAAACGAAGAAGAAGAAGAAGAAAAAGAAGATGGGACCTAAATTTTCCACGGACAATTTTCAGTTTGGACCCAACCTACTTGGGTCTTGGCTTTTGGATTACCATCAGGCGTGCTCTAAAGAAATAATTTTAATTGTTTTGCCGCCACCTCCCAGTTTCCTGTTCTATTAAGAAACGACAGATGCTGCGTGTTTGTTATGTACATTATTATTATACATTTTATTTTCCAAACATTTTTTTTCCTAACTCTTTTAAAAGCATTTTTATTATTATTATTATTATTACTATTAGTATGTAATTATACGGTCATTGTTTATTTCAATTTTATTGTTTGACATATATTATTATGGTTTCTAAATTTCAACTGCTGAAAAAGTCTTGTTAATTAGTAAATTAGTAAATATTAGTAATATTAATAATATTAGTAATATTAGTAATATTAGTAATATTAGTAATATTAGTAATATTAGTAATATTAGTAATATTAGTAATATTAGTAATATTAGTAATATTAGTAATATTAGTAATATTAGTAATATTAGTAATATTAGTAATATTAGTAATCAAGAAATTTCCATTAATTTATTTCCGTCTAAATTAGTAACATTAAGTAATAAAAAGTAATTTTTACTAACTTATTAATAAAATCTACAAATTAAAAAGTTATTAAAAATAAACTAACAACAATTTGCGTACCAAAGCGCGCCGATAATTTCTTAAATACTTTTTTTTAGGTAAACTTAGAAAATTAAAAAGAAATAGATTTCAAAATTTTTTAGTTTAAATTTCAAAATTTATTCAAATTATAAAAGAATAGCGTTTATTGTAGTATTCATAAATAAATCAACTTCGAAAGGTTTGAATTTGAAATTTCATAAAATTTAAATTTTTAATGAATTTAATTTGAAATTTTTGTAAAATTTAAATTTTTAATGAATTTAATTTGAAGTTTTATAAACTTAAAATTTTTAATGAACATAATTTGAAATTTTTGTAAAATTTAAATTTTTAATGAATCTAATTTAAAATTTTATAAAATTTAAATTTTTAATGAATTTAATTTGAAATTTTTGTAAAATTTAAATTTTTAATGAATTTAATTTGAAATCATTGTAAAATTTAAATTTTTAATGAATTTAATTTGAAATTTTTGTAAAATTTAAATTTTTAATGAATCTAATTTAAAATTTTATAAAATTTAAATTTTTAATGAATTTAATTTGAAATTTTTGTAAAATTTAAATTTTTAATGAATTTAATTTGAAATTTTTGTAAAATTTAAATTTTTAATGAACATAATTTGAAATTTTTGTAAAATTTAAATTTTTAATGAATTTAATTTGAAATTTTTGTAAAATTTAAATTTTTAATGAATTTAATTTGAAATTTTATAAACTTAAAATTTTTAATGAACATAATTTGAAATTTTTGTAAAATTAAAATTTTTAATGAATCTAATTTAAAATTTTATAAAATTTAAATTTTTAATGAATTTAATTGGAAATTTTTGTAAAATCTAAAGTTTTAATGAATATAATTTGAAATCATTGTAAAATTTAAAGTTTTAATGAATTTAATTTGAAATTTTTGTAAAATTTAAATTTTTAATGAATTTAATTTGAAATTTTTGTAAAATTTAAATTCTTAATGAATTTAATTTGAAATTTTATAAAATTTACATTTTTAATAAATTTAATTTGAAATTTTATAAGATTTAAATTTTTCATAAATTTAATTATAAATTTTTAAAAACTTAGATTATTGCAAAATGTTAATATTAATTCAAATTCTTCTTGAAATTTGTAAAATTTGTAAATATATATTTAATTAAATATCTAAAATAATGACTATACAGAAAAATTTTTGTTAAAAACATTTTGAAAAATTGAATTTTGGTAAAGTTAGAAATTACTGCAGAAAATGCAACTGTTTTCAATCGTAATAAAATTCATCTTACAAAATTTCAATTATGTTCAAAATTTAAAGAAATTTAGCGTCAAAATCACAACCAATTTTATCAATATAACAAAATTCGTCTCCAAAATTCAAATATTTAAAAAAAATTCTTTATTTTATTTTCAGTATCCGCACTGTTTTAATAAATTTCCTAAAAAAATTCCATTATTTAAAAAAAATTCATAAAATGGAACTAAAGCATTTAATTATTTTTTTATAAATAAAATAAAAATTGCAGAGGAATTCAATTAAAAATTCTTTTTCAATAAATTTTCTCGCAATATTTCAATTAATTACATAAATAAAGCAGTTATTTATAAAGTCAATTATTTTTATAAATAATAAATTTGCTTTAGGAATTTTTTCAATTTTCGTCAATTTTCATAAATTATAAAGCTCATCGCAGGATTTTAATTATTTTTAGTCCAGTATTAAAATGGAATTCTTGGAAAAATGTATAATTAATATTCTGAAAAATTTTGATGAAAATTCGTGAAAAGAATTCAATTATTTAAAACTTGGTTGATAAAATTCTTTACAAGAACTAAATTTTAAAAATCATTGAATTATTTAATAAATAACTTTTGTATATTTAAATAATATACAATTTTCTACAAATTCCTCGAAAAGTGAAAAAAATTATTAATCTTTTTTTTACTCTTGAAAAATTTATTTAAATTCGTCAAAAGAATGCAATTAGTTAATAAAAATTTTGTTTGTAAAATTCTTTATGAGAATTTAATTTTAAGAAACAGTCAATTTTGAAGTATATTATTTTCCGTTGGATTGAAATAAAAACAATTTTTTTAAATTTGTTTCAAATTAAAATATTTGAAAACTTGAATTTTCTCTACTTTTAACTGATGTCAATTTTGAAGAATTTTTATTTTTTGAAAAAGTTTAATTTAATTGTGTGTATGTGTGTAAACATCATATTTTCATAAATATCTCCAAATTCAAAAGAGCTTTTGGACTGAATTTTTTTTTAAACTGTAGGTCTCACCTGCGGACATAAAATGAGAGTACTTTGAGATAGATTAATAAAGTTTAACTATATATTTTTTTGATTTTTGATTTTTTAAAAAAACGTTTTTTGCCCATAACTTTAAAAAAATGTTAGAACACCAATAAATGTTTTTTCTCTAATTTTTTCGAGTTCTTTTGGACGCATATTTTAAGCCCTCAATGGACATTTTTCGTCCATATTCACCGGAGATATTAAACTTTTAAAAATCCAAAATTTTTTGAGTATAAGTCTTTTTTGAAAATTTTTTCGAAAAATGTAGAAATAACTTTGAAACTATAGTTACCAACTTATAGAGCATTAAAAAACGCTTCGATTGATGTATTTTTGATGTTAATTCAATTAGAAATAAAGAAGTTATTGCCAATTTTTTTTTGTCTTTTGATTTAAAAAAATGTTTTTTGTCCATAATTTAAAAAAAATTAGGACACCTATAAATGTTTTTCTCTAATTTTTTCGAGTCATTTTTGTCGCATATTTTGAGCCCTCAATGAACATTTTTCGTCCATATTCACCGGAAATATTAAACTTTTAAAAATCAAAAATTTTTTGAAAATAAGACTTTTTTGAAAATTTTTTGAAAAAATTTAGAAATAACTTTAGAACTACAGTTACTAACTTGTAGATCATTTAAAAACGCTTCGATTGACTTATTTTTGAAGTTAATTCGTTTAGAAATAAAAAAGTCATTAACATATTTTTCTGACTTTTGATTTTTCAAAAAAAAGTTTTTTGCCCATAACTTTAAAAAAATGTTAGAGCATCTATAAATATTTTTCTCTAATTTTGTAGTTTTTTAAGACGCATCATTTGAGCCCTCAATGAACATTTTTCGTACATATTCAATGGAGATATTAAATTTTCAAAAAACAAAAAATTTTGTGAAATAAGACTTTTTTGAAAATTTTTTTGAAAAATGTAGGAATAACTTTAAAACTACAGTTGCCAACTTGTAGAGCATGAAAAAACGCTTCGCTTGACCCATATTTTAAGCTAATTCGATTATAAATAAAAAAGTTATTGACATATTTTTTTGACTTTCGATTTTTCAAAAAAAAGATTTTTGCCTATAATTTTAAAAAATGTTAGGACATCTATAAATGTTTTTCTCTAATTTTGTAGAGTCTATTTAGACGCATGTTCTAAACTCTCAATGAACATTTTTCGTCCATATTCACCGGAGATATTAAATTTTTAAAAATCAAAAATTTTTGAAAATAAGACTTTTTTGAAAATTTTTTCGAAAAATTTTGAAATAATTTTAAAACTATAGTTACCAACTTCTAGAGAATTAAAAACGCTTCGAATGACTTATTTTAAAAGTTAATTCGATTAGAAATAAAAAAGTTATTAACATATTTTTCTGACTTTTGATTTTTCAAAAAAAAGTTTTTTGCCCATAATTTAAAAAAATGTTAGGAAACCTATAAATGTTTTTGTCTCATTTCGTCGAGTTCCTTTAGACGCATCTTTTGAGCCCTTAATGATCATTTTTCGTCCATATTCACCAGAGATATTAAACTTTCAAAAATCATAAATTTTGGAATATTAATCTTTTTTGAAAATTTTTTGGAATAATTTAGAAATAACTTTGAAATTACAGTTACTAACTTATAGAGCATTAAAAGTCGCTTCGATTGATTTATTTTTGAAGTTAGTTCGATTAGAAATAAAGAAGTTATTGACAAATTTTTTTGAATTTTGATTTTGAAAAAAAAGTTTTTTGCCCAGAATTTAAAAAAATATTGGGACATCTATAAATATTTTTCTCTAATTTTATAGTGTCTATTTAGACGCATCTTTTGAGCCCTGAATGATCATTTTTCGTACATATTCACTGGAGATATGAAATTTTTAAAAAACAAAAATTTTGGGAAATATTACTTTTTTGAAAATTTTTTGAAAAAATGTAGAAATAACTTTAGAACTACAGTTACTAACTTGTAGGTTATTAAAAAACGCTTTGATTGACCTATTTTTGAAGTCAATTCGTTTAGAAATAAAAAAGTTATTAACATATTTCTCTGACTTTTGATTTTTCAAAAAAAAGTTTTTTGCCCATGATTTTAAAAAATGCTAGGAAACCTATAAATGTTCTTCTCTAATTTTTTCGAGTTTTTTAGACTCATCTTTAGAGCTCTGAATGAACATTTTTCGTCCATATTCACCAGAGATATTAAACATTTAAAAATCAAATATTTTTGAAAATAATACTTTTTTAAAATTTTTTTGGAAAAATGTAGAAATAAATTTGAAACTAATGTTACCAACTTGTAGAGCATTAAAAAACGTTTCGAATAACATTTTTTTAAAGCAAATTCGATTAGAAATAAAAAAGTTATTGAAAAATATTTTTGACTTTTGATTTTGAAAAAAAAGTTTTTTGCCCAGAATTTAAAAAAATATTGGGACAACTATAAATATTTTTCTCTAATTTTATAGAGTCTATTTAGACGCATCTTTTGAGCCCTTAATGATTATTTTTCGTCCATATTCACCAGAGATATTAAACTTTTAAAAATCAAAAATTTTGGAATAGAAGACTTTTTTGAAATTTTTTTAGAAAAATGTAGAAATGACTTTAAAACGATAGCTACCAACATGTAGAGCATTAAAAAACTCTTCGATTGATCTATTTTTAAAGCAAATTCGATTAGAAATAGAGAAGTTATTGATGTTTAAAAAAAACAGAAATTGTGGAAGAAATTTTTTTTTATGTGGGTTTATTAAATAAAGAGATAAAAATTAATATTTTTATAAAAAATAAAATAAATATAAATAAATAAAAAAACATAAATTAAAATAAAATAAATAATAAATAATTGCTGTAATAGCAATTGACAAAAATTGTTGAAAATTTATACTTTCTTGTTATTAACATTTCTATGAGGAAGTAAAATGTTGATGAAATTATTTCAACGAGATTAACGAAAACGAATGAAATGAGCACCAAAATTAGAACATAAATATGTAACTTATCAGTGGTTTTTTTGCTTTTTCTGTTTTAAAAAGTGTATTTTTTTTATTTTCATTAATTCTACTTTTTTCATTCATGCAATTTTTTTATAGCAGAGAAATGACATTTTTTTTGCATAAAAGTAGGATTTATTTTTTGTCTCTCTCTCTCTTTTTCGGTCTTTTTTCAAAAAAAAAAAAAAAAAAAAACCTGGTAACGGTTGAAATGTGTGTTTGAACGGTTTTTCGTTCTTCCTGTTCATTTTTGAGCCCGCGGCAAGACGAAGGATCAAAGGTGCGGTTTCTACTGGAATTACGAAGCGTGACATCTGGAAGCCAAAGCCAAAGTCCGACCCACGAAACTAGGTATAATGTGGATGTGTTAGTCTCTCTCTCTCTCTCTCTGTGTATAAGTAAAAGCTCCTCTTGCCCATCCCAAGGGCCGAAAAACTATGTCTCTGAATTCACTGTGTCGTCTGCTTGTATAGATTCCTTCGACCTAGAATCCTAGAGACCTTTTCGACCTTCAACACACTATATATAAGTGTGTGGCGAATTTATATATATTTGCAGGGTGAATATAGTCACAGATGTTGCGTGTGTATTTGAGGAAATATAACAGGAACTAAAAGCTAGTGTATAAAATAAATTATTGCCTTCGAAAACTTGAAATGGAAAAATTAACACGCGCGAGGATTTTGTCGCAATTTCCCACGTTCGGAATATATATATATGTATACGTGTGTTGTACTGTCATATTTAATCCCTCATTTGACGGTTTCGTATTTAATGCGATTCAAAAATTATGAACGCAAACAATTATTCGATCTATTGAACGTATCCATCCATGAGTTATTTACTATTTTATTCTGTTTTCAAACTATTTTATTTCTGTTTTCAATTATTTATTTTTGTTTATTTCTTTTTTCGTTAATAAAATAACAAAAATGTAACAATATAGTGATAATTGAATAATTTATAGTTGAATCATTAAAAAAACAATAAATAATCAAAATTGTTTTCGGAACTTTATCCCAAAATAAACAATATATTAACAATAATTAATAATTATAATATTAATATAATTAATAATTTACGCTTTTTTTCTATTTTTATTGGATTATTTATACAATCGGTTATTTGAATCAATTAAATTTTCCTCCAGTGCGGTTTTGATTTTGAATTAGTAAATTTTACTAAAAAATTAGTGGAATTTTGCTAATTAGTATAACGTAGGGTTTTCCAAATTTTGCACCCGATGATTAATTTGTCAAAAAGTGGCAAAAAGTATAGCTTTCAAATTTTAAAAAAGTAGTAAAAAAGTAGTAAAAAAGTAGTAAAAAAGTAGTAAAAAAGTATTAAAAAAAGTAGTAAAAAAGTAGCTATCGAAAAATTAAACTTGACGACCAAAAAAAAGTAAATTATAGCAAAAGAAGTTAGAAACTTTACAATGCTGACAAAAATTTCAATCTATATTTTTTATTTTCCTGAATTTTTACTAATTTTTATCAGAAACACTTTCTTCGTTCTTCTCATGATGAAAAATTGAATTCCTGCAACGAATTTTATTATTCATTGTAAAGAATCGAATATATTTATATAAAAATAATTTAATTCATACGAAGAAATTTTTAATTCATTTCTATCGATACTAATTGTTGGCAAATTTTGTAATTTAAATAATTGAATTTCTATGGGAAATTTCTAAAATTCATTGAAAAGAAAAGTTTTTCAGAAAAAATTTGTTTAAATAATTTAATTTCGCGTTTGGAAGTTTTTGCAAAAATAGTAGATATTGAATTATTTTGAAAAAAAAATCCAATTAAAATTGTATTTAAAATAATTAAGTTATGTTACGAACAAATTTATTAATATATATTTGAATATAATTGAATTCCTGTTTAAAATTTAAATATTTTTTGCGTAAATAATTGAATTCTTGGAAAGAATTTAAAAAAATACGAATTTTTAAATAATTAATTTTTTCGAGGAATTGAAATTAAGTTTTTAAGAATTTTTTCGTATTTCGATTTTTATTTATTTATTTCGTTATTTCATTTATTTTTCGTGCAATTTTTGTAGAATTTTATTAAAAATAATTAAAATCCATCCATAAATTTTATAAAAATAATTAAATTATCTTTTATTCATAAAAAAATTCTTAAAATTTAAATAAATTAATAATAATAATAATTATTATTAATTAATAAAAAGACACTAATTTTAGGACAATTCTAATTTAAATAATTGATTTTCTGATAAATTTTTTAAAATCATGAAAAGAAATGCCTTTTAACGAAAATTATTACAACAAATCTTTGAAATAACTGAATTTTTTCAAAGAATTTTAAAAAATAGAATTTCTTAAATAAATGATTTTTTTCAGAAATTGAAATTAAGTTTTTAAGAATAATTACATTTTTCGTGTGAAATCCTGTAAAATTTTATTAAAAATAAAATTGAAATTCAGCGATAAATTTTATAAAAATTCTTAAATAATTGATTTCTTGATACATTTTTAAATTCATTCATTATATTATTTATAATAATGATTAATAATTATTTATAATTATTAATTATGATTAATAATGATCGGAAATGACTTTTAACAACATTTTTAAAAATTTTTTTTAAATAATTCAATGCTGTTTGGAAATTTGAAAAAAACTGTAAACATTAAAAATTATTGAATTGAGAAAAGTTTTTAAAAATAATTAAATTTTGCAAAAAATTCTATTAAAATTTTTAAAAATAAAATAGTTGCTTAGAATTTTATTAAAAATTTTTTAAAAAATAATTGAATTCCTGAGAAGAATTTTATTATGTATGAAAATAATATTGAATTATTGTGACAAATCTAAGAAAGATGTTTAAAAATAATTTTCAATTTTTCAAAATTTTAAACATTGAAATAAAAACATTAATTATTTATTTACTAAATCATTCGAAAAGAATTTTGATACTTAAAATTGAAAAAATCGAAAAAAACGAAAAGTAGAAGAAAAATAAAAAAAGAAACGATTTTTTAACTACATTTTTCGAAAAGAATTTTGAAACTTAAAATTGAAAAAATCGAAAAAAACGAAAAGTAGAAGAAAAATAAAAAAAGAAACAATTTTTTAACTAAATTTTTCGAAAAGAATTTTGAAACTTAAAATTGAAAAAATCGAAAAAAACGAAAAGTAGAAGAAAAATAAAAAAAGAAACGATTTTTTAACTAAATTTTTCGAAAAGAATTTTGAAACTTAAAATTGAAAAAATCGAAAAAAACGAAAAGTAGAAAAAAAATAAAAAAAGAAACGATTTTTTAACTAAATTTTTCGAGAAGATCGAATTTTGAAACTTAAAATTGAACAAAATCGAAAATAAACGAAAAGTAGAAGAAAAAAATTTGAAAAATTATTAAAATAATAATTAACTAATTGTTAAATTAATTATTTAATAATTTAATAATATTATTAAATAATATTATTTATATAAGAATTTTTTTATTTTTTAAATAAAAAAAGAAAAATTTTTGTGCTTAAAATTAAGAAATCGAAAAAAACTTTTCTATTTTTTTTCAACGTTTAAAATTTTTAAATTCAATTTTAAATTTAAAAAAGAATTTAATTTCAGTAAAAAATTTTTTTATTCTTAAAAATAATTAAAATTTTCTGAAGAATTTTATTAACGTTGTATTAAATAATTAATTTTTAAAAATATATTTAAATATTTTGAAATTTTAATTTTAAATAATTGAATTATTGTGGAAAACTTCATATGTGAAATAATGAATATTTCGATTAATTAAATTAAAGTGTAATATTAAAAATAATTTAAAATCGTCGATGAGTTTTATTATTTATAAAAATAATTAATGTTTTTGCTTTTTTTGTTTTTTTTTATTTTAAATTAAAATTTCAATTGTATTGAATTATTATATTAAAAAATTTAATTTTCGTAATTGAATTCTTGTAAAAATTTTCCTTTTTATGAAAATATTATTTATGAATTTTACTAATAAATAGTATAATTTTAACTAATTATAACTCAAAAATCGAAAAAAACTTTTCTGTTGTTTTCAATGTTTAAAATTTTCAAAATCAATTTTAAATTTAAAAAAGAATTTAATTTCTGTGAAAAATTTTGTTATTCTTGAATATAATTAAAATTTTCGTAAGAATTTTATAAACGTTGCATTATAAATAATTAATTTTTTCGAAATATATTTAAATATTTTAAAAATTCAATTTTACATAATTGAATTATTGTGGAAATTATTGTTCCTTCTTGAATTGTAGTCAATTTTCATAAATAAATTAGTCGAAATTACCGATTAGTAATTTAGGAATTTCTACTATTTCTACTATTTCTACTATATTTTTTTACAATTTCTTCTATTTCTTTACTATTTCTGTTATTTATACAATTTTTTTTACAATTTCTTCTATTTCTTTACTATTTCTGTTATTTATACAATTTTTTTTACAATTTCTTCTATTTCTTTACTATTTCTGTTATTTCTACAATTTTTTTTACTATTTCTATTATTTCTACAATTTTTTAAACTATTTCTATTATTTCTACAATTTTTTTTCAATTTCTACAATTTTTTTACTATTTCTACTATTTTTACTATTTTTTTTTTTGGTTTTGAAATACCAAACTGTATAATATTAGTTAATAGTAATATATAATAAAGTAGCAAACAGCGGAAATAAGTTCAATAATTATCTAAAAACGAAAAAATAAATTTTAATATTTGAAAAAGCCCGCGTTACAATTAGTGACTAGAGGGCGCCATTAACTTTCTCGCAAGTGGTAATATTTTACGTCAAATGATGGTATCAATGACAAAAATATGCTAATGATTGTAATAGACGTAATGTAATTAAGAAAAAAAAATAAATAAAAAATAATAATAATAATAATAATAATAATAAATAATAATAATAATAATAATAAATAATAATAATAATAAAAGATAAAAATAATAATGATTATATTTTTTCATTTATTAGATTTAAGAGAAAAAAAATATAGACTTTACAGCGTGAAATGAAATGAAATAGTAAACAAGGGAGTAATTAAAAAAATAATAATTATAATAATAAAAAAATTGTAATGAAAAATAATAATATTGATAATAAATAAATATTATTAAAAAAAATAATATTAATAATACTTATAACCAAAAAAGAAGTAACAATAGTTATAAAAAATGGAAATAGTATAACAGTAAAAAAATAATACTACAGGAAAACACAGTCGTCAGAGTAGGGCCACCTTTTCAAATTTGTTCAAGTTAAAGAGTCAAATTTAAATGGCTGAAATATGAAAGAGGCGTTTAAATAACTTTTTTCCTTTCATACAGCAGCAGTATCAACACTATTCATCTATAAATATCAAAATTTTATTTTCTATTCTTTTCTCTTTCCTAGTGTGTGTGTGTGTATTAGTAAAAATGGAAATCTTTTAGAAAAGAAAAGAACAAAAAGGGAAAAAAATGTTTCAACAGTAAAAATTTATCTGTATTATTTGAAGTACCGATCAGCTTATCACGATCGATACTTTCGACTGATGTTTTTAACTCTCTGGTCGTTAGAAACATCTGCCGTCTCTAGGGTAGAAATTGTGGCGCGTGGCCACCAACCAATCGGATTCATTCCGTATGTCCATTACAAATACATGTTATAAAGATGAATCGTTTTCTCCGTTTTCTCTAGCACGAGAATTTTTATAATTCTTCTTTTCAAAAAAAAAAAAAAAAAAAAAAAAAAGTGGAAAAGAAGGATTAAAAAGAATTTATTTTTTAATTTTTCTTCTACTTTTTCTTTTTTTTAAACAGATTTTTAAGCAGAAGTTTTTTTTTATACAGATGACAATTTATTTGACAATTTATTTGACAATTTATTTGACAATTTATTTGACAATTTATTGACAATTTATTTAATTAAAAGAAGAAAATTAAAAGAAAAAAAAGTTTAGAAAATAAAAATTGTAATAATTAAGATTTTTTAAATTTAATAAAGTATATAACAATTCCTTTCGAAAGATTTAGTTAATTATTGGTGTTTTTATTTCAATGGTTGTGAATTATTATTTTGTTATTACAATTCGATTATTATTTATTATAATTTATTGTTATTTCGTTATTACGATTTATTATTAATAATTAATCATTATTGTTTATTGAAAATACAATTATTTATTAATAATTGTTTATTTTTAAAATTTTTTAATAATGATTTATTTTAAGATTAAATTGATAGAATTAATAATATGTTAATAACAATTATTTGTTGTTAATTTTTTTTTAAGATTATTACAATTATTAATTATTATTCTAGATATTATTTTTATTATTGTTATTATTTTAGATATTATTTTTATTATTATTATTATTTTAGATATTATTTTTATTATTATTATCATTATTATTAGTGACATTGTTAGTTGTTTTAATTGTTGCTTGATTTTTATTATTATTATCATTATTATTAGTGACATTGTTTAGTTGTATTAATTGTTATTTTGATTGATATTATTATTTTTTTTTGTTAATCAAACATTATTTGTTTATTAATAATATGTTACGATCACGTTTAACATAATTAAAAGTTTTTACAAAAAATCTTGTGGGGCAAAGTCTCGACTATTTTTGAAAGTAAAAAAAAATTTCTAATTTGAAAAATTTTTTTTTCGCAAATTTTACTATTTTTTTAAAGGGACTATCATATTTTTTCGTGAATAGTTGGCAGTATTGCTGCAACGTTTCTGTTAAATATTGTGGGAAAATTTTTTTTCTCGAATGTTTTTAGATTTTTAAAAAATCAAACTTGAAAAAAAATTTAATTTGGAGAAAATTTTAATTTATTTTTCAGAAAAAAATTAAATTTTAGAAAATTTTAATTTATTTTTCGGAAAAAAATTAAGTTTAAGAAAATTTTAATTTATTTTTCGGAAAAAAATTAAATTTAAGAAAATTTTAATTTGTTTTTCGGAAAAAAATTAAATTTAAGAAAATTTTAATTTATTTTTCAGAAAAAAATTAAATTTTAATTTATTTTTCAGAAAAAAATTAAATTTTAATGTATTTTTCAGAATAAAATTAAATTTTAGAAATTTTTTATTTGTTTTTCGGAAAAAAATTAAATTTAAGAAAATTTTAATTTATTTTTCAGAAAAAAATTAAACAAATAATGTTTAATTATTAAAAAAAATAATAATAATGAAAATAACAATTAAAACTACTAACAAAGTTAATAATAATAATGATAGTTATATTAATAATAATAATATAATAATATTAATAATAATAATATTAATAATAATAATAATAATAATAATAAATAATAATAAGAAAAATAATATCTAAAATTATAATTAATAATTATAATAATCTTTAAAAAAATTAACAACAAATAATTGTTATTAACACATTATTAATTTTAACAATTTAATTTTATAATAAATCATTGTTAACAAATTAACAAATTATTAAGAAAATTTTAATTTATTTTTCAGAAAAATAATTTGCAATGAAAAGAAAATTTTAAGTTACTTGTCAAAAAAAAATTTTAAGAGTTAAAAGAAAATTTTAAGTTACTTGTCAAAAAAAAATTTTAAGAGTTAAAAGAAAATTTTAATTTATTTTTAAAAAAAAGTTTTAAGAAAAAAGAAAAAAAAACTCGTCGCACTTTTTTTCAGAGATATATAGATTTCCTCCTGCTATTTTCACGGTCCATAAAAAATATCACGCATTTTTGAGCCTCCCAGCGAAAAATAAGTTGTGGAATGCTCTATAATATAAGGGAGGAAGACACCTTGCACATCAAGGGTTGACTGTATGTATATATATAGAGAGAGAGAAGAGGGTGAAACAAGTCTTCGAAAAGTCATGGATTTCGCAGCGAGGGTGCTATATATAGGTGTTTGTAAAAAAAAAATCGGGGCTCACCATCACCACCCTCCTCACTCTCTCTCTCTTTTTTTTCTCTCTCCTCCATTTCAATACTGTGTGCCCTCTTTTTCAATATGAACCCTACAGGACCCCCCCTTATATTCTTATAATCATTTTGCTCGTCCTTTTAAAAAAAGGGTTTATTGCTCTTTTACTCGTCCACTTTGTGGGCTTATTTACTCGAAGAAAGGATTAAAGAAATTTTCTTTTGAACAATTTTCCTTAAATACTGAGACTTCTTTCCTTATTTTTCTCCATTTATAATCAAATTATTAACAAAAATAATTTTTCTCTCATTACCCGAAAGTAGAAACTGGAAAATATTCAAAATTTCACTCTCTGGGGGAATTTTAATTGAAAAAGATTTGAAAATAAGTCATTACAGGAATCTGTTATCGACAATTACCGACATTTAACGTTGGCAAGTGTACGCTTTAAGGGAATGTCGAATTTACTGACGAATCACATGCAAACAGAAAACATAGAGAAAATTGTTTGAAATACTTTTATCCCTTCCTTTTTTCACTCATCGAAGAGTTCGCTAGGGGAAAAAAGATAGATATTAAAAAAAAGGCGAAGAAAATTACAGAAAACTGTTATCGATAATTACCGACATCGAGCAAATTGTGTATTAAACCCATTCTTCAGTTGCAAATTCGTCTGTAATTTAATTCTTATAGAAACCGGTTTAAAAGAAAAGGGAAAAAGAGAATAAAAATAATTGCAGAAATCTTTTATCGACAATTACCGACTTTTTTACGACCCTTTGTGAATGAATTGTCAAATTTACAAACAATTGCCGATTTACAGACGAATCGCTTGAAAAACTGGTGAATTTCATAAAAAAAAACAAAATCAAGTAAAATTGAAAAAACCGAAGAAAACGATTGCAGGAATCTGTTATCGACAATTACCGACCTAATTTTCTAAATGGCGAATTTACAGACGAATAACTCGAAACATCTTCGTTAAATTCCTTGAAAAAAAGTAGAATCAAGTAAAATTGACAGAACCGAAGAAAAACGATTGCAGGAATCTGTTATCAACAATTACCGACTTTTTTCTTAATGGCGAATTTACAGAGGAATAACTCGAAAATTCTTTGTTTAATTCCACAAAAGAAAAGTTTAATCAAGTAAAATTGAGAAAACTGAAGAAAAATTATTATAGGAATCTGTTATCGACGATTACCGCCAATTTTCAAAATGTCGAAAATACAGACGAGTCGCTAGAGAATCTTTAATTAATGTCCTTACGAAAAACCGAACCAAATAAAATTGAAACAAGATAAAAAAAAATTATTACAGGAATCTTTTATCGACAATTATCGACTTTTTGCCAAAATTTCAAATTTACTGACGAATCACTCTAAAAACTGGTTAATTTCATTAAGAAAAAACGAAATTAAGTAAAATTGAGAAAATCAAAGAATAACAATAACAGTGATCTTTTATCGGCAATTACCGATTTTTTTCAAAATTTCAAAAATAGAGTCGAGTGACAGAAGCATGTTTGGTTAACTTCCTTACAAAAAACCTACTAAAAACTTAGAAAAACTTCCTTACTAAATAAAATTAAAAAAAGTTTTAAAAAAAATTTGTACAGGAAACTGTTATCGGCAATTACCGACTTTGTTCCAAATGTCGAATTTACCGACGAATCACTGGAAAATCTGGTTAATTTCATTGCATAAAAAAACACAATCAAGTAAAATTGAGAAAACCGAAGAAAAATGATTGTAGAAATCTGTTATCGACAATTACCGATTTTCCACCTATATGTCGAAATCACCGACGAATCACACGAAAATCTTAAGTTAATTTCATTACAAGAAAAACCGAAGTAAATAAAGTTGAAGAAGCAGGAAAAATGAGTGCAGAAACCTGTTATCGATATTTACCGACATCAAGATAATTGTGTATCTATTAAGCAAATCACTCGTTTCTAAATCGATCTTACTTTCTATCTTATAAAAAACGATTTAAGCTGAAAGGAAGAGGAGAATAAAATCTGTTCCAGGGATCTGTTATCGACGATTACCGACTCTTAACTCCTACCCGTATCGATAACAGATCAATAATCTGTCGGTAACAGATTTCTGTAATGATTGTTTTAATTTTGCTGGGAAATTGATAAAAGTGGTAATAGACACAATTAGTTCGCAGTCAGTAAATATCGATAACACATTTCTATAATTCGTTAAATTAAAGAACAATTTTCGAGTGATTCGTCGGTAAATTCGTCATTTAGAAAAAAGTCGGTAAATGTCGATAACAGTTTCCTGTAATCGTTCTCATTTGGTTTTCTCATTTTTATTTAAGCCTGTTTTTTGCAATGAAATTAACCAGTTTCTCAAGTGTTTCATAGGTAAATGGGACGTCTGTTTTCGACAGTTAACGACATTAACGTCTGTCAGTGTCGATAAATGTCGGTAAATTTTGACAACAAATTTTTATAATTAGTTATTTTCTCTCTCTTTCTCTACCGAAAGATGTCTGAGGTTTTCTTAATTTTGCTTGATTCAACTTTTTTTATAATGAATTAAACTAAAAGTTTTCGATTAAATCATCGGTAAATTTTACATTTAAAAAAATTCAGTAACTATCGATAACAGATTTCTGTAATCGTTTTCCTTCGATTATCTCAATTTTATTTGATTTTGCTTTTTTTTGCAATGAAATTAACCAGTTTTTTCAGTGATTCGTCGGTAAATTTGGCATTTAGAACAAAGTCGGTAATTGCCGATAACAGTTTCCTGTACAAATTTTTTTAAAAACTTTTTTTCAATTTTTATTTAGCTTTGTTTTTTGTAAGGAAGTTAGCCAAAGATGCTTCTGTCACTCGTCTGTATTTTTGACATTTTGGAAAAAAATCGGTAATTGCCGATAAAAGATCACTGTAATCGTTATTCTTTGATTTTCTCAATTTTACTTAATTTCGTTTTTTTTAATGAAATTAACCAGTTTTTAGAGTGATTCGTCAGTAAATTTGAAATTTTGGCAAAAAGTCGATAATTGTCGATAAAAGATTCCTATAATAATTTTTTTTATCTTGTTTGAATTTTATTTGGTTCGGTTTTTCGTACGGAAATTAATTAAAGATTCTCTAGCGACTCGTCTGTATTTTCGACATTTTGAAAATTGGCGGTAATCGTCGATAACAGATTCCTATAATAATTTTTCTTCGGTTTTCTCAATTTTACTTGATTAAACTTTTCTTTTGTGGAATTAAACAAAGAATTTTCGAGTTATTCCTCTGTAAATTCGCCATTAAAAAAAAAGTCGGTAAATGTCGATAACAGATTCCTGCAATCGTTTTTTCTCGATTCTGTCAATTTTACTTGATTCAACTTTTTTTTCAAGGAATTTAACGAAGAATTTTCGAGTTATTCGTCTGGAAATTCGACATTAGGAAAAAAGTCGGTAATTGTCGGTAACAGATTCCTGCAATCGTTTTTCTTCGGTTTTCTCAATTTTACTTCATATTCAACTTTCATTTTAAGAAATTTAACGAAGAATTTTCGAGTTATTCGTCTGTAAATTTGACATTTAAAACAAAGTCGGTAATTGTCGATAATAGATTCCTGCAATCACTATTCTTCGGTTTTCTCAATTTTACCTGATTAAACTTTACTTTTATGGAATTTAGCGATTAATTTTAGAGTTATTCGTCGGTAAATTCGCCATTAAGAAAAAAGTCGGTAATTGTCGATAACAGATTCCTGCAATCGTTTTTCTTCGGTTTTCTCAATTTTACTTGATTTAACTTTCTTTCTAAGGAATTTAACGAAGAATTTTCGAGTTAATCGTCGGAAAATTCGCCATTTAGAAAAAAGGTTGGTAATTGTCGATAACAGGTTCCTGCAATCGTTATTCTTCTGTTTTCACAATTTTATTTGATTTTGCTTTTTTGCAATGAAATTAACCAATTTTTCGAGTGATTCATCGGTAAATTCGACATTAAGAAACCAAGTCGGTAATTGTCGATAATAGGTTCCTGTAATAAGTTATTCCCCGTTTTCTCAATTATATTTATTTTCTTTTTACTTGTAATAAGGTTAACCAAAGATTTACCAGTGATTCGTCTGTAAATTGACAATTGTTTGTAAGTTTGACAATTCACTTACGAAGGTTAAAAAATGTCGGTAATTGTCGATAACAGATTTCTGCAATGAATTTTTATTCTCTTTTTTTTAATCGTCATTTGACAAAAGAAAATTAAAGATTGATTTGAAAATAAAGAAAATGCTGTAAATTCGACAATATTTACTTGAAAAGGGTAAAAAGTCGGTAATCGTCGATAACAGATTTCTGCGATGATTTTTTATTCTTTTTTTTATTATTATTATTATTATTATTATTTTTTTTTATTATTATTATTTTTTTTTTTTTTTTTTTTTTTTTTTTATTTGAATCCTCATTCGACAGAAGGAAATTGAAGATTAATTTCAAAATAAAGAAAATGCTGTAAATTCGACAATATTTACTTGAAAAGGGTAAAAAAGTCGGTAATCGTCGATAACAGATTTCTGTAATTATTTTTTTTCACATTTTCGTGTAGTATCTCTACCTTTTTCTCTACAACAAGCTCTCTAGTGAGCAAGAGAATAAAAATCGAAAGAATTTAAAATATTTTTCTTTTTTGGAATGATTCGCTAAAAATGAAGGATGATTTTGTCAAAAGAAGAAAATACCTAATGTTGATTCACCTTGAAAATATATTCAATTATGAAAAACTTTCAATCAAATAAGAAAAAAATGTCAAACAAAAAAAAGCATGACACAATGGCTTATTTTGTTCTCATTCACACTTGAATTCCATTTTTGCTTCTCTTGGCGTGTATTTCATATATATATATATATATATATATATATATATTTTTATATATATATATATATATATTTTTTTTTTTTTTTAATGTGAAGATTTTAAGAACGTCCCAGGTGAACGCTGTTCAGGGTTTTAGTTTAGAGGAACGATTTTTCATTTCTCGATGCTGCGAAAGTCCTACCCGACAATGGACGCGTGTCACTAGGTTTTGCAGCTGCTTGCCACTGTTTGTCGCGCACACATGGCGTTTTTACGAATGTATACTATATATATATATAATATGTGTGCAGTATACATCGTTCCAAAGAGATCTCGTCGCGAGATCAAAGCTTCTCGCAATTTTTTTTTTTTTTTTTTTCGTATACTTTGCAACAATATAATGTATTGCTGCATTACATTCGCAAAGTATATATCCTCGGGCGTAAAATATACGATATGTGTTATGTACACGCACTGCATCGGTGAGAAAAGGTTCCGGGTCCTCTACTATATACTCTATGTACGTAGTTTTTTTTTTTTCTTTTTTTTTTTGTTTTAGCAAATCCAGATCGCGGCTGATTCCACCAACTCGTCCACAATCGATCTATAAATCATTCGTGTCTATCTTCAGTGCAAATTCAAGACAGATTTTTTTTTTTTTTTTTAACAACCGTTAGAAACGATCCTTTTCCATTCATGCAAACTCATAATTTATTTTATTGCATTTCTGGAATTCATTTATTTTTTATTTATTTCCTTATTCTTCTATTTCTTTGAATTTACTTTATTTTTTCTTCTATTTCTTCGAATTTACTTAATTTTTTCTCCTTCGTATTTTTTTTTAATTTTACATTTTTTTAATTTATTACATTTTTGAATTTTTGAATTTTATGAATTTTTGAATTTTTTGTATTTTTCTTATTTTTTTTTTATTTTTTTAATACTGTATATTTGTTGAATTTTTTCGTTTCTTCATTTTTCATATAATTTTCTATGTTTCTAATATTTTCATTTTTAATTTAATATTTAATATTTTTATTTTCTTCTATAGAGTTGTAATTTTCTTTTTATTTTCGCATTTCTGTATTTTTATATTTTTTTGTACTTTTATGGAAAATTTAAAAAAAATGCAAAACAGAAATAAAAAATACTAAAACTATTAAAAAAAATTTCTAAAATAAAGAAAAAGAAAACTGAAAAAATTCAGCAAATGCAACAAGAACTGAAAAATAGAAAAATATAAGAAAAACAGCAAAGTCTAAAGAAATAAAAATAGAAAAAATTTGAAGTTCAAGAAAACAGACGAAATCAGAGGAAGAAAAAAATGTTAAATACGGAAGAAAAATAGAAAATAAAATAAAGAGTAAAAAAAAGAGTTTTTAAGAAAGGCAAAATAGATATAAAAAAATTTAAAACATTCAAAACAATAAAACTGCAAAATTAAAGGAAAGAAAAAAAATTAAAAAACGTAAAAAGAAGCGAGAAAATACAAAAATCCAAAAGTGGAAAAATACGAAAATAGAAAAATACGAAAATAGAAAAATACGTAAATAGAAAAATACGAAAATAGAAAAAAAAGTAAATAAATTCAATATTGGAAATAGACAGAAAAAAATTATAAGGATAACAAAATAAAATTCTAAAATATTAAAATAAAAAAAAATATAAACAACAATAATTGAAAAGTTCAGATAAAAAAGAAAAATACAAAATATTTTTTAAAAATAGAAATTCCAAAAATAGAAAAGTGGAAAAAATAAAGAGAAAAAATTTTTTTTTAATCAAAATTATTACAAAATACAAGAAAAAAAGAAAAAATTAAAAAAAATTTCAAAACGTAGAAATAAAAAGATATAAAAAATAGTCAAAAACTGCAAAAATAGACAAAATCAAATTTCGAAACATATACGAAAAAATTAAATTGCTAAATTAATTAATAAATAAAAATTAATTAATTACTAAATTAAATATGATAAATTCAAAGAAAAAAAATATAAAAATATAATAATACAAATGTAATAGAAAACTTGAAAAATAAAAACAGAAAAACGAAAAATCA
The DNA here is from genome assembly GCA_032873175.1 of Leptopilina drosophilae. NCBI lineage: Eukaryota > Metazoa > Arthropoda > Insecta > Hymenoptera > Figitidae > Leptopilina > Leptopilina drosophilae. The sequence goes on from CM065486.1 coordinate 7,655,905, forward strand.
AAGTATATAAGAAAAAATAAAATTAAAAATTAAAAAAAATAGAAAAAATAGCAAAGGGGAAAAATACAAAAATCAAAAATAGAAAAATAGAAAAACTACAGAAATACAAAAATGTGTAATGATACAAAAAAATTCAAGAAATCCTAAAAAATACAATCTTATTTAAAAAAAAATTGAATAAACAGGAAAAAAAGAATTACAAAATTTTTATGTAAATTGAAAAATAAAAAAATATGAAATTGTCAAAATCTGAAATAAAATAGTGAAAAAAATTTTAGAAAACAAAATTAGAAAAAATGGAAAAAAACAACAAAAAAATTCAGAAGAAAAGTTAAAAAAAATCAAAAGGAAATCATAGAAAAAAAAAGATTTCAAAATAATTCAAAAACTCGAAAACACAATAAAATTCAAAAATACAAATAAACAAAATTAGAAAATGCATAAAAAAATTGAAAAAAAAAATTAAATCATACAAAACATTTTTAAAAAGCAAAAGTTTCCGAATTAAAAAACTAGAAAATTACTAAAAAATTTCGTAAATAATTCAAAAAGACGTAAATAACGCAAATATTTTATAATAAATAAAATAAAAAAAACAATTAATTCAAAAAAATTAGAATTAAAAATTTGTAACAAAGGAAAATTTAATAATCCAAAAAATTATTTATACTCAGAAAAAGCAAAAAAAAATTTTTAAAAAACAAGAAAAATTCAAAAACTGAAGAAAAAGTTGAAAATAAAGAAATATAAAAAATGCAAAAATAAGAAAATAATAAAAAAATTAAAAATACAAAAATTAGAAAAATAGTAAAAATTTTTATTAAATATACAATTTAATAATAAAAAAAGCAGAAATTAAATAAAAACAAAAATTGACAAGTATGAAATAAAAATAATATGTAAAATTGTAAAAAATTTTGAAAACCAGAAAAATATTTTTAAAAAACTAAAATTCAAAAATATTTTGGAATAAAGAAATACAAAAATACATACAATTTGAAAATTCAAATGTATAAAACTAGAAAAATGGGAAAAATATGAAAAAAATTGAAAAATATAAAAATATAAAAATACGTGTTTATTTAAAAAAAAAAATTTTTCACATAAAACGTTCAAAAAATGTAAGAAATACAGAAATACATAATATACCATAATATAAAAAATTTAAAAATTAAAAGAAATACAAAAAAGGTTATGTAATGAAATAATAAAAAATTTAAAAAGTTAAATACCAACAAAAAATGGAAAAAGGAAAAAAAATTCTAAAAATTGGAAAAATATAATAAATACAAAATATATGTTAAAATTACGAAAACTTTTGAAAAAAAGAAAAAATTTAATAGGACAAGTACAAAAAAAATTTTTAAATAGAAATGAAGAAATAAAAAAATTTTAAAATGCGCTGAAGTTGCAAATTATAAAAAAATACAATAATACAAAAAATGTTATAAACTCAAAAACACGATAAAAATTTAAAAAAAAAACAAGAATTGGAAAAAACAAGAAAAAATCGAAAACTAAAGAAAAAATTAAAAATACAGAAATAAAATAATAGAAAAACTTCGGAAGATACAAAAATAGAATTAATACAAAAATTAAAATTATAAAACGAGAAGAAAATATTAAAAATGGTTAAAATTTTGAAAAATAAAAAAATATATAAAAATAGAAAAATACGAAAATATTTTAGAATAAAGAATATAGAATAAAAAATATAAATATAAAATATAAAAATGTAGAAGCAGAATAATGCGAAATATAAAAATTCAAAACTTATAATAAGAATAAAAAAAATAAAAAAATAATAAAAAAAATAATAAAAAATTAATAAAAAATAATAAAAAAATAATAAAAAAATAATACAAAAATAATAAAAAAATAATACAAAAACTAATAAAATAATAATACAAGAAATAATACAAAAAATAATAAAAAAATAATAATAAAAAATAATAATGAATAATAAAAAATATTAAAAAATAATAAAAAAATAATAATAAAATATAATAATGAATAATAATATCAATAATAATTTTATTAACAATTTTTATCACAAATAATAAAAAAATAGAAAGTCGAGAAGGAAAGAAAAAAAGCTGTTTTTTGACTTCTCATTCATTTGAAAAACACCATATTAAATATTATAGAAGATAATTTTTCATTTCCTTTCGCTTGCATGTGCAGCTGGTTAATATATTTTGATAGACTTAGAGAGAGAGAAAATAAAAAATCGATATGATCGAAAAAGACTCGTAACCGATAAATATCTCGTCAGGTATATTTTTCTTCTTCCAAGGTTTTAGCCCAAAGACGAGAGAATATCAGGTAGACTGTGTGTTGGAATAATTTTTAATCCCAAAGCGCTTCTGCATCTTCGCAGAGTTTCTCAAGGTTCAAAAGCAAAATGAATGGAGACGAAGAAGAAGAAGAAGCCAAGAAACCGATTCAAGTGCCTATAATGTAAAGGGAGAAAAAATTTTAATTACAATTTTTTTTCTTCTATTGCCTCTATTTTTTGTTATTTAAAAAGTAAACATTTTCAACAATTAAAAAATTAAAATTTTTTTACTATGAAAAGTATTTACAAAGAAAAAATGTTTTTACTGTGAAAATGTTTTTAATGACATTTTTTACTATGGAAAATATTTTCGAAGAAAAAATATATTTTTACTGTAAAAATGTTTTTAATGAAATTTTTTACTATGGAAAATATTTTCGAAGAAAAAGTATATTTTTACTGTAAAGAATACAGTAAAAATACTGTAAAAAATTCAAAATACTTTTGATGAAAAAATATATTTTTACTTTAAAAAATACTTTTGAAGAAAAAATATATTTTTACTGTAAAAAATACAGTAAAAATACTGTAAAAAATTCAAAATACTTTTGATGAAAAAATATATTTTTACTGTAAAAAATACTTTTGAAGAAAAAATATATTTTTACTATAAAAAATATTTTTCAAAAAAAAATATATTTTTACTATAAAAAATACTTTCAAAGAAAAAATTTATTTTTACTATAAAAAACATTTTCGAAGAAAAAATATATTTTTTAACTATAAAAAATACTTTCAAAGAAAAAATATATTTTTACTATAAAAAATACTTTCGACGCAAAAATATTGTTATTAGAAAAATAAATTTTTTGCCTATAAAAAATACTTTCAAAGAAGAAATATATTTTTACTATAAAAAATACTTTCAAAGCAAAAATATTGTTACTAGAAAAATGAATTTCAAAGAAATTTTTACAATAAAAAATAGTTACAGAGACAAAATATTTTTACTATAAAAATATATTCAAAGTAAGTTTTACAAATATAAACAATATTTACGAAGAAAAAATATTTTCAAAGAAATTTTCCCCCTGAAAAATATTCTCAAGAAAAAACATGTTTTACTATAAACAATATTTTTTAAAGAAATTTTTACTGTGAAAAATAATTTGAAAAAACAATAAAAAACAATTTCCAAGAAATTTCTACTGTAAAAAACTATCGAGGAAACAATATTTTAAAAATAATTTTCACAATGAAAAATATTTTTGAAGAAAAAATTTATTTCTACTGTAAAAAATATTTTTGTAGAAAAAATTTATTTTTAATGTTAAAAATATTTTTGTAGAAAAAATTCATTTTTACTGTAAGAAATAGTTTTGAAGAAAAAAAATGTTTTTACCGTTAAAAAATACTTTAGAAAAAAAATTATTTTTACTATAAAAAATATTTTTACTAGAAAAATTAATTTAGAAGAATTTTTTAAAATAAAAAATATTTTTACTAGAAAAATTAATTTCAAAGAATTTTTAAAAATAAAAAATAGTTTCAGAGACAAAATACTTTTATACTATAAAAAAATATTTTCAAAGAAATTTTTATACAATAAAAAATAGTTTTAGGGAAAAAATATTTTAACTGAAAAATAATTACATTTTTCTCAACGGAGATTTTTTTCTGTTAAAAGAAAAAAAAAATTTTTCTGTACAAAATTAAATTTTCTATCCGAATATATTTATTGAGATTAAATTTCACATGAATTTTTGCACTTACCAAAAAAAAACCTATATTGAATTTCAACGAGAGAATGAGCGATAAAATAAAATAAAAAGAATAGAAGAAAAAGAAAAAGAAGAAGAAGAAATATTACAAAAGAAGGGCATTGCCCTTCTTCCGCACTCAAGAGGAAGAATCAATTTCTCTCGACCATTTTCAAAAGTTCGTTCAATGTATAACAATTCGATAATTTTTGCCACTCCAAGTGATATATATATTTCGAATTATTGTCAAAGAGACGAAAAATCCAGAAAAAAGGAAATGGAGGAGGAGAAAAATGGCCTTTTGCAAAAATCCCAAAGAAACATCTGACCAAAAAGAGAAATCGGTAATTTTTCATTCACACATTGTAATTCGATAGAAAAAAAGTGCATTTTTCACTTTCGTTTCGTAGCTTTTTTTCTTCTTCTTCTTCACACTTTTTTCACAGTTAATAGGAAATTATTTTTATAGGCAAAAAAAGAAAATTAGACAAAAAAATTTGAAAATTATTTCTACATACTATTTTTACTGTAACTATTATTAATTTTACTATACTATTAAATAGGATTTTTAAATAGGCTTTTTCCTATTAAGTAGGATTTTTAAATAGGTTTTTACTATTAAATAGGAATTTTAAATAAGTTTTTCACTATTAAATAGAATTTTGAAATATAATTTTTTAAATACGTTTTTGTACTAAAACGAATTTTTAAATAGGTTTTTTACTATTAAATAGAATTCTTTAAATGTTTTTTTACTATTAAGTAGGATTTTTAAATAAGTTTTTTTACTATTAAGTAGGATTTTTAAATAGGTTTTTTACTATTAAATAGAAATTTTAAATAAGTTTTTCACTATTAAATAGAATTTTGAAATATAATTTTTTAAATAGGTTTTTTGTACTAAATAGAATTTTTTAAATAGGTTTTTACTATTAAATAGGGATTTTAAATAGGGTTTTTACTATTAAATCGAATTTTTTAAATGTTTTTTTCCTATTAAGTAGGATTTTAATATAAGTTTTTTTACTATTAAGTAAGATTTTTAAATAGGTTTTTACTATTAAATAGGAATTTTAAATAAGTTTTTCACTATTAAATGGAATTTTGAAATAGAATTTTTTAAATAGGTTTTTGTATTAAATCGAATTTTTAAATTGGTTTTTACTATTAATTAGGGATTTTAAATAGGTTTTTTACTATTAAATAGAATTTTTTAAATATGTTTTTTTACTATTAAGTAGGATTTTTAAATAGGTTTTTAATAAAATAAGTAGGATTTTGAAATAGGTTTTTACTATTAAATAGGATATTTTTACTTTTACTATTACTATTGCTCCTATTTAATAGTAGTAAAAATACTGCAAATAAAAATAGTAGTAAAACTAATAGTAATCATAATAAGAATAGTAGTACAACTAATAGTAGTTTTAATCAAAATAGTAGTAAAAAAATACTAGTTATAATCAAAATAGTAGTTAAAAAATAGTGGTAATAGTTGAAATACTAATAGTAATAATAGTTGTAGTACAAAAATTAAGATATTAAAAATAATATTGTACTAACAGTAAAAAAAGTATAGTGAAAATAATAGTACTAAAATATAGTACTAAAAATAGTAGAATTTCTAATAGTTATAGTAAAATAGACACTACTAGTTATAGTAAAAATAGTGTTAAAATTAGCAGTTGAAGTAAAAATACCACTAAAAATAATAGTGTTACTAATACTTACAGTAAAATAAATGTCAGTAGTTATAGTAAAAGAAGTAGTAGAAATAAAAGCAGTTAAAAAAGTCAAAATAAACTACTCCAAAATAGTGATTAAAATAATAAGTTTTACTGAAAATGAGAAGAAAACATAGTAGTAAATATAATAATAGTTACAGTAAAAATAGTTGTAATAATTATAATAGTTGTAGTAAAAAAATAATAGTAAAAATAATAGTACTTTTAAAACAAATAATAGTAAAACTAACAATAGTTTTTGCAAAAACAGTAGCAAATATAGTAGTAGATGAAGTAAAAAAAATTTGCAGTAAAAATAATAGTAGTACACGGAGAGAGAATATATATTAAATTTTGTAAAAATATTTTCAAATTGGGGAAAAAGTGCAACAAAGCGAAATTTTGATATTGAAAATACTAAACTTTAAAAATAGTTTTGTGAAATTTATTAAAGTTATATTAGTATTTAATTAATATTCTTGATATTTGATATAATTATACTAAATTTCACATAAGTTTTTTTAAAGTTTAGTATTTTTTATATCAAAATTTCGCTTTGTCGCACTTTTTCCCCAATTTGAAAATATTTTTACAAAATTTAATATATATTCTCTCTCCGTGTAACAGTCAAAGTATAGTTATAGTTAAAGTATAATAATACGAAAAATAATAGCATTGAAAAATAGTATTAATAATAGTTATATATAAATAGAAGATATATAAGTAAATAAGAATAGTAATAGTAAAAAATAGTAGAAACAATATTAGTAGGTAAAATAGTCAAAATTAGTATAAATAAATTACTTTAAAATAGTTTTAAGAAAATAATAGAAGTTGAACTTTATAAAGTGGGAGAAAAAAGTAGGATAAACAATAATAGTTGCAGTAAAATAGTAGTGAAAATAGTAGTAACATTAATAGTTATGGTAAAAAAATTATAGTAAAAATAGTAGTTATTTTAATAAAAATAACTAAATAAAAATAAAAATAACTAAATAAAAATAAAAATTACTAAATAAAATGACAATAGTAAAAGGGAAAACAGTAGTAGAATTAATAGTAGAATTAATAGTCGTTATGTAAAATATAGTAGAAAAATTAATAGTATAGTTGTAGTAAAAACAGTGTTAAAATTAGTAGTTGAAGTAGAAATAATAGTAATTATAGTAAAATTAGTATTAGTTTGGATAATTAAAGTAAAAAAAAATATTAAAATTAATCGTAGTTATAGTAAAAATAGTAGTAAATATAGTAATAAGAGTAGAAATAATATAAAAATAGTATTAGTAATAATAGTAATATAGTAAAAAAATATTAGTAAAAATAGTCGTTGATATAGTAAAAAGAGTAGTTAAAAAAGGAATTATAGTGGAAATTGTAACAAAAATAATGGTAGTTATATTATAAATAGTAACAAAAATAAAAGTATTTATAGTAGAAATTTTATAAAAAGTAATAGTAATTATTGTAGCAAAACTATAGTGATTATAGTAGAAATAGTATAAAAATAATAGTAATTATAGTGAAAATAGTAGTAAAAATATTAGAAATAATAGTAATTAATAATTATAGTAAAAATAGTAGTGAAAATATTAGAAATAATAGTAATTATAGTAAAAATAGTAGTGAAAATATTTTAAATAATTGTCATTGAGGAAAAATAGTAGTGAAAATATTTTAAATAATTGTCATTGTAGTAAAAATATTATAAATAATAGTAATTATAGTAAAAATAGTAGTAAAAATATTATAAATAATAGTAATTATAGTAAAAATAGTAGTAAAATTATTAGAAATAATAGTAATTATAGTAAAAATAGTAGTGAAAATATTAGAAATAATAGTAATTATAGTAAAAATAGTACTGAAAATATTTTAAATAATTGTCATTGTAGTAAAAATAGTAGTGAAAATATTAGAAATAATAGTAATTATAGTAAAAATAGTAGTGAAAATATTAGAAATAATAGTAATTATAGTAAATATATTATCAAAAATTATAGTAATTACAGTAAAATAATAAATTACAGTAAAACTAGTAATAATAATAGTAAAAATAGTCGTCAGTCAAAAATTAGTTAATATTTTTTCCAAATATGTGCTACACATGTTGGAGGGAATTTTGGTATTTGCGAAAAGTTTTTGAAAACCCCCGAATTGGGAACCTCTGCTGGGCGAGAGAGCGAATGGAACACAATACGAAGGGACCATTTGCGGGTATGAGAGTTCCAAGCAAACCTACCTGGTCTCGATAAACTGATTTATTTCAGCATCATTGTGCCTGACATTGCATCTGTTCGCGTTTTCGAAGTCGCATTACAAATCAGCCACCTTTTTCGCTTTTCGGACTTCCCGAAAAATTTACCACCAAATTTTACCTGACTTTTTCTTCAAAATGGGGAAAAAAAATTTCTTAATTTTATCAACCCTCTGAAAGAAAAAAAAGAGTAGAAACAGGAGAAAAAAAATATTCTTCTAACTCTTATTCATATGTTTAATTCAGATGAGAAATATTTTTACAAGTCACAATTTTTTTTTAATTTATTGAATAGTGAATTTATTTTTAATTTTTAATTATAAATTCACTTGACTATTGAATTAAATATATAATTTTATATTTTATTACTATTTACTTTGAAATTACTCAAACAATAAGAATTTTATTCTTTAAATCAACTGGAAATTTGACTATTGACTCAACTTGATTTTTATTTTTGAAATAAACTGTATTTTTTACTATTGACTTAGCTGGATTTTTAATTTTTTAATGAACTATTTTTGGCTATTGACTCAACTTGATTTTTAATATTTAAATCAGTTTTAAATGTTAAAAACATTTTTTCTATTTTTTACTATTGACTCAACTGGAATTTAATTTTTAAATTAACTTTATTTTTACTATTGATTCAAATCGATTTTTAAGATTTAAATCAACTGGACTTTTTACTATTGACTCAACTTGATTTTTAAATTTTTAAGTACTAAATCAAATGAATAGTCATTTGTTGACAAAGATTATTAAATACTGAATCTATTCGATATTTAACTATTGAATCAACTTTATTTCTGATTATTAGAATAACCTGGTTATTAACTATTTAATAAATTGAACTGTCGATTATTGCCAATTTTGACTATTGAACTATTGAATCAACTGGATATTTAACTATTGAATCGACTGAACTTAAAATAATTAAAGTAAATAAGTAGTAAGCTATTGAATAATTTAACTACTGAATTAATGATTCAATTGGATAGTCAGTTATAAAATGACTTTGTTATGAAATTATTAAATAAATTGTATGCTCAACTATTGAATCAATTGGATATTCAAACTGTAGAAACAAATGTCATTTTAATTGATAAATCGACGAAATCGTTAATTATTGAATCAATTTGATAGGTACAAATTAAATCAGTAACTAAATATGTAATTATTGATTGAAATGGGTTTCTAAATATTGAGTCAAGTGCATAATTAACTATTAAATAAATCAGGTATTCAATTGCAGTAACAAGTTTGAATTTAACTGTTGAATAAATTTTGTATTGAAGGACTGAATCAATGGGATATTTTAATTAATGAAATAAATAGTGAATCAATTAGCTATTTAACTATTGAATCAATTGTATATTTAACAATTAAATAAATTGTATATTCAACAACTGAATTAATTATGTATTTAAGTTTTGAATCAATTAGAAATTTTGCTATTAAATCAATTGGAAATTCAGCTATTGATTCAATTAGGTATTTACTTATTGAGTCAATTGCATAATTAACTAGTGAATAAATCAAATTTTTATCTACTGTATTATCAAGTTTCAATTTCACTGATGAATAAATTGTGTATTTAACGACTGAATCAATTGGGTATTTAAATTAATAAAATAAATAGTTAATTAATTAGCTATTTAACAATTCAATCAATTGTCTATTCTATTGTTGATTTAATTGACTATTTTATTATTGAATCAATTATATGTATTCAAGTTTTAAAACAATTAGAAATTTATCTATTGAATCAATTGGCTATTAAAATATTAAATCAACTATGTATTTTATTATTTAATCAATTGGAAATTCAGCTAAAAAATCAATTGGCTATTTAAGTATTAAATCGATTGGGTATTTTATTATTGATTCAATTGGAAATTCAGCTATTAAATCAATTAGGTATTTACTTATTGAGTTAATTGCATAATTAACTATTCAATAAATCAGATATTCAGCTACTGTATCAAGTTTCAATTTAACTATTGAATAAATTGTGTATTTAACGGCTGAATCAATTGGGTATTTAACGGCTGAATCAATTGGGTATTTAAATAAATAAAATAAATAATAAATCAAGTAGCTATTTAACTATTGAATAAATTGGATACTCAACGACTGAATTAATTGTGTATTTAAGGATTGAATCACTTGGTAATTCAGCTATTGAATCAATTGGGTCTTTACTTATTAAATAAAATGAAAATTAATTATGTATTGAAATGAATAAAATAAATAGTGAATCAATTGGTTATTTTACTATTGAATCAATTGTGTATTTAAGTACTAAATCAATTGCCTATTTATTGAATGAATCAATTGCATATTTAACTATTGAATAAATTAAATATCCAGCAAGTGAATAAATAGTGTATATTGATATTGAATTAATTCAATATTTATTGAATTTATTATTAAATTAATTAAACTCTTACTTTTTGAATTAATTGCATATTCAACTATTGAATAAATTAAATATCCAGCGAGTGAATCAAATAGTGTATATTAATATTGAATTAATTCAATATTTATTGAATTTATTATTAAATTAATTTAATACTAACATTTTAAATTAATTGCATATTTAACTATTGAATATTTATTCAATAGTTAAATATCCAGCAAGTGAATCAATAGTGTATTTTAATATTGAAACAGTGATGTAATCAACAATTGAATCAATTAACCAAAATTATTTTGCTATTGAATCCTTTTGTTTGGAAAAAAATCGTAATTTATTCTATAACAAAGTAATTATTAAACAAATCAAACAAAAATGGAAAATAATAGAATTTAAATGAAAATTAAATAGAAAAAACGCTCATATAACTCTATTTAGTGGGTAAAGAAATTGAATTTTCAAAATCAATCGATTTAATATTAAATTATTGATTTTTACTGTTTTGCAGAGGGTGTATTTGCCTTTTATTTTCCCACTCTTTTCCTCCACCTGCCCTTTTTTCTCTCTCGCTCGCTCTCTTTTTCCCTGCGCTTTTACTATATAGATTCTTCTCTCTGACATTGACTCAGGAATGTAATTGATGATGCTCGATATGTTCTCGACGAAGGTTATATATATAGTATGAAAGCATCACATATAAACGCGTGTGACGAGAGAGAATCGATGAGACTGGAACGATATTAATCTATCTGTTTTCTCTTTTCAAAGATATGCGTGTGTGGTGCATGCACTGTGCTCCTCTCTCATCGCATATTATATATATATATATATTTCTCTCCATTTATTAAAATTTTCTTTCACGTTTTTCTCCCGACGCATATATGCACTGCCGAGCAAAACTAAATTTATTGTCTAATTTCAATTTTACATGAGAGGGAAACAATCTAAATTGCTCTCGAGTCTACAATATACAATACATATATAGATCATATAGATATACATATAATTCAATAGCAACTGATGTAAGAGACAAAAAAAATTTATATATAATATTTTTAACAAAAATTATATTATATTAAGAAATTTTTATTATTTGAACATTTAACAAATTATATTACGTAAATTAATAGCAACATACGAAAAAATCTACGTTTTCCATTATTTACGTTTTTCACTGATTAAATTTTTTAAAAACTACGTTTATTATTAACCACACTTTTTATTAATTACGTTTTTCACTAACTATACGCAATTTATTAATTTTCTTTTTTAATTACGTTTTCTATTTACTAAAGTCATTCTTAACTACGTTTATCACATAATTCACACTATTTATTAACTACGTTATTATGTTTTTTAAAATCTACGTTTTCTATTAACTACGTTATTACTAAGTTTTTGTAATCTAAGAATACTCTTAACTACGTTCTTGTAAAAAATAAGCTTTTTATTACCTACGTTATTTCTATACGGATTTCATAATTTACGCTTATTCTGAACTACGTTCTTTTAAAACATACGATTTTTATTAACTACGTTGTTACGTTTTTAAGTCTACGTTTTCTATTAACTACGTTATTACTACTTTTTTATGATCTACGTTTACTCTTAACTACGTTCTTGTAAAAAAATATACTTTCATTAACTACGTTATTACTATACGGATTTCATAATTTACGCTTATTCTGAACTACGTTCTTTTAAAACATACAAATTTTATTAACTACGTTACTACATTTTTTAAGTTTACGTTTTTTATTAACTGCGTTATTACGTTATCCATAATCTACGTTTATTTTTAACTACGTTCTTGTAAAAAATACGCTTTCATTAACTACGTTATGACTATATGTATTTCATAATCTACGTTTACTCTGAACTACGTTCTTTTAAAATATATGCTTTTTTTTAACTACGTTACTACTTGGTTGATAATCTACTTTCATTCATAACCACGTTCTTGTAAAAATACGCTCTTTATACGCTTTTTAACTACATTATTACTACGTTTTTCATAATCTACGTTTATTCTAAACTGTTCTTGTAAATAATACGCTTTTAATTAACTACGTTATTACGTTTTCCATAATCCACGTTTTGAGACAGCTATACTTTCTTGATTAACTACGCTCCTTATTAAATAAATTTTTAATTAACTACGCCGTTTAAAATGTTGTTTTCTTAAACAATCCTTTTTATTAACTACGTTAATTATTAATTTTTTTTAAATACGTCTTTTATTAATTGCGTATTTTATCAACTGATTCAAGAGCAAATTCTGTCAATATAGATAACAGATCAAAACTATTGACTCAATACTTTTATTAATGAAAAACTATTGACTTAATACTTTTATTGATGAAAAACTACTGACGCAATGCTCCTATGGATTGAAAATACAACAATCAGAATACTGACTTAATGTCACTATTGCATAAATGCTATTGACTCAATATTTTTATTTATCAAATACCATTGATTCAATACTTATCTTGTTTGAATACTGTTGAATCAAATACTTTTGTAGATAAAATACTGTTGAAAATATACTCCTTAGTGGTATTCAATGAATTCTATTGACTTTGTATTTCTATTGATTAAATACTATTGACTGAATACTTTTATTGATAGTAGAATGTTGACATAATACAGCTGATTTAATGTTGCTATTGAATAAGTACTATTGACTCAATACTTTCATTTACCGGATACGATTGATTTAAAACTTATACTGTTGGAATACTGTTGACTCAATACTTCTATTGATCGAATACTGTTAACTCAATATTTTATTAATCGAATGCTAATGACTTAATATTGAATAAATTCTATCGACTCAATACTTCTATTGTTTGATTAGCGTTGACTCAACATTGTTCTTGAGTGCATTCTGTTGACTCTATAATTTCATTGATCAAAAACTATTGACTCAATACTTCTATTGATAAAATACGGATAACTCCATATTGCTATTGAATGATTTCTATTGACTCTGTACTTTAACTTGTCGAATACTATTAACTCAATACCTTTAGTAATAGATATAAATATAAATATTTTATATTAAACGAATGTTAACTCAATTCTGCTATTTAATGAATACTATTGACTCAACACTTTTATTAATATAATACTTTTGACTCAATGTGCTTTTTGAATGAATACTTTTGACTCAATACTTTTATTTGTCGAATACAGGTAACTTGATGTTGCTATTGAATGAATAATTTTAACTCATTTCTTTTAATTATCGGTTACTATTGACTCAATACCTTTATTGCTTGAATACTGTATACTCAATACTTCTATTGATAGAATACTGTTGACTCAATTTTTTATTGATCGAATACTACTGACTTAATATTGAATAAATTCTATTGACTCAATACGTCTATTGATTGAATAGCTTTGACTCAATATTGATATTGAATGCATTCTATTGACTCTATAATTTTATTGATCAAACACTATTGACTCAATACTCCTGTTGATAAAATACTGTTGACTCAATTTTTTATTGACCGAATACTATTGACTCAATTGGACCGTTAATTGTCAATAGTTCTTTTGCAGATATTATAAATTTATTAATTAAAATTTTTTTAAAATTAAATTATTAATAGATGAGAATATTTAGAAAAAATTCTTATGTCGGGAAATTGGAAAACAAATTTTTTGCCATTGAAAAGGATTTTTTAAAAGTAGAATTCAAATTCGAGAGTCAAAAAAAAAAAAAAACACGATGAAATAAAAAATATCTCGACAAATATATATTTTTTTCTCTCTAAATCCTGTCTCTGATTCTTCTTGTTGTTTCATTTCTTATTGTTCTTGTGTATATTCTATTCCAAGAGATAAGTTTTTCCAATTCGCATGCGATTCCAAAAATCGACAAAATGAAGTTTATCGCGGGGTCGACAAAATACACAATATATATGTACACATAAAATATCACCCAGTTGATCTGCATTTTCCTTCGTAACGTTTGTAAAGAGCGAGATAATTCAAGATAAGTCTTGAAAAATTTCTTCCTGAAATTGGAAAGATTTTTTTTTTTTTGCTTTTTTTATTTTATTTCATTTTATTTGTAGGATTTGAGAATGTAAATATAAAAAAACACAAATACCAGAAGATTAGAGGTGGGTTAAAGTTTTAAAGAATTGATCCGTGTTATGTAAAACAAAAAAAGAAAAGAGGGCTGGAAGGGGTACGAGTGCTGAATTTTTCATTTCCCCAGTGGGCACTAAATGATGATTTTATTCTTACGGTGGTCGAGAGGAGTAAAGGGGAAAGGGGGACAGATTGAGAAAAGTCGTAAAATTAAAAAATGCGCGGCACTCAAGTAAAAGATGTCGAGAAATCTTTGGGGATCAAAATTTCTTGTAATTATTGTGGGCAAACAAAAAAAAGATGAAAGAAAAAAAATGTTTTTAAATACAATAATTTTCTGAACAGTTGTAAATATATCAAAAAACGTTATAAAATATAACGTTTTTCTATTGATTCAATAGACTACTAAGAACTTTAAAATAAAAAATAAACTTTATTATAAAAGTATGGTTGACTAGATAAATTATAAAATAGGAAAATAAATGTCTAACTATTGATTCAATTGAGTATTTAACGATTGATTGAATTACCTATTGAACGAATTAGATGTATACCTATTGAAACAATTTAAAATTTAACAATTGAATCAATTTTCTATTGAATAAATTGACAATTAAAGCAATTGAATAAATTGACAATTAAAGTAATTGAATAAATTGACAATTAAAGCAATTGAATTAGTTAAAAAATTGAATTAATTAGTTAAAGCAATTGAATTAATTAATCAAATTCGCCATTGAATTAATTGACTATTGATACAATTAGATACACTTTCTATTGAATCAACTGGTTTTGCATCTACTGATAAAATGCTATGTTTTTCTATTGAAATAGTTAGATTAATTGGTTTTTAAAAACGAGTAGTGAGTCGAATTATTTTTTATTCAATTAGACCACAGTTCATTACAACAATTGACTATTGACTCAATTAAATATTAAACTGATACAAAAATTAACTATTGAATCAATGTAGGTCGATTTTTTAAAATCAATCGGAATTCATAAAAAATATCAATACAATAATCAAGTCAATAGCATATTATAAATAGTAATATTGAGTCAATAGTATTTTATCATTTGAAATATCGAATTAATATTTTGTATTTACTGAAATTAATGAGTCAATATTGCTATTTGCTTGAATTGTACTGATTTAATAGTTTTATTGAAGAATTCAGTTGTCTAATAATTTTTTTAAACGAATACTATATTTAGTAAATTCTTTCATTGATAGAATAATATTGAGTTAATAAAACTATTGAATCAATTGGAAGTTGAACTATTTAATTAACAGAATATTTAATTACTGAATCAATTTAAATCTTAACGATCTTTTGAATCCATATAACTAATCCATATAATCCATATAATTAATAAAAAATAGTATTACAATTAACAAGTCAATAGCATATTATCATTTTTAAGTCGTCAATAGGAATATTGAGTTAATAGGGCATTTTAAATAGTAATATTGAGTCAGTAGGAAATTATCAATATGAATATTGAGTCAATAGTAATGTACTATAAGTAATAGCGAGCTAATATTTTCTAATTCTTAAAAATATTGAGTCAATATTGCTATTTATTTGAATTGTATTTATTTAATATTTCTATCGAACGAGTTTTATTTACTTAATACTAATATTGGATGAATTCTATTGACTTGATATTTCTATTACTCCAATATAACTGACTTAATGTTTCTATTGACCTAATACTATTGACTCAATATTAATATTAGAAGAATTCTATTGACTTCTTACTCGATTACTCGATTACTTATTAATCGAATATGACTGACTGAATATTTCTATTGGCACAATATTAATATTAGATAAATCTTATTATAACATGTTATTTCCATTGACTGAATACTATTGACTAAATATTAATATTGAATGAATCCTATTGTAAAATGTAATTGTTATTGATCAAATATTATTGACTAAATATTTCTATTTGTTGAATTCTATTGACCTTATATTTCTATTCATGGAATACTATTCACTTACTATTTCTATTGATCGAATAGCATTGACTCAATATCTGTATATGTAACAAATACTATCGAATAAATATTTCTATTGATCGCATACATTGGCTTAATATCACAAATCAGTCAATAGTGTTTTATGTACAGTGAATATTTTTTTTAGTTTTTTAATATCGAGTCAATACTTTCTAGATTATAGAAATATTGAGTCAATAGGGGATAATACAATTTAGTCAATAGTATATTATTAACAGGTTATTGATACTTGAATCATGTAGGCAATAAGGCTATTTCCTTAGGAATATACTAAATTAATAAGGTAATTTCAATAGTAATATTGCATCAATAGGGAATTGTCAATAGAAAAATATTGAGTCAATAGGGAATTCTCAATTGGAAATATTGAGTCAATAGGGAATTCTCAATTGAAAATATTGAGTCAGTAGGGAATTATCAATAGAAAATATTGAGTCAATAGAGAATTATCAATAGAAAATATTGAGTCAATAGGAAATTATCGATAGAAAATATTGAGTCAATAGAGAATTATCAACAGAAAATAGTGAGTCAATAGGGAATAATCAATAAAATAATAATTTATCATTAGTAATATCGAGACAATACATAAAATATTGATGAATTTTGTGTAATTGAGTAAAAATATTGAGTCAATAGTCGATAATATAGTAATCGTTACTATTGAATCAATAGCGCATATTTACGCAATATTTTGTTTTTATTAATTTGGTATTTAATAGTCACACAAATATTTGTGTCAATTTTCTTTTTTAAATTATAATTTTTCTTCAGTGATTAGTAGGGGTCCATTGACCTGATAAAGAATTACAAAAAAAAATCTCATTTTGCGGAGAAAAAGAAAAGTAATTTTTTTTGTCAATGAAAAGAAAGCGTTTGATTGTAAATTATGAATTGCAGAATTTTGAGCGAATGATTTCACAATGTGAGGCAACTCTTTTCGTATCAAATCACTGACACAGAACGTTAAAAAGAGAGCGAAAGAGAGAGTGAGGGAGAGAGAGAAGGGGAGGGGGAAGAAAAATAAAGAAAGAGAGAAAAATGAGAAAGCAAAGTGAATGAGTGAGAGAAAGAGAAAAATATAGAGTGAAAGAGAGAGAGAGAGAGAGAGAGAGAGAGAGAGAGAGAGAGAAAAGAAAAAAGAGAGAGAGAAAAAAAGAGAAGATGAAGAAGAAAGAGAGAATGGTGCGTGATGCATCTCCTGTCATTCGGCAGAAGCTACTGTATAAGGCCTCGCCGTTCGTCAACCCCCGGTAGAAGAATACGCATTAATTTATATCTGCATACGTCTGTATTGTTATGATAATCACCAGGGTGCCCCAGCATCAGAGTAGACTAGATATTCTGGCAATGCTTCTCTCTCTCTCTCTCTCTCTTATTTCTCGATCTCGCTTCACTTAATATTAAAACATTTTTTTTTCTTGTTCATTCTCTACAATCCTCTTTCACACCGCAAAAACCTGGGAAAAACGAGTGATCTTCCTTTTGAAAATGTTTTAATTTGTGCATTTAAATAATAGAATGAACAATGCTCAATTACCACAGAAGGAAAAAAAGAAATTCCTCCCTTCTGCTCTGCTCTGCTCTAGGTATTTATAACACCTGAAATTTTTCATTGACTCTCACCATAAGAAAAATGCTATTTATTAATTTCTACTATATATATATATATATATATATATATATATATTAATGTATCGTTAATAAAAAACGTAGTTCATAAAAAAAGGAAATAATTGTGAAAATAAATTAATAAATAGGAAATTTTAATTAATATGAAACATAATGAACTACGTTAATACCTCTTCTGTTGACTACGTTTTCTATTAACTACGTTTTCTATTAACTAGGTTTTCTATTAACTACGTTTTTCATTAGCTACGTTTCCTATTAACTAGGTTTTCTATTAACTACGTTTTTCATTAGCTACGTTTTCTATTAACTAGGTTTTCTATTAACTACGTTTTCCATTTGTCCTGTTACTAATAATTTTTATTAACTACGCTTAAGCTTCATTACGTTTTCTATTAACTACGTTTCTTAGAAACTACGTTTTTAATGAAATATCTCATCTATTGACTACGTTGTTTAATACAAACACTTTTTAAAAACTATACGCTTATGGTTAATTACGTTTTATAAATATTACGTTTGTTATTAACTACATTTTCTATTAATTAAGTTTTATAAACACTACGTTTGCTATTTACTACGTTTTCTATTAATTACGTTTTATAAACACTACGTTTGCTATTAACTACGTTTTCCATTATCTATAGGTTTTATAAACACTACGTTTGCTATTAATTACGTTTGATAAACACTACGTTGCTATTGAGTACGTTTTCTATTAACAACATTTGATAAACACTATATACGTTTGCTATTAACTACGTTTTCTACGTCCTACGTTTACTATTAACTACGTTTTCTACGAACTACGTTTGCTATTAACTACGTTTCCCTATATCAATTACGTTTCTTAGAAACTGCGTTTTAAATTAAATACCTCATCTATTGATTGCGTTGTTTGTTACTAACAATTTTTATTAACTGCGCTTACGATTAACTATGTTTTCTATTAACTACGTTTTCTATTAACTACGTTTTCTATTAACTATTTTTTCTATCAACTAAGTCTTCCATAAACTACGTTTTACATTTGCTAAGCTCCCCATTAATTACGTTTCTTAGAAACTACGCTTAAAATTAAATACCTCATCTATTGAATACGTTGTTTGATATTAATAATTTTTATTAACTACGCTTCCTTTAACTTTATTTTTATTTAATTACATTATCTATTAGTTATAATAAAACTTTTTTTTAACGTAGTTAATAAAAGTACTACGTTGATTGTTATTAATTACGCTTTTCATTAACTACGTCTTTCTTTAATTACATTATCTATTAGTTAATAAAACTATTTTTAACGTAGTTAATAAAAATCGTAGGAAATAGAAAACGTAGTTAATAGAAGAGGTATTGACTTAAAACCATCATTTCCAAGAAACGTGAGTAATAAAACACGTAGTTTTGTGAAAAACTTACATATTAAAAACGTAGTTATTAAAAAGCGCAATTAACAGACAACGTAGACAATAGAAGAAGTATTTAATGTGAAAAGTAGTTTCTAAGAAGCGTAATTAATAAGGAACGTAGGTACTGGAAAACGTAGGTAATGAAAAACGTAGTAAATGGAAAACGTAGTCAATAGAAAACGTATTCAATAAAAACATAGTTAATAATAAACGTGGTAAATTAGAAACGTATTTTCCAGAGAAACGTAGTTAATAAAAGTACAGTTAATAAAAGCGTAGTTGGGTATCCAGCGTAGTTCACAGAGAACGTAGTTTATAAAAATGTAATTTTTAAGAACGTTGTTAATATAAAACGTAGTTTTTTGCGAAGAACATAGTTACTAAATAACAAAGTTTTTGACAACGTAGTTAATACCAAACGTAAATTTTTAAGAAAGTAGATAATTTAAAACATTTTTTGCAAAAAAAAGTTGTTTATAAAAGCGTAGTAGCAGAAAACATAATTAATATAATTAATAATTAACTTCGTTAATTTTTAACGTAATTTTCAAAAAAAATGTATGTAAATTAAAACGTAATTTTCAAAATCAATAATAATAAGGCAGCGTTGTAACAGAAAACGTAAATGGAACTTTTTAAAAAAGTTATTAATTTAAAACGTATTTTTGAAAAACGTAGTTTAAAAAAGCGTAGCAGTAGAAAACGAAATTAATAATAAATATAGTTAATTTAAAACGTATTTTTTAGAAAAACGTACTAAATTGAAATCGTAATTTTTAAAATCAATAATAATAAAAAAAGCATAGTAATAGAAAACGTAATTAGTAATAAACGTAGTAAATAAAAAACGTATTTTTGAAAAAACGTAGTTAATTAATATTTTTTTAACAAAATAATAGTTAGCAGAGAACAAAATTAATATAAAACGTAGTTAATGAGAAACGTAGTTCATATAAACGTAGTTATAATATAAAACGTAGTTAATGTAAAACGTAGTTTATATAAAACGTAGTTAATATAAAACGTAGTTAATATAAAACGTAGTTAATATAAAACGTAGTTATAATATAAAACGTAGTTAATGTAAAGCGTAGTTAATATAAAACGTAGTTAATGCAAAACGTAGTTAATATAAAACGTAGTTAATGCAAAACGTAGTTAATGTAAAACGTAGTTAATATAAAGCATTTTTAATGTAAAACGCAGTTTTCAGAGATCATTGTTAACTTGAAACGTATTTTTCTAGAAAAACGTAGTTAATAAAACCGTAGTAATAAAAAACGAAATTAAAAAAAGCGTATGTAATTTATCAGAAAAGCGATCTAAATTTAAAGCGTATTTTTGAAAGAAGCGTAGTTAATGGAAAACGTAGTTAATATACGGAAAACGTAATTGATAAAAAGAGTAGTTGAGAAAGACGTAGTTAATAAGAAAAACGTAGAAAAATTTTTCTCTTCTCTTAATGATATTCAATAAAATTTTTAATATTTACTCTTTACAAGTAAACAACAAAATTTATATAGAAAAGTTGCATAAAAATGAAGGAATTGAAGATGAAATTTATATTTTGATTCGTGTATTGAGATAGAGAATAATTTTTTTTTTTTCAACAATATAACAACATATGGTTTTTTTTCTCGAATTCAGAATGAATGGACCCGCAGTTTCCAAGTCGAAAGGATTTTAATGAAAAAATTGTACCTTCTTCTACTGTTACCGTTGACAACATTTAGAGATTAATATCTATCAAGCCCCCATACATTCTATTTGTGAATCAAACAAAAATCGAAACCAGCTTTCATTTTGAGGATATTTCTTCAATAAAAAAAAGAAATCTTCAAAAGATAAAGTATTTTACTTTTATATATTATTATATATAAAAAGTAAAATACAAACAAAAATTGATAGAAAAATTTTATTTCCAGAAAAACGAAAAATAAAATATTTTATTTTAGTATGAAAAATGAAATAAAATATTTTACGGTTACTATGAACTACGTTTATTATTAAATTACGTTTTTTATTCCTATGATTTTTTATTAACTATACGTTATCCATCAACTACGTTTTTTATTAACTACGTTTTTAAAATAAACGTTTTCAATAACAACGTTTTTTAAACATACGTTTAAGATTAACTACGCTTTTAGAAAATTACGTTTTAAATTAACTTTATAAATTATTAATTACGTTTTATAATACTACGTTTGTATCAAATTACGTTTATTTTTGGAAAATCACGATTTAAATTAACAAAGCTGTTTAAAAACTACGTTTCATATTAACTACTGTTTTCAAAAACTACGTTCATAAAAAATAGGTTTTATATTAACTACATTCCTAAAAAACTACGTTCTATACTAACTACGTTTCTTGATAATTATGATTTTTAATAAATACACTTTCATTAACTACGCTTCTCTGAAAAATTACGTTTGAAATTATTACGTTTATTATTAATTACGTTTTCTATTTCTACGCTTTTTTTATATTAATTATTTTAAAAAATACGTTTTAACTGAATCACAATTTTCAAAAATATTAAGTTTATTAATTTTATTAATTTTGTTTTCAATTATTATGCTTTCATTAACTATACTTTTCGCAAAATACGTTCTAAAATATAACTACGTTCTAAAAAATTTACGTACATTGAAAACTACGTTATATATTAACTACGTACATTGAAAACTACGTACATTGAAAACTACGTTTTATATTAACTACGTGCATTGAAAACTACGTTATATATTAACTACGTGCATTGAAAACTACGTTATATATTAACTACGCATATTGAAAACTACGTTATATATTAACTGTGTACATTGAAAACTACGTTACCAAAAGCTACCTTATATATTAACTACGTTCTTTAAAAATTACGTTATATATTACCCACGTTCCTAGAAAACTACATTATTTATTAACTACGTTTATTGAAAACTACGTTATGTATTAACTACGTTATTAAAAGCTACGTCACGTATTAACTACGTTCTTTGAAAACTACGTTACATATTAACTACGTCCATGGAAATTTACGTTACACATTAAGTGTGTTTATTGAAAACTACGTTACATATTAACTACGTTATCAAAATATACTTTATATATTAACTACGTTCTTTTAAATGCTACGTTATAAATTAACTACGTTCTTTGAAAACTACGTTATATATTAACTGCGTTTTTTGCAAATTACGTTATATTTTAACGACGTTCCTTGAAAATACGTTTTTATTAACGAGGTTCATTGAAAACTACGTTATGTATTAACTACTTTTTCAAATGCTACGTTATATTTTAACTACGTTCTTTGAATACAACGCTTTACAGAGTAACTTTAAAAACTAAAGTTTTATAAACTACGTTTTCTATTATTGCTCTTTTTATTAACTACGTTTTTTAGAAATACGTTTTAAATTAACTAATGACATTTTCAGAAAGTACGCTTTAAAAAATAAAAAATTTCTTTTAACCAAAAAATTTTGTTTTTGTAATTTATTAATTTTCTTTTTATTGACTTAGCAAAAAAAACAAAAAACAAAAATTGGAAAATCTCTGTTATAATTGTGAAATTGTTTTGAGTGATGGGTACAAACTCTTAACTTTTCTTATCGCCATTGAACAATTATTGTGATGAAAGAGGCCAAAGACTTTGTGCATGTAAATTATAAAAAATATAAAATTCAAAAAAAAAGAAAAATAACAGTGACGAATGAAAAAAAAAATTCAAGTTTTAGAATTGGCAGATTGTCGATATTGCTCGCCGTAACAAAATAAAATTGTTCCTGACAATTTCCCGATTCTCCCTCAATTGCGGAAATTTAGCTTCAATTTTGTGAGCTACTCTTGGCTTTCGGTCCAGAGCTCATAAAAGAAAAATCGTAAAAAATGCGAATACTCCTTTTATGTCCCCCTTTTCACGTGTATTAGCGACAAAAAAGAAAAAGAATAAGAAAAAAAGGAACCAATCACTTGCTAGATTCAAAATTTACCAATTGGGACGATTTAACTTTTCAGTCCAAAATTATTTGGAAACTTGACTTTTATTTTCGAAAAAGGAAAAAAAGGAGAAAATGGAAAATTTTATTAGAAAAAAGGGAAAAATTGATTTATAAATGATTTTAAAATTTTTTCAATTTTTCTCCAAATATCTTTAAAACTTTTAATTAGGGAGAAAAATAAAATTTGAATTTGAATTTCACGGGAAAAAGTGTAGGGAAAACTTGTGTCACACTTTAAGGTTTTTTTTGTTTTTTAGATTTACTGAACCATTCTGTAAAACTACAATTAGGGAACTTTTTTTAGTATTTTTTTCTCTAAAATGAATCTTGTAAACTAGCTAGTTATTCTTATACAAATAAACTAACTTTTCTATCTACTTGACATATAATTTCCAGAACTGGTTCCTTAAAATAGTTTGTCTACCTAAAATCTAAATTTAATGAACTTGAAAAACAACTAGTGAACTAGATTCAAAATGTGAGATTAGAATTTAATTCTAACCTGAACAGAAAATTAATTGTACTGAACTTTAATTTTAAATCTTTGAACTTGAAATAAAGTCTACTGAACTTGATTCAAAAATTTTTAATTTTAACTGCATTGTAAATTGGGTTCATTAAAAATTTATAGAACGTGAAATCAGAATTTTTACCTTTAACTAAATTATGGTCGACTTAAATAAAAATGTACTGAACTTGAATCGTTCGTTTTAAAATGTAACCGAATTTTTTTGGACTTAAATAAAAATTTCCTGAACTGATGCAAAGAATTTTTTATTTTACTTGAATTATGCTGAAGTTCATTTTTAAATTTTCACTTGAGTCGAGACCTCAATTTAACTACAAATACAGTTTGCTGAACTAAATCTTACATTTACTGAACCTGAAACTAAAAATTTTAATATTTTTTTTCAAATTATGCTTCATTGGATTAAAAAATGTCCTCTAAAGATGAATCCTAAATTTTTAATGTAAAACACAATTTTTCTAAAACTAAATCCTAAATTATTGAGCTACATCCTAATTTTTAATGAACAAATTCCTTAGTTTACAGAAATTGACTCTAAGAGTTTTAATTTCTATTGAATTCTGCTGGACTGAATTTTAAAATTTGCTCTAAATTTAAATCCTAATTTTTTAACCTAGAATTCAGTTTTTCTGAACCAAATCCCAAGTTTACTGAACTTTTAGGTTAGAAATTTCAATTGTATATTAGACTTTTCAATTTCATTTACAAAATTTAAAACCTAAAATTCAAACTAGAACATAATGTTCTTTAAATTTAATCCTGAATTAGAACCAAATTTTACTGAACTAAATCTTAACTTTTTGAACTAAAACTCAATTTAGATAAACTGAATCCTAAATTTACTGAACTTAAATCCTAAAATTTGAATCTTAAAATTTAATTTTTGAATTATGTTCAATTTGATTTTAAAATGTTCACTAAATGTGAATCCTAGATTTCTAAACTATAAACCATAATTTTGTCTAATTTAAATCTTAAATTTCTGAATTAAAACTCAATTTTGCTGAATTGGAATCCTAAATTTTGTTATTGTGGATCAAAATATTTTTGCTGAGCTAAATCCAAAATTTACTGAACTTGAATATTGAAAGATTTTATTTTTTTATTAATCATCTTGGACTGATTTTAAAAATTTCGCACTTTTAAATCTGAGTCCTAATTATTACTGAACAAGAACTTTGTTTTTTTTACTTGAATTCTAAATTTTCTGAACTTGACTCCGGAAATTGTAATTTTTTATTGAATTATTCTAATCTTGCGGTTTAGAAATTTTAAAAGATCTTGTAGCTTAATATTAAAATTAAAAGCCAGTTTTGCCTAAATTTGAATCCTAATTTTAACTCTATTCTAAATTTACTGAACTTGATTTTAAAAATTATATTTTTTTTTGCCGAATTATCCATGTATTGGTTTCAAAAATTCCCACAAAACTAAATCCTAAATTTCTGAACAAAAACTCAATTTTGCCTAAATTTGAATCCTAATTTTAACTCTATTCTAAATTTACGGAACTTGATTTTAAAAATTATAATTTTTTCCCGAATTATCCTAAACTAAATCCTAAATTTCTGAACTAGAATTCAATTTAATTGAAATTGAATCCTAATATTTCCAATTAGATCTCAATTTTTACTGAACCAAATTCTAAAATTTACAAAACTTTACACAGGAAATTTTAATTTTTTCATTAAATTCTGCTGAACTGCGGTTTAAAAAAATGCATTCTTGATTTCCAAATTTCTCAACTAGAACTCAATTTTATCTTATAATTGAATAATCACCGAATTAGATCTCAATTTCTACAGAACGAAATCCCAAAAATTTACAGAACCCTTTTCTAAACATTTACAATATTAACAAAAAATATTTAAAAAAAACCAGCATTATAAGTGTGTGACACATGATTTTACTGTAATTTTTTCCCACGAATCAAATGGTGTAATTAATTTTACAAAAAAAATCGATAAAAAGAAATTGAAATGGCGAAAAAAAGTATATTATATATATATATATAGAATTACTGTACAAGTTCCAAAAAGAAAAAAAAATTATTTTGACAATAATTCTCACGCAGATGCTGCTGGTCTTTAATCCTAAAATCAAGGTTCAATGACTACGAGAAATAAAAGAGAGAAGGAGAGACGAAGATAGAGAGATAGAGGGAAAGAGAAAAAGAAAGAGAGAGAGAGAGAGAGGGAAAAAGGAGTCTCGCTAAAAGTATCAGGATGGCAGGTAAGCAGGTTCGCCAGCATCCCTCTCGAGGGGTTGATCAGCATCTTTAAGTTGCGCATGCGCCTCTCTCTCTCTCTTCTTCTTCGCTTTCCCCTTTTTTCTCTCTTTCTCTCACTATGATTCCCTTTCGCTCTTTTTCTCTCTTACTCTTAGTTGTTTTTTCTCTCTCGGCTTTTCGCTCTCGCTCTTTTTTTCTCTCACTTTTAGTATTTCTCTCTCTCTCTCTCTCTCTCTCTCTCTCTCTTGTTTTCAGTGTTTTTATTTCTCTCTCTCTTTCGCAAACTCAATTTTTTCTCTTTCTCCTTTTCTTCGCTTTTTTTCTTCCATTCTCTCTTAGTTTTTTATTTTTTCCACTTTCTCTTTCTCTCCAAATTTTTTTTTATCTTTTTCTCTCTCTCTTTCTCTTGCTTTTTCACATTTACTCTTTCTTTCTCTCACATTTTTTTAAATTCTTTATCCCTTTTTCTCTCACTTTTTCTTTCTCTCTTTCTATTTTCGTCTTTTCCTTTTTTTCTACTGTGATTCCCACTTTTTAATTGTTTATCCCTTTCTCTCTCACTTTCTCGATTTTTCTCACTGTTTCTTCTTTTTACTCTCTTTCCCTCCCAGTTTTTAATTTGTTTATCTCTTTCTCTTTTCATTTTCTACATTCTTTCATCTTTTTCTATCTAAATTTTTTATCTTTTTTAGCTCTTTCTCCTTCTATTTTCAACTTTCTCTCTCTCTCTCTCTCTCTCTCTCTTTCTCTCTCAATTTGTAATTTTTAGCTATATCTCTTTCTATTTTCTACTTTCTCTCTCTTTCTCTATCAGTTTTTAATTTTTTTAGCTTTTTTAATTTCTATTTTCTACTTTCGACTTTCTTTCTCTCTCTCTTTCTCTATCAGTTTTACATTTCTTATCCCTTTCTCTCTCTCACTCTGACTTAATTTTTTTTCTCTCCCTTTCTCTTTTTCTCTCACATTTTTTTAGCTCTTTCTCTTTCTATTTTCTCTCTCTCTTTTTCTCTCACAATTTTCAATTTTTTAAATCTCTTTCTCTCTCTTTCTTTCACTTTTTCATTTTTACTCTCTCCTTCACTCGCAGTTTTTATTTATTTTTTATCTCTTTCTCTTTTTTATTTTCTACTTTCTCTCTTATTTTCTCTCGCAGTTTGAATTTTTTTATCTCATTCTCTTTTTATTTTCTACTTTATCTCTTTTTTTCTTTCTCAATTTTAAATACTTTTTAGCTCTTTCTCTTTCTGTTTTCTACGTTCTCTTCCTTTTTTTCTATCCATTTTCAATTTCTTTTCCCTTCTTCTTTCCCTCTTTCTTGATTTCTCTCTATTTCTCTATCTTTCTCAAAGTTTTTAATTTTTTTTTATCTCTTTCCCTCTCTTTCTTTCTCTTTTTCATCACGGTAAATCGTTAGGTATTAAAATAACACCAATAAGGATTAAAATAATCCAATTTTGTGTTATTTTAATCCATTTTGGTGTTATTTTAATACCTAACGATTTACCGTGATGTTTACTCTCTCTTTGTCTCACATTTTTTAATTTTTATCCTATAGAATAAAAATTAAAAAATGTGAGAGAAAGAGAGAGTAAAAATAACGTTTTAAAACATATACGTTTTAAAATTTAACCAAATTTCTTTAGACTTAAATTAAAAATTTCCTGAACTGAAGTAAAATTTTTTTAATTTTACACGAATTATGCTGAAGTTGATTTTAAAATTTTAACTTTTGAGTCGAGACTTCAATTTTTTTCAATTTTCAACTAAAAATATACATTTTGCTGAACTAAAGCTTACATTCAGTGAACCCGAAACTAAAAATTTTAATGATTTATCAAAATTTTGCTTTATTATAATTATGTTTATTATAAAATTGTGACTAAAGATGAATCCCGTAAATTTTTAATCTAAATTCAATTTTTTTTGAAACTGAATCCGAAATTATTTAACTATATCCTTGATTTAAATGAACAAGTTCCTCAATTCACAGAACTTGACTCAAACTTCAACTTTCAACTATTTTTTGATTCAACTTTTGATTGAATTCTGCTGGACTAAATTTTTTATTTTTTCTAAATTCTGAATCCTAGTTTTGTAACCGAGAATTCTGTTTTTCTGAACCAAATTCAAAATTTACAGAACTTGAATATGCAAATTTTCATCTTTTATTCAATTCTGCTGAACTAGATTCAAAAAAAAAATTAATGACAAACGCCCGATTCCTAAAATTTAAAACTGGAACACAATTTTACTGAATCTGAATCTTAAATTTCTATTAACTAGATGTTAAATTTTAATGAACTAAATCCTAAATTTAATGAACTTGACTGAAAAAAGTATAATAAATTTTCTCCTAAATTATTCCTTATTGGATTTCAAAATTTCCACTAAACTAAATATACTCTCTCTTTCTCTCAAATTTTTTAATTTCTTACCATTTTCTCTCTGTCCCTCGATTTTTTCTTTCTGTTCGTCCTTTTTGCTCTTTACTTTTTATTTTCTACTTTCTCTCTCTCTTTTTCTCTTTCAATTTTTAATTTTTTTAGCTCTTTCTCTCTCTTTCTTTCACTTTTTCATTTTTACTCTCTCTTTCTCCCACAGTTTTTAATTTTTTTCCTCTTTCTCTCTTACTCCCTCGATTTTCTTTCGCTCTCTCTTTTTTTCTTTCATTTTCTCTCTCTCTCTCTCATTTTTTCTACTTTTCTTTATTTTTCTATTTTTCTCTTTTTTACTCTAACTCTCTTCGATTTTTTTCACTCTCTCAATTTTCTCTCTCTCTCTGTCTCTCTCTCTTTTCTTTCATTTTCTCTCTCTCTTTTTTCTACTTTTCTTTATTTTTCTATTTTTCTCTTTTTAACTCTAACTCTCTTCGATTTTTTTTACTTTCTCGATTTCTCTCTCTCTCTCTCTTTTCTATATTTTTCTCTTTTTTACTCTAACTATCTTCGATTTTTTTCACTCACTCAATTTTTTTTCTCTCATTTTCTCTCTCTCTCTCTCTCTCTCTCTCTCTCTCTCTTTCTCTCTTCTTTATTTTTACTCTTTCTTTATTTTTTTTTATTTTTCTTTATTTTATTTCTAAGTCTCTTCGATTTTTTTTACTTTCTCGATTTCTCTTTCTCTCTCTCTCTCTCTCTCTCTCTTCTTTATTTTTACTCTTATTTTATTTTACTTTTTTACTCTTTATTTTTTTTCTTTATTTTTCTTTATTTTATTTCTAAGTCTCTTCGATTTTTTTTACTTTCTCGTTTTTTTTTCTCTCTCTCTCTTTTCTATATTTTTCTATTTTTCTCTTTTTTACTCTAACTCTCTTTGATTTTTTTCACTCTCTCAATTTTTCTCTCTCTTTCTCTCTTATTTTCTCTCTCTCTCTCTCTCTCTCTCTCTTTTCTATATTTTTCTCTTTTTTACTCTAAATCTCTTCGATTTTTTTCACTCACTCAATTTTTTTTCTCTAATTTTCTCTCTCTCTCTCTCTCTTCTTTATTTTTACTCTTTCTTTATTTTTTTTTTATTTTTCTTTATTTTATTTCTAAGCTTCTTTGATTTTTTTTACTTTCTCGATTTTTTTTCTCTTATTTTCTCTCTCTCTCTCTCTCTCTTTTCTATATTTTTCTCTTTTTTACTCTAACTCGCTTAGATTTTTTTCACTCTCTCAATTTTCACTCTCTCAATTTTCTCTCTCTCTCTCTCTTCTATATTTTACTCTTTCTTTATTTTTTCTTTATTTTATTTCTAACTCTCTTCGATTTTTTTTACTTTCTCGATTTCTCTTTCTCTTTCTCTCTCTCTCTCTCTCTCTCTCTCTTTTCTATATTTTTCTATTTTTCTCTTTTTTACTCTAACTCTCTTCGATTTTTTTTTACTTTCTCAATTTTTTTTCTCTCTCTCTCTTTTCTACTTTTCTTTATTTTTCTATTTTTCTCTTTTTTACTCTATCTCTCTTCGATTTTCTCTCTCTCTCTCTCTCTCTTTCTCTCTTTTCTACTTTGCTTTATTTTTCTCTTTTTTACTCTAACTCTCTTCGATTTTTTTTTATTTTCTCAATTTTTTTTCTCTCTCTCTCTCTTTTTTCTCTTTCATTTTCTCTCTCTTTTCCACTTTTCTTTATTTTTCTCTCTTTTACTCTAACTCTCTTCGATTTTTTTTACTCTCTTAATTTCTCTCTCTCTCTCTCTCTCTCTAACTCTATCTCATTCTCTCTCTCTCTCCCACCCCTTTTTTCTCCCTTTAACCATGAGTATAGTCCTGGGTGTCCTGGCGTTCCCGCCATGGCGGCTCTGGATGACACTCGTATTCAAAGCCGAACATTGCCGAATTCGTCCGACTCATGAAACGCGGGCAGCTGCTTTACTCGTCGGACAAAGAATTCTCATCGGAGCAACACAGTCACATCGCGCGGCTAGCACACTCAGCACGGGACAGCCCGCAACCAAAGGTACACAATATTTTCTCGTGTGTTCAAAAAATAAATAAAAAAAAAAACCGAAAAAGAAAACCGTGCCGGTGTGTTATAAAATTTACAATACAATTTTTGCCCGTGAAAATTTTCTTTCCTTTTTCTTCATTCAAAATATTCAAAACCAAAAAAAAATTACATCTATTAATTTTAAAAACAAAATTTTATTGTTTTTTTTTTTTTTTTTTGGTTTTTTGATTGTTTTACGTGTGTTAATTTCCGGGTGGCGGGTTTTTTTTTCTTTCAAATTGGGGCAAAAAACAAACCTCCCCCCGCTTACCAAAAGAGGAAGTACATGACTTCCATCGTGTTTTACGCGAGACGAAAGGACCTTGTTTGGCCCTCGTGTTCAGTGCGAAAACGTGTTGGTGATTTTTTTATCATTCATTATTGCGGATCATCATTATCATCATCAACATCATCATCATTATCTTCGAGAAAAGTGCATTTGATTACGGATTTTCCCCCTCATCGCCCAAATTAAACCCCCCTCCCCCCCAGTCTTCACCACTCATCAGAGAAAAAAAGAAACCCCCCCCCTCAAATTTTTTTTGGTCTTTGGAAAAAAAAAGTCCAACTCTCATCAATATTTATCATCAAAATATCATCATCAAGAACAGTGTTTGTTTATCGGCATCGATAATTATTCAACCTTCACGTTTTGCTGTTTACGTGTGTGTGACGGTACTTGAAAATTATTTTTTCAAATTTTTACCAGTGATTCAAAAATATTTTCCCCCCCTTTTAAATTTTTGAATTTCCCCCCCTGAATTTTTTAATTTGATTTTTTTATTTTTAAGAAATAAAATAGTAGAGAAATTTTTATTTTCTTTGGTAATCAGAAGTTGAGAGGAAAAATTAACTCGATTACAAAAATGGAAAATAATTTCCTTGCCGTAATGTGTTCAAATAAATGGGGAATAATTTTTTTTTTCATTGACAAGTTCCTTTTTTTAAAAATTTAATTAAAACGAGTGGTTCCTTTTCGAAAAATTTATTTTTTCGGTCGAGAATAAAATTTTGATTTTTGTGTGGAGAGAATTTACGTAGCAACGAGGAAAAAATATTTTGAACGAAGAGAAAATGTTTATAAACACCAGGAAGAATTTTTAGTGTCGAACAAAAAGTTTTCCAGCAACGGAAAATTATTATTATTAACACAAAGTTGGATTTTTAGTGCCGAAAAAAAGTTTTCCAGCGACAAAAAGTGTCAAATAACAGCGAAAATAATTTTCCTTGACGAAAAAAAATTCCAGCAACAACCAAACTATTTTAGAATGTCGAAAATAATTTTCCACGTCGAGAAAAAGTTTACCAGCAACGAAAAACTTTTGTTTAACAACGGAAATAATTTTCATCACGGAAAAAAGTTTTAATCACCGAAAAAAG
This sequence comes from Leptopilina drosophilae, assembly GCA_032873175.1. Lineage (NCBI taxonomy): Eukaryota > Metazoa > Arthropoda > Insecta > Hymenoptera > Figitidae > Leptopilina > Leptopilina drosophilae. The sequence continues at coordinate 7,688,140 of CM065486.1, forward strand.
TTTTCATCACCGAAAAAAAAGTTTTCCAGCAACGAAAAACTGTCTATTAACACCGAAAATAATTTTCATCATCGAAAAAAAAATTTTTTCAGCAACGAAAAACTGTTTATTAACACCGAAAATAATTTTCATCAACGAAAAAAAAATTTCCAGCAACGAAAAACTCTAGTTTGTCACCAAAAAAATTTTAACTAACGAAGAAAAGTTTCCCAGCAACGAAGAATATTTTTCAGCAATAAATATATTCACTAGTGACGAAAGTAAAAGTGTTACAGTCGAAAAATAAAGTTTTCCAGCAACAAAATACCATTTACAATCACCTAAAACAATTTTGCTGACGAAGAAAACATTTCCAGCAACAAAGAAAATTTATCAGCAACAAAAATATTCACTAGCGACGAAAGCAAAAGTGTTGGAGTCGAAAAGAATTTTCCCAGCAACGAAAAACTATCAAAATACCAAACAATTTGTTTACTGCCGAAGAAAATATTTCCAGCAACGAAGGAAATTTATAAGCAACAGAAATATTCACTAGCGACGAAAGCAAAAGTGTTGGAGTCGAAAAGAATTTTCCCAGCAATGAAAAAAATATTTAAATACCATAAAATTTGTTTACTGCCGAAGAAAATATTTCCAGCAACGAAGAAAATTTATCAGCAACGAAGAAAATTTATAAGCAACAAAAATATTCACCAGCGATGAGACGAAGAATGTTCCCGACAGGAAAGAAATGTTTATTGACAAAAAATTGTATCTTTACTATCGAGGCAAAATTCAATAAGAGGAAAATAATTTTTTTTTGGCGAAAGAAATCGTTTTTCAGCAACAAATAAATTTTTCCTCAACTAAAAAATTCACTAGTTAATGGAAAAAAATGGTTCCAGCGAAAATACAATGTTTATTATCAAGAAAAAGAATTTTGACTTGTGGGAAAAAAGATAACCAGTGACAAAAAAATGTTTATTAACGTCAAAGATAATTTTCACTCCCCAAGGAAATTTTTCCAGCAATGAAAAATTTACCATTAACGAAGCAGGAGATTTTCAACAACAACCAGGTGTTTATTAACATAAAAAGTTTACCAGTAACGAAGCAAGAAATTTTTAGTAACAACGAAATGTAAACGCGAAAAACAAAAAGAATTTTCACTGACGAGGGAAAATTTTGCAGCGTCAAGTTCCAGCAACTTATAAATTTTTCAGCAACGGAAAAATTCTAAAGGATGAAATAGTTCCAGCGTCAACGAAATGTAAAATGCAAATTGCAGACATTTTTACCAGTGTAAAAAAAGTTTACCAGCAACAAAAATGTGGTACGAGAGGAAATTTTCCAGCAACGAATTGGCTCTTTTAATAACAGAGAGAAATTTTTCTAGAAACGAAGAATGCTTACAAGAAAAAAATATTTCTGCAACAAAAGTTATAGAATACTAACAAAAAATTTTGCAGCAATGGAAAAGGCTTTTTTGGCGACGAGTTGAATTTTCCAGCAATAAAGAAAATTCTAATACGAAACAGAAATACTAGAAAATACTAAAGTATACTAAAGGAAAAATTGGAGCAACAAAAATGAGTTAAGTACAAAAGAAAATAATTTCCAGCAACGGGAAAAGTTTACTAGCAACCATAAAAACGAATTAAAGGAAAAATTCCAGCAACAAAAATAAGTTTACTGCAAAAGGAAATAATTTCCAGCAACGGAGAAAAGTTTTCACTCACCAAAAAAGAATTTTAACTGTCGACGAAGATTTTTCCAGCAATAGTTAAAATTTCAATTGCAAAAAAAAATTTGGAACACGTGTCAAAATTTTCCAGCAACAAAAATTGCAACATTTAACACTAGAGGAAAAATTACAGCATCCAAAATAGCAAGGCGAGAAAATATTTAATAACAAAAAATTGTTAATGATAGAAGGAAATTTTTCCAGCAACGAATTTTTGCGGTGCAATTTTTACGGTACATATGGAATTTTTCCAGCAACAAACAAATTTTTCTGCTACAGGAAAGAAGGAATTTTTAGCAACGGAAAATATTCTTTGGAACTAAAATAAAATTTAACCAGCAAATTAAAAATGCACAAATTCTGCCAACTTGAATAGTCGAGAAAATCTATTAAGCAACAAAAAATAGAAAATTGCTGGGAAAATGAAAAAAATATTTCCCTTTTTCAATAGAGACATTTTCTTTCTTTTTTTTTGCAAAAAGTCAAACACCATGAAAAGTTATTTTTAAAGAATTTCCCTCTTTTTTTTGTCAGCAACTTGGGAAAATTTTATTTTTCCATTTATTTTAATCACTCTATGAATGAAAGTGAAAATTTTCATCTCTATTAAAAAAAATAAAAGTTTTCAAGTTTTCATCTTTTTTTTTTGTCAAAACCAATGCGTATTTTTGAAAGGATTTTTGAACATTGAAGGCAAAAATTTGAAAAGGAACCACTTTTATTATTTGTATATAAAGGAACACATGAAAGGAACTTACTTGTTCATTATATTCTTGCAGTGAAGGAGCTTGTCCTTGAAAAAAAAAATTTCTTTCCCCTGAAAACATCTCTTTAACACATTTTGGGAAAGATCAAGGTTAAAATCATCAAATTTCGAGTGTTTCGAGTGTATTTTTCAAAAAAAGGAGAATAAACATTTTGTATACAAGTGGTTAATTTTAAAAGCAAAAAAAAGGGATTTTTGCCTTTTTGGTATTATGACTGTTCTCCTTTTAATTATTTGGTGATTTTATTTTTTTCCGTTTAGGGAAATAAATTATTTGACTCGAGTAAATTTATGTTTAATTTAAATCAATTTTTTTTGTTAGTAAAATTAAATTAAACCAAAAAGTATATTATTATTATTATTAATAGTAATAATAACAATAAATTTTTTTTAAATAAATAAAATAAATAAAAATAATTACTAATAATAATAATTATTTATTATTTTAATTATTTTTTAATAATAAAATAATAATTGTTTAATTATATTTTGTCATAGTAACAATTTTAAATCACTTATTTTAATTATTTCAGTAAATTATTAAACAATTATTATTTTATTATTAAAAAATAATTATAATACTAAATATTTATTATTTTCTTCTATTACTTTAATTAATAATAATAATAATAATAATAATAATAATAATAATAATAATAATAATAGTATAAAAATTTTATTCTTCTGCTTAACAAAATTATTATAATTGCTATTATTATTATTACTATTAAATAAAATAATTAGAATAGATAATAAATATTTTGTTTATGAATTATTTTGTAACAACTTTTTTTAATAATTCACTAAAATAATTCAAATAAATTAGTAAAATACATTATTATTGTTACAAAATACTTAAAATACGAATTATTAAAATTTGTTATTATTCTTGCAAAATAATTAAAACACGAATTATTAAAATTTGTTATTATTCTTGCAAAATAATTAAAACACGAATTATTAAAATTTGTTATTATTTTTGCAAAATAATTAAAACACGAATTATTAAAATTTGTTATTATTCTTGCAAAATAATGAAAACACGAATTATTAAAATTTGTTATTATTCTTGCAAAATAATTAAAATACGAATTATTAAAATTTATTAGTATTCTTGCAAATTAATTGAAATACGAATTATTAAAATTTATTAGTATTCTTGCAAAATAATTAAAGGAGGGAGTTTAAAAAAAATATTTATTATTTCCCCCAAAAATGAAAATAATTATTATCAATAAAACTAATTTTTTTTAAAAAACTAATATCCATTATAAAAAATAGTTGAAAAACGAAATATTTATTATCTTGTCGCGAAAAAAATTGGAAATATATTTTTTTTTGGCTGAAGAAAAATACAAAGTGTAGGAAGAGTAAAAAGTGGAAAATTAGATAAAACTGGAGAATTGATTGAATTTTTTTTTATTTTTTATTTGTATTGGAATAATATTTTTTTTTGTGTTTTTGAGATAAAAAACAAAAAATGGTGATTTCCTCGTGTTTATATTCTCTCACGTGTGCTGGGGAGAAAGTTAAAGGAAGGTATATAGTCAGTGAAGGAGAATCACTCTTGCTTTCGTTGGCGCTGTTACCACTGCTTCTTACAGACGTCGCGACGGGATTTTGTTTTTTTCCCCTCTTTTTCTTTTTCTTCTTCTTCATCTTGTTCGCCTTCTTCTTATTTTTGTACTCGTACTCTGTATCTCGCCTGTTTTATCCTTTGCCTAAGTCTCTTCGCTTTTGAAACTTATTTCCTTTTCTTTACCCTTATGTATCCTTTGGACCTGTTCTAATTAATCTTCCATACGCAGAATAGTATTTTTTTTGGTCTTTAAATTTTGTTTTCTTTTTTTTTGCTCTTTTGGCTTCTTTCATTTTTCTTCTTTTTTGATTTTCTATTCTTTATCTTTTACTCTTTTTTTCGCCTCCTTTTTCTCTTCTTTTTTGTTTTTCTGTTCTTTATCTTTTACTCTTTTTTTCGCCTCCTTCTTTTTCTCTTCTTTTTTTCTTTTTCTATTTTTTATCTTTTACTCTTTTTTTCGCCTCCTTCTTTTTCTCTTCTTTTTTTCTTTTTCTATTTTTTATCTTTTACTCTTTTTTTCGACTCCTTATTTTTTTCTTTTTTTTTCTTCTTTTTTTCTTTTTCTATTTTTTATCTTTTACTCTTTTTTCGCCTCCTTTTTCTCTTCTTTTTTCTTCTTTTTTTTCTATTCTTTATCTTTTACTCTTTTTTTCGACTCCTTATTTTTCTCTTCTTTTTTTTCTTTTTTTGTTTTTCTATTCTTCTTCTTTTACTTATTTCTTCGCCTCCTTATTTTTCTCTTCTTTTTTCTTCATTTATGTTTTCCTATTCCTTCTTTCACTCTTTTTTTTTCTTTCTCGATATTGTTTTATTTTGACTCTTTCATTTTCTTTTCTTTTTTCTTCTTCGCTTCTCTCTTTTTTTAACTTTTTAATTTTCTTTTCTTTTTTCTTCTTCGCTTCTCTCTTTTTTTGACTCTTTCATTTCCTCTCCTTTCTTTCTTTTTTGCTTCTCTCGACTCTTTCGTTTCCTCTTCTTTTTTTCACTCTTTCGATTCTTTCTGTTTATACTTATTTTTTAATTTCTTTTGTTTTCCTCTTTTGATTTTTTTTGCTTATTTTTTGCTTTTTTGCTTATTTTCTACTTCGTCTTTTTTTTTGCTTTATTCTTTTCTTTCAACTTTTATTGTTTTCTTATTTTGCTTTTCTTCTATTTCCGTTTCTTGCGCTTTTTTCTATCCTTCTAATTCTGCTTTAGTCTTTTATCCTCTTTTTGGGTTTTCTCTTTTCGATTTTTTTTATTATTTTCTTTCTTTTTCGCTTGTCTCTTTTTCTTTTTCTCTTCTTTTTTCCCTTTCTTCTTTTTGCTTTTTCTCTTTTCGTTTTTTTCTATACCTTTTTTTGGTTTCTATCTTCTTTCGTCTCTTTCATCTTCATCTTCTTATTTTTTTCTTTTCGATTTTTTTATATTTTTTTCTTTTTTGCTTCTCTCTTCTTTCGTCTTTTTCTTCTGCTTCGTTTTGTTTCTCTTTTCTTCATTCTTTATTTGTTTCTTTATTTTTGTTTTCTTCTTTTTTCTTCCTTTCGTTTTTTTCATTCATTCTTAGTTTGTTTTTATTTTTTATTCCCGTTTACGTTTTTTTCTTTCCTTCTTAGTTTGCTTTCATTTTTTATTCTCGTTTTGTTATTTTCTCTTTTTTCGCTTCTTTTCCATTCTATCTTTCTTGCTTATTTTCTTATTTTCGTTCTTTTCTTTTTTCTCTTTTATTTCGTTTTCTTCTTTCTTTACTTCTTCCTACTGTTCTTTTTCTCTTTTTTCTAATAATACTTTTTTTCTTTTTTTCCTTATTTTTTCTTTCTTATCCTTCTTCGTTCTTCCATTTCCTTCTTTTCCTTGTTTTCTTTCTTTTTCTTCATTTTTTTCTTTTCCTTCTTTTTTCTTTCTTTTCTCTTTCTTTTCCTTCTTTTTTCTTACTTTTTCTTCCTTTTTCTTTCTTTTCCTTCTTTTTCTTCTTTCTTTTCCTCCTTTCTTTCTTTTTTTTTCTTTTCTTACTATTTTTTTCTTTTATTAGGTTTCCTTCATTTCATCTTTTATCTTTTATCTTTTATCATTATCATTTATTTATTTCATTTTATCTTTTATCACCTATTTTATTTTTTTCATTTTTCTTCTTTCTTTATTTTTTGATTCTTTCTTTCTCTTCATCTTCTACTTTTAATCATCTTTCTCCATTTTATTTTTATTTTTTTCTATACTTTTTTCCTTCTTCCTTTGTTCTTTATCTTTTATTAATTCTTTTTTTTCTCTTTCCCTTTTTTCTTTCTTTCTTCTTTCTCTTTTTTTCGTTTTTTTTCTTTTTTCTCTGTTTTTCTCTTCTTTCTTTCTATTTCTTTATTTACTTTTTTTCTTCGCCACTTTCTTTTTTTTATCTTCTGTTTTCAATCTTCTTTTATATTCTTCACCTTTTCTTTATATTTGTTTCGCTTCTTTTTATCACAATTTTTCACTTTTGTTGCTTCTTTCCCTATTTTTTCTTTTTCAGTTTTTTCCCACGTCGTTTATTCAATTTTTTGCTTCTTTCTCTATTTTTTTCTTCTTCAATTCAATTTTCTTCATAATTTATTCAATTTTTTGCTTCTTTCTCGATTTTTTTCTTTTTCAGTTTTTTTCTTCGTATAATTTATTCAATTTGTTTGCTTCTTTCTCTATTTTTTTCTTCATCATTTATTCAATTTTTTTCTTCCTCTTTATTCTTCTTCTTTTTTCTTCTTCTTTCTTTTGTCTCTATTTTCGCTACTTTCTTTTCTCTCTTTCTTTTTTTTCATTCTTTTCTTTCTCTTCATTTTTTTCTTCCTTTTTCTCAATTTTTCTCCTTCCTTCCTTCCTTTTCTTCTTTATTTTCTTTCTTCCCTTTTTTTCTTCTTCTTATTTTTTTTCATTTTTTTTCTTTTTTATTCGTTTTCCAAATTCGTTAAATTTTATAAATCAAAAAAATTATTTTCGGAAAATGACAGTTAAAAAAAAATATTTTTATGAGAATTGGGGGAGGAGGGGGGGGGGATATTGAAAAAAATTTAGAAAAAAGAAAAAAGAAGTAAAAGAGAGAGCTAGAGAGAGAAAGTAGTATAGAGAGGGCAAAGATTAAAAATTTCCGGGTAAGATTTTTTTTCCCTTGTGAATTATTATTTTTTTTTTAAAGGAAACAGGAGGGGGGGGGAACTTTTGAACAAGTTTATAAGGAAAGATTACTTTCGCTGTGTTAAGACTTTGTGAGATAAAGTGAAGAATCCTGAGAGAATCGACGGATGTTGAGAGAGGGATGAAGGGGGAGAGAATTAGGGGAGGGGGTACTCGACGACTGACAGAAAGAGAGAGAGAGAGAGAGAAAGAAAGAGAGTGAGAAAGGGAGAGAGAAGGAGAGAAAATTTTTGGGGAGAATTTCACGAGGAAAGTTGAAAGACAGTTCGATAATTACAGGGCGTTTCGGAGGTTTTAGGAACGCTCTGTAGCTGTCGGAACAGTCATTGTCTACAAGCGAATGATAAAGTCGGACCTAAAATTCACGAGTCACGTTCAAAAATATCTCGCGCTTTTTCTTTTTCTCCTTGGTTCTCTCTTACTTTTTTTTTCTCTTTTTTCTCTTCTCTTATTTTCTTTTTCTCCTCGGTTCTTTCTCTCTTTCTTCTTTTCTCTTTTTTCTCTTCTCTTGTTTTCTTTTTTCTCTCTTCTCTTTGTTTCTTCCTTATCTTTTCTTTCTTCTTTCTCTTTTCTTTTTTTTCTCTCTTTTTCTCAATTTCTCTCTCTCTCTCTCTTTCTCTATTTTTGTTTCTTCCTTCTCTTTTCTTTCTTCCTTCTCTTTTCTTTCTTCTTTCTCATTTCTTTCTTTTTCTCTCTCTTTCTCAATTTCTCTCTCTCTCTCTCTCTCTCTCTTTTTTTTCTTTCTTTCTCTATTTTTCCCTTTCTTTCTCTATTTTTCCCCCTCTTTCTTAATTTTTCTCTCTTTTTCTCTTCCTCCCCTTTTTCTCTTTCTTTTCTCATTTTTTCTCTCTTTTCTTATTTCGCTCTCTCTCTTTTTTCTCTCTTTCTCTGTTTTTACTCTTTTTCTGTTTTTATTCTCTTTCTTTATTTTTCCCTCTCTTTCTCTTTTTCTCTCGCTCTTTATTTTTTTCTCTCTTTTTCCTTTTTTTTCCTTTTCCCTCTCTTTTTTCAATCGCGATTTTTTCTCTCCCTCTCCCTTTCTTTTTTTCTCTCTTTTTACCATCGTGGCCTTTTTCTCTCTCTTTCTCTCCTTCTCTACTTTTTCTCCTTCTCTCTCTCTTTCTCTTTTTTTCTTCCTTCTATATTTTTTGCCCCCTCTTTTTCTTTCTTTTTTTCCATCGACGTCCCGCGATTTCGCGAGATTTAAGATTTAGAGAGAGAAATAAAGAAAGAGAGAGAGAGAGAGAAAAAAATAGAGAAGAAGAGAGAGAGAGAGAGAGAGAGCAGAAAGATAAAAGACGCCTTCCTCCACTCGATATTCCGGCGCGGCGAGATAATCGCGATAAAAAGGACGAAAAGGAAGTAAACAAAACCGAAGAAAAAGAATTGTTCGACGGGGGAAAAAAAAGGGAGAGGCAAAAACGAAACCCGAGAGACCGGTGCGCGCCCGTAAATCTCTCCTGTTGTTCTCCTTATTTTAAACTTTTATTTATTCATCGAAAATAATCATTTACGAATTTTTTTTTTTGTTGTTTTACCTTTTTTTTATCTTCGTCTTTCTTCACTTTTTTATGTTCAATTTTTATTTATTTTTACTATTAACCATTTACTATTAAAAACTAAACTATTTACTATTAACGTGCTTGAAAAAAAGAAAATATTAAAATTAAAAGAAATAATAAAAGAAAAAGGCAAAAGTCTCTTTCTTTCGTTTCAATTATTTATTTATTTAATTATCAACAAGTTTTGTCGATTTAGTTTCATTTTCTTCGTCTTTCTCAATTCCCAATTCTTCAGTAGAAAAAATTTCGCAAATATTAGATAAAAATGATGAGAAAAATAAATTTTTTCCCGTCTCCCCGGAGGCGTCACGTTCTACGCTCCTGGGCGTCCCCCCACCACGACTTTCGGGCCGAGAGTAAACTCGACCGCGCAGTATTTTTTCGTATTTTTTCCTCGTTTTTGGCCATTTCTCACCTTTTTTCCTACATTTAACAGAAGAAATCGAAGAGAAAAATTACTCTCTTTCGATACATATAGGAATTCGAGAAAAAAACATTCGTTAATAAAGCAGGAAAAGAGGTTTAAAAAAAGTAAAAGAATGACAAAAATGGAAAAATAAGAAAAATAGAAAAAATCACAAAAATAGAAAAAATGACATGAAATTGAATTTTGTTTCTGCCTCGTAGCTTAACTGCGATTTTGAAAGGCAGGTCATAAGAGAAGATAGAGAGAGATAGAGAGTTCGGTGTGAAGAGGCCGCATTAATCTGTAGTTTAGCGAACCAATTTAAATATCAGCAGCAGTAGTGGACGCAATTTTATATCATTTCCGATATATCGTCACTGTGTGTTGTGTAGGTGGATTTAAGAGCCCGATCTCACACCACCGACAACTACTCGATTCTAATTCTCACCATGGCGATTGTCAGCATTATTATTTTTTATTTTTGTTTCTATTATTATTATTATTATTATTAAAATTAATATTATTATTATTATTATTATTATTATTATTATTAAAATTAATATTATTATTATTATTATTATTATTATTTTTATTATTATTATTATTATTATTACTATTTCAACACTAACCAAGGACGTTCCTGAATTGACAAATCATTCCGTCAATTCTCATGATTAGCTTTTCAATAATAAATTAATCTAATAATTTCTCAATTGGAGCCGAAAAAAAAGTTATTCCACTTTTTATCGTTTGGAAAAAATTTATTTCACTGCAATGTATTTTTTATTTATATTTATTTACAATTTTTACTATCTACTTAATAATTATGTTTTTAGTTTTTTTTTTACAAACAATTTTTTTAACGGAATTTTTTATATTAACAGTTTTAGTATTGAAAATTTTTTCTTATTAATTTATAATTTTTAACGATTTTTGTCTTTATATATGTAAAATAATTCAGCGGGAAAATTTTGTAAATTAAATTTTTTTTTTATCAACAATATTTATTAAAAATATAAAAATAAAATTATTTTTGAATAAAAGTTTGGGTTTAAATTTAATGTTTTCTGAAGGAAATTTTTTGTAATACAATTTGTTGTAAAGAAAATATCTTTAAACAATATTTTTGGAAAATAAAATATTTTCAACTGATTTTTAAACAATATTTTTGGTAAACAAAATATTTTCAACTGATTTTTAAACAATATTTTTGGTAAACAAAATATTTTTAACTGATATTTAAACAGTATTTTTGGTAAACAAAATATTTTCAACTGATTTTTAAACAATATATTTGGTAAACAAAATATTTTCAACTTATTTTTAAACAATATTTTTGGGAAACGAAATATTTTTAACTGATATTTTGTCCCCAAAGAAAATAATTTCAAATAATATTTTTCTGGTAAATAAAATATTAAGTAAAATTTTTTTGGAAGTAATTTCTTTATTAATGAAATATTTTTGAAAACAAAGATATTTGTAAATAAAATTGTTTTCATTCGTATTTTTTTTACGTAACATTCGTTTTAATGAAAATAGGTTGCTAATAAAATATTTTCCAATAAAATCGTTTGTAAATAAAATCTTTTCAAATAAAATTTTTTCTAAATAAAATCTTTTCAAATAAAAGTTTTTGTAAATAAAATATTTTATGGATGAAATTAATTTTAAAAAAATGTTTGTAAATAAATTTTTCTTTGTAAATACAATATTCTACAAATAAAATTGTTTTTAATAAAATTGCTTCTAAGAGAATTCTTTTTAAATAAAATTGTTTCTAATAGAATTCTTTTTAAATGAAATTGTTCAACATAATCGTTTTTTTAAATAAAATTGTTGAACATAAACTTTTATTCTGAATAAAATTGTTGAACATAAACTTTTTTCTGAATAAAATTGTTGAACATAAACTTTTTTCTTAATAAAATTGTTGAACATAAATTACTTTTCTTAATAAAATTGTATAATACGATTTTTTTATTAATAAAATTTTTTAAACAAAATTTTCTACTGAATAAAATATTTGAAAGTAAATCTTTTTGTAAATAAAATATTTTTTTATTAAAATTTTTCCCAAGTAAAACCTTTTTGAAAATAGAATTTTTTTCAAATAATTTTGTCCATGAATAAATTTTTTTTAGTTTAAAATGAATTGTAAACTAAATATTTGCAAGTGACATTTTTTTTCATAATGAAATTGTTTCGAAATAAAATTTTTTCGAACTACTTTTTTTTCGAAATAAAATTTTTTCGAACCACTATTTATTCGAAATAAAATTTTTTCGAACTATTATTTTTTCAAAATAAAATTTTTTCGAACCACTATTTATTCGAAATAAAATTTTCTTTCGAAAATTTCTTTGAAAATATAATATTTCCGAAGAAAATTTTTTTTGTACGAAATATTTACATTTTTTCTAATTCAAATCAAGCAGAAAACGATTTTTTTATTAAAAATTTTGTCATAAAATATATTAATTACAATATGTTTCGAATAAAATTCTAAAAAAAAAATCAATTTTTCAAATAAAATACATTTTTTTAATAAATTTCAATTTAAGTAAAATTTTTCTAAATAGAATTTTTAAAATTAAATTTTCAAACATTCATTTTAGGAAAATTGAACAAAAATATAATTTCATACAAGAAATAACTAAATTATATATTTAATTAAGTTAACATTCGTTTAAATAAAAATTTACTGCTAATAAAATATTGTTTAACAAAATTTTTTGTAAATAAAATATTTTATAGATAAAAATTTAAAAAATTGCTGCAACTTTTAGAAATAAAATATTCTACAAATAAAATTGTTTTAAATAGAATTCTTTTTAAAATTAAAAAAATTGTTGTAACTAAATTTTTCTTTGGAAATAAAAAAATTTACAAATAAAATTGCTTTTAATAGAATTAATAATAATTAATTATTAATTAATTAATAATTAATTAAATATTGTTGTAACTAAATTTTTCTTTGGAAATAAAATATTCTACAAATAAAATTGTTTTTAATAGAATTCTTTTTAAAATTAAAAACATTGTTGTAACTAAATTTTTCTTTGGAAATAAAAAAATCTACTAATAAAATTGTTTTGAATAGAATTCTTTTTAAATTTAAGTTTAAATTCTTTTTTTGGCGGAAATATTTCGTTAAATTATAAATTTCGTTAAAAATATTGTTGTAACTAAATTTTTCTTTGGAAATAAAATATTCTACAAATAAAATTGTTTTTAATAGAATTCTTATTAAATTTAAATTCTTTTTTTTTGCGGAAATATTTCGTTAAATAATTTTTTTCCCTAAAAATAAAAATTGTCTAAAAAGCGGACAAAAAAAAATTCCGAATAATATTGTTATGTAGAATTCGAGACCAAAAAAAAAAAAAAAATAATTAAAAGCAAAAAAAAAGAGAGAGAAAAAAATTGCAGAAAGCACGTGTTCTTTGATGGTAAACACCCAGTAGAGTGGAGCATTGGACGCTGAAGCGAATAACTTGGAAGGAAGGGGGAGAAAAAAAAGTAGAGGGGGAAGGGGAGGAAAAAAGCAAAACAAAACAACGCGTGACGTTACGCGGGCATACAATGCGCGAGCGCGAGGCGAATCGCGTGCGTGTGCGCACGTTGCGTTTGGGAGCCAACTATTCGTGTGTTTTTTTTTTCAGTGTATGTGTGTGTGTGTGTGTGGGACCTTGAATCAAACAGCCTTTGTCGCGAGGCACCACGAGGCCGTCGAAAGTGTACCCGGAGCTTTTTTACTCTCAAACCCGGCCTCTTCTTTTTCTTCTTAATTTTCATCTTCTTCTCCTTCTTCTTCAACTTTTCTCTCTCTTTTTCTCTCTCTATTTCTCTCTCTTTTTCTCTCTCTTTTTTCTCTCTATTTCTCTCTCTTTTTCTCTCTCTTTTTTTCTCTCTCTCTCTCTTTCTCTCTCTGCTTCAAAACAATTTTTTTCTTTTGTTTTCTCATTAACCAACTTTAGCTTTTCTGCATTTTATGTTCGATTCTTTTTCCCCCCTTCTTCCCTAGATGCAAAGTTGAGAAAAATTTTTTTTTTACTCCCTCTTTACGATTTTTACTCCCACCTCGAAGTTTCAGTGAACTGTGATTTTTCACCAAAGAGGCAGATTTTATTTTTTTCACGACAGAACGATACTTCCGGTGGGAGAATTTTCGTAAGAAAAAATTGTGAATTAAAATGTTTCACCGCCTTTGAGAAAAAGGAGATTTTACTTTCCCGCTCCTCCGCCATTTTGTTCTCACCTCGAATTTTCTTTAGACTCTCTCCACCTTTGTTTTAATTGTTTTTCAATTTTTCAAAATGGAAAATATTCCTCAAAAGTGAGAGAATTTTGCTGTACAGTCGATTTTTTTTTTGGTCATTATTGTGTAAAAAATTTTTCCGGGCAAATATTTTTTTTCTCCTTTGCTTGGATTGAAACGTATTGAAAGCTTACAGAAATCGAGTGTAAAGTATTCTGAAAATGCCAAATGGACTGGGAATTTAAATTCGAAAATAGGGGAAGATAAATTTTGGAAAAAAGACGGAAAAATAAAAAAATAGACGCTGGGAAAATAGAAAAAAAAATAGTTAAAAATTGTTTGGTGATTTAAAAATAAAACTAAAGGAAATAAAGGATTTCGACGATTTCTCTCCAAATGGGCGACTTTTGAAACAGTTGCAGAATTTTTTTTTGTTTTTTTGTTTTTTTTTTGAGGGAACCAAAGAGGCACCTTTTCGGGGAATTGAAACGGTTAGTAGAGAAATTCAAAGTCATGCCGCGAATTCAAACTCGATTCGTAGAATTTTTCTCGTCCCATATTATTTTATAAGTGGAAGAATTCGTTTTGTGGGGGAAAAAAGGGAGAAAAAAAAATTCGACATGACGTTTTCGTCGCACTGGGTATATAAAGCGACGGAGCGTACACTATGGGCTTCGTACAAAATGCGCGAGGCGGTATTGAATTTTTGTGCGTTTACTCTATGCTCGATTCAACTAAAGTGCACTTTATAAAAGACCTAAATTTGTCAAAAAAAAAAATTAATTCTTTTTCTGAAAATTTGCCCTTTTTCATTTATTTTCTTTATTTAATTATTTTCTATTTTTATTTATTTATTTCTATTTTTATTTATTTATTTCTATTTTTATTTACTTATTTTCTATTTTTATTTATTTACTTATTTTCTATTTTTATTTATTTTTATTTATTTATTTATTTTCTATTTTTATTTATTTATATCTATTTTTATTTATTTATTTTTAATTTTTATTTATTTATTTTACATTTTTATTTATTTATTTAATTATTCATTCTTTCGCTTTTTTCTATTTCTATATTTTTCAATTTTCCATTTTTTCAAAAATTAAATATTTTTCGCTGAAAAAAAATTTTCATTCAGGAAAAATTCAATTATTTCCAGGAGAAGAATAATTTTTGTTAAAAAAACAAAAATGCTTCAAATATTTCGTGGAGAAAATTAATTTTCATTAGCATAAAAAAAGGTTCCAATTATTTCGTGGGGAAAAATAATTTTTATTAGAAAATCTTTAAAAATGCTTCAAATATTTCGTAAAGTTCTTAACGTTTTTATTAAAATTACTTTACGAAATATTTGCAGCTTTTATTGTTTTTCTAATAAAAATTATTTTTCCCCACGAAATAATTGAAACATTTTTGTTTTTCTAATAAAAATTATTTTTCTCCACGAAATATTTGAAGAATTTTTGTTTTGATTTTTTTTAGAAAAACAAATATGTTACAAATTATTTTTCTCGACGAAATATTTGAAGCATTTTTAAAGTTTTTCTAATAAAAATTATTTTTCCCCACGAAATAATTGAAACATTTTTGTTTGTCTAATAAAAATTATTTTTCTCCACGAAATATTTGAAGAATTTTTGTTTTTGTTTTAATTTTTTTTTAGAATAACAAATATGTTAGAAATTATTTTTCTCGACGAACTATTTGAAAAAATTTTAATGTGGTTTTAATTTTGTTTTTTTTTACTTTTTTTTTCATTTCGTCTAAAAACAAAAATGTTACAAAATATTTCGTGGAGGAAAGAAAATTTTTTACAAATTGCAAATCTTTTTTTCCTTTGGAACTTAAATTACTAATTTAAGTAAAAAAAAAACTAATTTTTGTTAACTGAATTTAAAAAATTGATTTTTGTTGCAAAAAAAAAGAGATAAAAGTTTAATTTTTCTCCATCGTTTAAGTGGAGAGAAAAGTGTTATCGGAAATTCTTCTTTTTTTTCTTTTAATTCTCATATTTCTCACGTATGATATTGATGCTATGAGTTTGGCGACCTTTAAAGACTAAAGTTCGCGATATTCAAAGTCTAGACAATTTACACACTTGGGAAAGTTCAGTCTTGTGTCCTTTATCGCGTCTAACGAGAGCGAAATTGCAAGCAATGACGAATTTTTCTCTTTAATTTTATGCTCATTTGGATAAAAATGCATTTTTTGGGGTAAAATTAATTTTTTTTCAATTAAATTTTTTTTTTTTTTGAAGCGGAAATTGAATGTTAAATATTGGGAATTTTTGGAAGGAAAAAGAAAAATTTTCTAAGTTGGAAAATTTTTTCGATTCAATTTATTGATTTAGGTTTATTTAACGTAAAATTGGAGAAAATTTAGCAGAAAATTAATAAGAAAAATATTTAACGTAAATTTGAAAAAAAATTTATTTTACATTGAATTGTTAACGTTTTTATTTAAAATGAGTTGAATTGGAAAAATTTTCGTTTAACATAAAGTTGTAGACAAAACTTGTATTTGACGTGAAATTTAAAAATTTAACATTTGATGTGAAATTTAAAAATTAACATTTGACGTGAAATTTAAAAAATTAACATTTGACGTGAAATTTAGAAAATCAACATTTGACGTGAAATTTAAAAAATTAACATTTGACGTGAAATTCAAAAAATTAACATTTGACGTGAAATTTACAAAATCAACATTTGACATGAAATTTAAAAAAATTAACATTTAACGTAAATTTTTGGAAAAAGTTCTATTTAACATTGAATTCTTAACGTTTTTATATAAAACTTGTGTTGAATTCAGGAAAATCTTCACTTAACATTAAATTACTAAAAATCCTCATTTTAAAAAACTTTAAAACTCTTTATATTTAACACGAATTTTAAGAAACGAATATTCAACGTTAAATTCTTGAATATTTGCATTTAACATAAAATTCTAAAATTTTCCGAATTCCCACTTCAGGAATAAATTTTATTCAACATTGACTATTAGATAAATTTTGTATTTGTAATGTTAAATATTTGCGAAAATTTTCATTTAACATTAAATTCTAAAAAATTTAATAGAAAAAGGTTTCAAACTTTTATATTTAACATGAAATTTCAAAAAAAAATTATCATTTAACATTGAATTCCAAAAAGTGTTTTTTAACATTAAATTTCAAAAAGCCTTATTTGCCAATGAATTGGGAAAATATTATTTGACATTATATTCAAAAAATATTATATTAAACTCCAAAAAATATTATATTAAACTCCAAAAAATATTATATTAAACTGCAAAAAATATTATTTGACAATTAATTCGAAAAATATTATTTGAAATTAAATTCAAAAAATATTATATATTAAATTCCAAAAAGTATTATTTGACAATTAATTTGAAAAAAAATTATTAGACATTAAATTCAAACAGTATTATTTTACATTAAACATTGAATTCGAGGAAATATTATTTAACATTGACTCCCGAAACTATTATTTAACATTGAATTCTAAATACTTGTGTTTGACATTGGATTCCAAAAACTATTATTTAACAATAAATTCCAAACACTTTTATTTGACATTGAATTCTAAAAATTATTACCTAACATTGGCCATTGAAAATTTATTTAACATTTAATTCCAAACACTATTATTTGACACTGAATTTTAAAAACAATTATTTAACATTGAGCACTGAAAACTATTATTTAACATTTAATTCTAAACACTATTATTTGACATTGAATTCCAAAACTATTATTCAACATTGGCCACTAAAAACTATTATTTAACATTTAATTTCAAATACTATTATTTGACATTAAATTCTAAAAACTATTATTTAACATTTAATTCCAAACACGATTATCAAACATTGAATTCTAAAAACTATTATTTAACATTGAATACTAAAAACTTTTATTTAACATTACATTTCAAACACTGTTATTTGACACTGAATTCTATTGACATTGAATTCTAAAAACTATTATTTAACATTGAGCACTAAAAACTTGTGTTTAACATTTAATTCTAAACACGATTATCAAATATTAAATTCTAAAAACTATTATTTAACATTGAGCACTAAAAACTATTATTTAACATTTAATTCCAAAAACTATTCTTTGACATTGAATTCTAAAAACTATTATTTAACATTTAATTCTAAACACTATTATTTGACATTGAATTCTAAAAACTATTATTTAATATTGAGCACTAAAAAATTTTGTTTAACATTTAATTCTAAACACGATTATCAAATATTAAATTCTAAAAACTATTAATTAACATTGAGCACTAAAAACTATTATTTAACATTTAATTCCAAACACTATTATTTGACATTGAATTCTAAAAACTATTATTTAACATTGAATTTTAAAAACTATTATTTAACATTCAGTACTAAAAATTATTATTTAACATTAATTTCTTTCCAAAAATTAAAATTTTAAAAACATTTATAGTCCCAACAATTTTTCCCCCTTCATCTAAAATTTTTGTAATTTTTACCCCCTCCTCCACTCTTTGTTCCATTAAAAAAGAAAAAAATTTTACCAATTTTTAAACGAAATTCTTTCCCTACATTTACGAAACATTCAATTTAACGTTAAATGTCAGACCATTTGCCCCCCCCCCGCAAATTAAAGTTTAAGAAACATTTATAGTACCTACAATTTTTGGCCCCCCCCCCCTTTATCTAAAATGTAATTTTTGTAAATTTTACCCCCTATCCCACTCTTTGTTCCATTAAAAAAGAAAAAAATTTTACCAATTTTTAAACGAAATTCTTTCCCTACATTTACGAAACTTTCAATTTCAATTTCTACTTAACGTTAAATGTAAAACCATTTCGCCCCCCCAAAAAATAAAAATTTTTAAATACCTTTATTTTAAATACCTTTACCCTCCAATTTTTCCCCCTTCATCTAAAATTATTGTAAATTTTACTCTCTCCCCCACTCTTTGATCGACTAAAAAAAAATTTTCACCAAATTTTAAACGAAATTCTTTCCCTACATTTACGAAACTTTCAATTTCAATTTCTACTTAACGTTAAATGTAAAACCATTTCGCCCCCCCAAAAAATAAAAATTTAAAAAACCTTTATAGTCCCTCCAATTTTTCCCCCTTCATCTAAAATTATTGTAAATTTTACTCTCTCCCCCACTCTTTGCACCACTAAACAAAAAAAAAAAATTTTACCAATTTTTAAACGATATTCTTTCCCTACATTTACGAAACTTTCCATTTCAATTTCTATTTAACGTTAAATATGAAACCATTTCGCCCCACCCTAAAAAAAATTAAAATTTTTGAAATACCTTTATAGCCCCTCCAATTTTTTCCTCTTCATCTAAAATTTTTGTAAATTTTACCCCCTCCCCACTCTTTGTTCCATTAAAAAAAAAAAAAATTTACCAAATTTTAAACGAATTTTCCTTCCCCTAAATTTACGAAACTTTCAATTTCAATTCGCCGCCCTTCTCGCGATTTAATAGACACGTGAGTATGACAAAGAGAAAAGGAGAGAAAAAGAGAGAGAGAGAGAGAGAGAGAGAGAGAGAAAGCTTTGCGAGCGAAAGTGGTGAACGACAGTGCAAGTTTCTAGCGATAGCGAAAGCTTCAACGTTTCACAGCTGTAAAGCTATTACGTTGTCGACTGTGGATGAGAGACAGAGCGAGAGGGAGGGGGGAGGTTAGTAGTTGGTGCAAAAGTAGGAGGGGGGGAGAGAGGACGCGAGAAATACTAGGCTTGCCGTTTCGAAGAGCGTTACGAATAGTAGAGGAGAGGGGAGGGAGTGAGGTGGTGCTTGCAGTGGGTGGGTGAAACGTTCGTCTCTCCCGTAACTGCGAGAGTAACAAGAGCGAAAGCGTGGGGGGCAATAGGGGGAGACTATTGGGTTATCTTTTATGTAGTTTCAAGTTCGCATACATGACCCACGTCCCGAGTATCGTTTCCCTCTCTCTCTCTCTTTTCTTCTTTAACCGTCGCCAACTCCCCCCTCTCTCACAATGTATACTTTTAGTTATTTGAATGTATATATATACATTTTCTCGTATATATCGACTACACGTGTGCAAATTGTACGCATGTGCTGTAGAGACGCATGCCTCTCTCTCTCTCTCTCTCTCTCTCTCTCTCTCTCTCGTTGTCTCATCGCCAGATAACAGTGCGA
The DNA here is from genome assembly GCA_032873175.1 of Leptopilina drosophilae. Lineage (NCBI taxonomy): Eukaryota > Metazoa > Arthropoda > Insecta > Hymenoptera > Figitidae > Leptopilina > Leptopilina drosophilae. Next base: position 7,707,762 of record CM065486.1, read on the forward strand.
GAGAAAGACTCACTGTGTTACCCCCCTCCCCCTCCCTTTCTCCTCTGCCTCCCCCCACCGACTAACTATGGTTCGGGGGTGGTAGAGGAAGGATTCCCCTCCCCCCACCCGTTCCCCTCGGTCTTTTTGAAGCGAGAGTTAGAGAGCTTGGTAGAGTGAGGTGGTGGGGGAAGGGACGGGGAGGGGAGCAGTGGGGTTAGTCAGAGAGAAGCCAGGAAGAAGTGAGGGGGGGGAGAGAGAGGGGCGAGTATACATGAACCAGCAGCCAAACCACGGTCGATATTTCACTGAAAAGTAGCGATGACTACGACGACCGACGACCGACGACGAAAACGACGATGACGATGCCAGTTTCCGGTGATGGGTCAAAATCACATTCGAACCAAAAAAAGAATATTTTGTTTTTAAGAAAATTATTATTTATTTTTTTTTTTTTTGTTAAGGGCATTTGAACCATTATGACGTCACATTTGTAAAACACATGTTTTCCACTAATAGTGACGTCATAATGGTTCAAATGCCCTTAAAGGGAGAAGACAAATATTTATGGAAATAAATATTTTTTTTCCTTGCAAATAAGATAAAATTGTCCCCTTCCCCTACTCCTCCTCCTCTTATTCTTGGAATTTTTTTACCCCCGTTAGTTTTGAAAACGGTTTCTATTAAAATTGTTTTTGTTCTTAAAATTTTTTTTTTTTGAAAAAATGTTTTAATTTACCAGAAAAAAATCGAGATTTTAATAATGACTCCTCTTCCCTCCCAGCCTTTTTATTATTATTTTTTTAACAGTTAAGAGGCTAAAAAAATTTTAACCCTGTTTGAAAAAATATTGTAAAACCCTAGAAAAATATATCTCTCAAATGAAAAAAAATATTAATTACCAAAGAAAAAATTAAAGAAACCTCGAAAATAATAAAAAAAAATGTTTTTAAATATTATAAATCTCCAAAACTAATAAAGTTTCCTAAAAAATATTGAAAAATCACCAAAAAAATTAACCCTTCTCCTAGGAAAAAAAAATATTAAAAGATGAAATTAAAAAATTTAAATAAAAATAAATTATTAACTGTTTTTGTTAAATTGTTTTTAATTTTAATGAAAATTTGTTTTTTCAAAAAATGTTTTAATTTACCAAAAAAAATCGAGATTTTAATAATGACTCCTCTTCCCTCCCAGCCTTTTTATTTTTTTTTAACAGTTCACGGTAAATCATTAGGTATTAAAATAACACCAAAAAGGATTAAAATAATCCAATTTAGTGTTATTTTAATCCATTTTGGTGTTATTTTAATACCTTACGATTTACCGTGTTAAGAGGCAAATTTGAAAACGAAAAAAATTCGAAAATTGTCCAAATTATATTTCTATGTTAATTTTTTTTTAAATAACACCCCCTCCCGCTGCCCCCTCTCTTTTTTTAAATTTTTTATCGGGTAAAAGACAAATTTTAATATTAACATTTTTTTTCTTAAATTGTCCTTTTAATTTAAAATTACTAGCAGAAAGAGGGAGGAGGGGGAGTAAAGGTTTTTATTTTCGTCCCCCTCCCTTCCAACTAAATTTTTCTTTAATTAAATTGTTTCGTGTTTTTGAAGAAAAAAAATTTTCCTTTACTGTAAATTGGCAAAATTATACTTCTATGTCCCCAGTAAAAGCAAATTTTAATATTAAAAAAATGTTTTTTTTAATTGTCCTTTTACTGTAAAATTACTAACAAAGGGGAGGGGGGAGGGTCAAGATAATACTTTTACTCCCCCTCCTCTCCAACTATATTTTTTAAATTAAAAAACTGTTTCGTATACTTATAACAAAATTTTTTTTTTTTTTTTTTATTTCTGTAAAATAACCATGAGTTGAAGTAAATCAATAGTATTTTTACCTCCCCCCTCACCCCTTCTATCTTTATTAAATTTTCTCATAAAAAATATTATTTTTCATTCTGAATTTGGATCCGTTTTTTGTTTTTACAGTAAATGAATAATTTTAATAATATTTTCTCAAAATTTTTTTTTCCTTTTTTCATTAGATATTGAAATAAAATAAATATTATGATATGAAAAATATTTTCTAATATTGTCCTTCTTGTAGACTAGAAAAAATGAGGGGAAGGGGGAATTGTTTATTTACTAAATAAAAGTCGATGGAGGGGAGGTGATCATGAAAATTGATTGGTATTACTTTTAAAAACTATTCGAGAGGTGAAAAAAATATTAAAATTGTTTCATTACATAAAAAATACCAGAAGTCCGGGAGAAGGTGAGGGGGGGGGGGACTTTCAATTTTTTTTATTGCTTAAAAAAATACCAGGAGCAAGAAATGATGAATTTTTCTCTTTAATTTTATGCTTATTTCGATAAAAAATTAATTTTTGGGGTAAAATTAATTTTTTTATAATTTGAAAATCTTTTTTCGGAATTTTTGTACATAAAAAGTAAATTTTTTCAAAAATTTATTTGGTAAAAAAATTTATTTTTGGGGTATAATCAATTTTTTTAAATTTAAAAAATTGTTTTTCGAAGCAGAAATTAAAGGTTAAATATTTCGGAATTTTTGTACATAAAAAGTAAATTTTTTGAAAAATTTATTTTGTAAAAAAATTTATTTTTGGGGTATAATCAATTTTTTTCAATTTAAAAAATTGTTTTTCGAAGCAGAAATTAAAGGTTAAATATTAAAAATTTTTGTCCATAAAAAGGAAATTTTTTCAAAAATTTTTATTTGGTAAAAAAATTTATTTTTGGGGTATAATCAATTTTTTTCAATTTAAAAAATTGTCTTTCGAAGCAGAAATTAAAGGTTTAATATTAAGAACTTTTTGGAAATAAAAAGTAATTTTTTTTGCAAATGATGGAAAAATCTTTTCGATTTAATTTATTGATTTAGATTTATTTAACGTAAAATTGGAGGGGTATTGGAATTTTTTTTATTACTTAAAAAATCAATGACTTTTGGAGGGGTATTGGAATTTTTTTATTACTTAAAAAAATACCAGCAGTGGTGGTGGTGGTAGAAAATATTAAATTCGTCTAATTAATTAAAAAAATATATAAGTATTTTGAATTAAATTTCTTTGGGAGAAGCGTTAAAAAAATTTTTTGCTACTTTTCTGAAGTCGAGGGGAGTAAATAATAATAAATTGTTCGGACTCGTGTTGAGTGAGAAGCTATCGCTATCAATGGACGTAGATGTGAATGAAGTGTACCTACAAAGTTACATTTGCGGATATCAAAGAGAAACGAGTAGGTGTGCGGAACGGCGAACGTAATAGTAGCCTTGACGCGCAATGTCCACGGTCGACTAAGACCTATGACACACGTTTCACGGACTCGCTTCTACGTTTCCTCTTTTTCTTTTTTTTTTTTTATTTCTTCCGTTTCCCCTTTTGACAAATTGAATACGCAATTTTCTTCCGTTTTTTTTTATTTTGACATTTTTCTATTTGTCACAGAGAAATTGTTGTTTTTAACGGTTCTTTTTCGGTGTCATTTTACCCTCACCTCGAATTTTCAAACAATCGCCAATTTTTACAGTGGGGGCAATTTTCGATTTTTTTACCATAGAACGATACTTCCGGGAGGAGAGTTTTCGAAACAAAAAGTTTGGAATTGCAAAATTAATTCGTCCGGGAGAAAACGGGAATTTAGTTATTCACTCGTCCGCCATTTTGCTCTCACCTCGAATTTTCTTTGCTGTCTCTTCACCTTTTCGTAAATCGGATTTGAATTTTTTGAAAACGAAACTATTCTGCTAGAGTGAGAGAAGTTTTTGGCTAATTTAAAAAAAAAAAAGATTAAAAAAAAAAATTCTGAAAATAAAATTCAGTAAATCATAGAAAAAGTATTTTTTTGGTTTTGGGAAAAAATGGAAATTATCGAAAGCGTAAAACCCATTTTGAAAAATATTAAAATCCCTTCTAACAATATTAAAATCCCTTTAAAAAAAATTGATCATTTTGAAAAATATTAAAATTCATTTTAAAAATATTAAAGTTCTTTTTCCAAAAAAAAATTGCTCATTTTGAAAAATATTAAAACCCCTTTTAACAATATTAAAATCCCTTTTCCAAAAAAATTGATCATTTTGAAAAATATTAAAACCCCTTCTAACAATATTAAAATCCCTTTTCCAAAAACAAAAATTGATCGGGAAAAATATTAACACCCCTCGCAAAAGAGATTTTGTAAATACTCAAAAAATATTTTCAAAATCCCCTTTGAAAAAATGAAAATTCCTACAAAATTGATATAAAACCCCAAAAAGGAGGAAAACTGAAAAAAAAATTTAACCCTTTCCCCTTTTAAGAAGAAAATTGTAAATTCTCAAAAAAACGTTAAAATCGCTTTGAAAAAAATAAAATAATACAAACTTCATTCTACCAAAAAAATATTAAAATTTAGAAAATACTGTAAATTATCAAAAAAATATGACATTTTTCAAAAATAATTAGAAATCGACCAAAGTTATTATAATTTCATTTGAAAATTTGAATCTCTAAAAAAATTTTAACCCTGTTTAAAAAAATATTGTAAAACCCTGGAAAAATATATCTCTCAACTGAAAAAAATATTAATTATCAAAGAAAAATGAAAGAAATCTCGAAAATAATAAAAAAATTTGTTTTTAATTACTACAAATCCCCAAAAATAATAAAGTTTCCTAAAAAAATATTGAAAAATCGCCAAAAAAATTAACCCTTTTCTTAAGAAAAAAAAAATTAAAAGATGAAATTGAAAATTTAAATAAAAATAAATAAATTAATTCTCAAAAAAGTTTCAACATTTTTTAATTATTAATTTTTATAATAATTTATAAAAATGTTTATTAATTTATTAAAATGTTTAACAATTTATAAAAATGTTTAATAATTTATTAAAATATTTAATAATTTATTAAAATGAAATTTAAAAAAATTAAACTTCCTTTAAAAAAAATATAAATTTGCAAGCAAAAAAATTAGAAATCTTTAAATAGAAAAAATTTTGTAATGCCTAAAAAATGTAAGCAATTTAAAAACAAATTGTCCGCCATATTTGATCCGCCATTTTGAATTCTTAATTACATCCATCATTCACCTTGAAATCTAAATAAATCATAGAAATTTTAATAAATTAGTAAATAAATTAGTAAATAAATAATTTTAATAAAATATTTCAATTTTTTCTCCACACAAAATTTCAAAAATAATATCCCCCCCTCTTTTCTCTGTTTCAGATCGTACAAATCAACCGCCTTCAAAATAAGCCACATTAACCTCAAGTGATTTCTATTTTTCATACAAAAAAAAAGGAAAAAGTAAGAGGAAGAAAGAAAATATTTGTGAAACAAAAAAGAAAATAAACTAGTGAGTTTTATATTTCCCCAAGAGCTTAAAAAAAATAAAAAATTCAATGACAAAGAGATAAAAAAGAAAATCTATTTAGTGTACAAAGTTATATCCAGAGAAGAAGAAAAAAAAAACTACAAATCCGCCAGTGCCAAATCCAAAAATAAATAAATAAAATAAAAAATAACTAGTGATCGATTAAGAGACAAAAACCAAAGAATTTACCATTTTCTACTAATTGTCTATTAACAAACAAACAAATAAATAAACAAACAAACAAACAAACAAAAAATCCTCTCCAGCGTGCCAGTGATTTATTTTTCATGCCTTTTTGTAAAAAAACAAACAAACAAAAAACAAACTAAGGGAGAATTTTTAAAACCAATCTACTTCACGATTGTAGCCTAAACCTGTTGAGTACAAAAAAAAAAAAAAAATAATAAAAAATAAAAATAAAGAAAAAAGATCTCTGGGAGAATTTTTGCCTTTTTTAGTGAGGAACGAAAGGGAAAACAGGAGAGGACACTAGAGGACAAGAGTACAAAAGGGGACGAAGGAGGACGAAGAGGGAGTGAAAGGGGCTGAAAAGGACGAAAACGGACGAAAAAGAACGAAAAAGAACGAAAAAGGACGAAAAAGGACGAAAAAGGGCCCAAAAGGACCAAAAAGGGCTAATAAGGTCAGAAAAGGGCTTAAAAGGTCAAAGAAGGGTCAAAAAGGAGGAATGAGGGCAGAAAAGGTCTAAAAGGGCTAGAAGAGGACCGAAAGGGCAGAAAAGGACCAAAAAGGACGAGTGAGGACAGAAAAGGTCTAAAAGGGTCAGAAAAGGACAAAAAAGGACGAATGAGGACAGAAAAGGTCTGAAAGGGTCAGAAAAGGACCAAAAAGGACGAATAAGGACAGAAAAAGACCTAAAAGGACGAGTAAGGACAGAAAAGGTCAAAAAGGGACGAATAAGGACAGAAAAGGTCTAAAAGGGACAAATAAGGACAGAAAAGTCTAAAAGGGACAAATAAGGACAGAAAAGTCTAAAAGGGACGAATAAGGACAGAAAAGTCTAAAAGGGACCGAAAAGGACAAAAAAGGTCAAAAAGGGACGAAAAAGGTCCGAAAAGGACGAATAAGGACAGAAAAGGACAAAAAGAGGCGAAAAGGACCACAAAGGACGAATAAGGACAGAAAAGGACAACAAAGGACACTCAGTTTTTGGATGCCATCAAGAGCCAGTGAGTGGGGACAAGAGACTTCGTCAAGAACCTAAAGAACAGGCCGACACAAGTTCATCGCCATTGGAAACAAAGGACAACGGATTTTTCCGAAATGATGTGGAGAAGATGAGCGCGGAGGTGAAGCAGGAGGTCATCGCCTCCGAGAGGGTAGGAAGCCCTCCGGCGGCGGTCGCTTCCTCGCCGGGTCCAGGCGACCCAAATCGTCATCTACCGCCATTCAGCAGTTTCACCGGCGACAGTTCAATGGACAGTTCAACGACATTGACCACCTTACACTCCCAGGACGTGGGCCTCGGTCTCACCGCCTCCTGGGACTACTACGAGGGCCTCACTGGCCGACTAATTGACGCGCGCGGCGAAGTTGTCAGTGGATTGGTGCCAGTTGGCCAATATCGACCATGGGAGTCGAAGCACGGCGGCGGCGGCGGTGGCGGCGGTCCCGAGGGTCTGCCAAGTTTTGCCAGTCAATTCACAGCGCCCAGCGAGTCCGAACCACAATTGACGGCCTTGACGCCACTATCGCCGGCCTCAATTTCCCACTCGCCACCCGTCACCACGGCCGTTGGCCTCCCAAGTTTTCACACTCTCGGCACGCCAATTCCCGTGCCGCATCCACATCGCGCCGCCGTTGGCTATCCACTCGTCCCAGCGCCAGTGCAGGCCCGCGAAGTGCCCGCTCTCCAACAGCAATTACTCGACGAGCGGCACATACAATTACTGGGCTCGAATCCAGTTCAGGCCTTCCCCCCACCGCCCGGTCATCCGCATCACACGGTACTCACTGTTGTGAAGCCGGACTATCCGCAATTGCATCATACAAATTTTCAAAATCCAATGTCCACGGTTTTGGATAATTCGCCAACGTCGCGAGTTATTGGTATCGATGGGAGGAAGAAGGAGAGGAGAAAAATTCGCGCTGGCTCAATGGAGAGTGAGGATGGTGGCGGCGGTGGTGGTGGTGGTGGTAATGCGGAGAGTTCGGGACAAGTTGCGGCCGTATCGAGTACGGCGAATCGTGGACAACATCATTTGGGTGGTGGACTCGGTGATAATGATGGCGATGGTGGTTTGGGTGATAAGCCAGCGAAGAAAAAGCGAAAGCGTTGCGGCGAGTGTATTGGTTGTCAACGTAAGGACAATTGTGGAGATTGTGCGCCATGTCGGAATGACAAGAGTCATCAGATTTGCAAGATGAGGAGGTGCGAGAAGCTGACGGAGAAGAAGGTGAGTTTTTTTTTTATCAAAATTCATTTGCCATTTCTAGCTATTTAAGTCTTCTTGTTCATTAAGAGCTCAATTTCGGCCTAAGTTGGCCTCAGATAGTCGAAAAATCAAAAAGCTTGCCCTAAGTAGGCCTCCAGTAGTCTACTCAGCGAAAACCAAGCTCTAAAGTCGTCTAGTAGTCGAAAAACCTAGGTCTAAATAGGCCTTACAGGTCTAATTAGACCTTATAGATCTAATTAGACCTTATAGACCTAATTAGACCTTATAGACCTAATTAGACCTTAAAGACCTAATTAGAACTTACAGGTCTAATTAGACCTTATATACCTGATTAGAACTTACAGGTCTAATTAGACCTAATAGACCTGATTAGAACTTACAGGTCTAATTAGACCTAATAGACCTAATTAGAACTTACAGGCCTAATTAGACTTTACAGACCTAATTAGAACATACAGGCCTCATAAGACCTTAAAGGCCTAAGTAGAACATACAGGCCTAATAAGACCTCAAAGGCCTAAGTAGAACATACGGATCCAATTGGACCTTACAGGCCTAAATAGACCTTACGTCCACTAATAATCAAAAATCTATGCCAAAGTACACCTCAAATTGTCTAATAATCAAAAACCTGGCCTAAAAAGGCCCTAAATTGTCTAATAATAAAAAATCAAGCTCTAAAGTCGTCTAATAATCGAAAAATCTAGGTCAAAATAGGCCTCACAGGTCTAATGAGACCTTATAGGCCTAATAAGAACTTGACAGATCTCATTAGACCTTATAGGCCTAATAAGAACTTAACAGATCTAATTAGACCTTACAGGCCTCTAATGATCGAGAACCTAGACCTAAGAAGGTCTTAAATTGTCAAATAATCAAAAACCTAGAACTAAATATGCTCCAAATTGTCTAACATTCAAAACTCAAGCCTAAATAAGCCTCACAGACCTAATGAAACCTTATAGGACTAAATAGGCCTCAAGTTGTCTAATATTCTAAAACCTAGACACCAAATTGTCTAATAATTGAAAACCTAAGCCTAAATAGGCCTCACAGACCTAATGAGACCTTATAGAACTAAATAGGCTTCAAGTTATCGAATAATAATCTAAAACCTAGGCCTTACAGGTCTAAAAAGACCTCAAGTCCTCTAATAATCGAAAACCTAGGCTTAAGTAGACCTCAAATTGACTAATAATCAAAACCCAAGGACTAAATAGACCCCAAATTGTCTAATAATCAAAAACCTAAGCCTAAACAGACCTCACTGACGTAATAAGACCTTATAGATTTAAATAGACCTTATAGGCCTAAATAGACCTCAAATCGTCTACTAATGAAAAACCTAGGTCTTAAAGACCTAATAGGCCTTAAATTGTCTATTATTATAGGCCTTAAATTGTCTAATATCAAAATATATGCCTAAACAGGCCTCATAGTCCTAATTAGACCTTATAATCTTCAAGTAGTCTAATAATCAATAACCTAGGCCGAAGTAGGCTTTACCGTCTCAAATAGGCCTCAAATCGTCTAATAATCAAAACCCAGTCCTTAACAGGCCTCATAAGCCTAATTATACCGTATAATCTTCAAATCGTCTAATAATCGAAAACCTAGCCCTAAGCAGGCCTTACGAACCCAAATAGGCCTCAAAATGTCTAATAAACGAGAACCCAGGCGTAAATAAACCTTACATGCCTAATTAGACCTTAAAGACCGAAACAAGCCTCAAGTCCTCTACTAATCGATAACCTAGGACTAAGTAAGTCTTACAAGTCTAATTAGGCCTCAAATCGTCTAATAATCGAAAACCAACGCCTAAGTACATAGACCTTACAAATCTAAGTAGGCCTTAAAGACCTAAGTAGGCCTTAAAGACCTAAGTAGGCCTTAAAGACCTAAGTAGGCCTTAAAGACCTAAGTAGACCTTCTAAGTAGATCTTACGGACCTAAGTAGATCTTATAGACCTAACTAAACCTTACAGGCCACAAATCGTCTAATACTTAAAGGCCTTGGACTAACTAGGCCTTAAAGAACTCAATTATTCCTTATAGACGTCAAATTGTCTAGTAATAAAAATTTGAGGTCTAAGTAGGCCTTACATAACTAATTACACCTTTCAGGCCTAAATGGGCCTCACATCGTCTAACAATCGAAAACCCAGGCCTAAATAGGTCTGACACTCCTAATTTTTTACCTCATAGGCCTCAAATCGTCTAATAATCGAAAACCTAGGCCTAAGTAGTCCTTAGACCTTACACTCCGAAACAGGTCTCAAATCGTCTAATAATCGAGAACCCAGACCTTAGTAGGCCTTAAAGTCCGAATTATACTTTATAGGCCTCAAATCGTCTAATAGCCGAAAACCTAGGCCTCACAGGCCTAATTAGACCTTTTTAGGCGTAATTAGACCTCATTAGGCCTTAAGTCGTCTAATAGTCGAAAACCTAGGTCTTAATAGACCTTAGAGCTCTAATTAGACCTTATAGACATCAATTCTTCTAATGATCAAAGGCCTTGGCCTAAATAGGACTTTAAGAACCAACTAGGCCTCAAATTGTCGTATAATTGAAGTCTCAGTCCTACTTAGACCTTACAGGCCCAATTAGCCCCAAGCCTAATTATTATAACTGACTAATCGTAAGATATTTATCTTACGATATCTTATTTAAATCACCGATAAATTTTTAATTAAAGCCTACTAATTACTAAATTTACTAAAAGGACTAATTAGTCCTGAAATCGTCGAAAAATTGAAGACCTAGGTCTAATCAGGCCTTAGAGGCTCAATTTGGCCTCAAATCGTCTGCTAAGCAAAAACTAAGTCTTAATTAGTCCTTACAGACCCAATTAGCCCAAAGTCTTCAATTATCACCCGATTTGACCGAATTCGAAAACTTCGCCACTGTTGTGTACCAAAAACCGTCTCAAAAGTAGGCGGGGCCTAATGTATACCTCATGCGCAGTACAACACGGCTTGCGCAAACAGTATGCGCACAAAACTTCCACATGCAGAATCCAGCAAAGAATTCAATTTTCCATTTCAATTTGAATTCAATCGCTGGTGTCGGTAATTGAGTTGGAAATTTCATTTACAGTGAGTGATAAACCCTTCTCTCACTCTCTCTCTCTGCACACGGTATTGAATGTCGTTGCAGTAATAAAGCCCAACCGTAGGGGGTTATCTCTCTGTTTCTGTAATTTCGTCCGGGATTTCTCGCTCTCTCTCTCTCTCTTTCTCTCTCACTTTCCATACGTACCAAGCAGACATCGAGGCCAAGTTCAGAACTATATATAGACAAACCTCTATATAAACCGTGGGTTGTCGTCGTGTGTTTCATTTCCCACCATTTACTCTTTATCGTATGACGTAGCCGCAAAGTTAGCTAAACACATTTTCGTACTATTATTATTTTTCAACTAAAACACTTAAATTTTTAACTTGGAATTTTTATTTTAATATTTAATATTTTAATATTTTTAAAGAAATATTGTTCAGAAAAAATAATATTGAAGGTAAAAATAAAAAAATTCCCAAATAAGAAATAGAGAATTAAACATAACCCTAAATGAAATATTCCTGCAAACAAAATTAACTCCTCTCAAAAAAATATAAAATTTTAAAAAAGGATAACAATTTTTTTTTGAGTCTTTAAAAAATATTATAAACTATTTTTAAAAAATTAAAAAAATTCTAAATTTGACATAAATTTCCTGTTATAAAAACTTCCCTTTTTCCCGTGTAATATTTTCCAATCGAAATATTATTTCTGAAACAAGATTATTTCTATTCGCAAAACGATTCGAAGGCCCTTTTACTCTCCAATGCTTTGAGAGATTCCGCGACTAGTGAGAATCCGGTTTCTTCGAAGGAAGCGCGTCTGCATCTCCTTCTCTCTCTCTTTCTCTCTTTCTCTCTTTTCTTTGTCGAAAAAAAATAAGAGGAAACCCTCGATTCAAAACGATCTTCAGCTTTTCTATTGTTTTTTTCATCCTCAAATGAATTAAATTTTTGATCGTTGAACAAAAACTTATTTTCCTATATTTAGCGAAGTAAATGTGAATTCAGGATAAAAAAATTGGCCCTTTTTTAAAAAAATTGGGAGTAAATATTATTAAAAAACGATATTTTTTGTCTTTTTTCCCACTTTTCTCAAAATGCTGACTCGTTAGGCAATTTTAACATTTGGGATCGTGATCAGAAGGGTAAAATACATTGAAAACGACTCCCATGTCAAAAATAAGAAAATAAAAAAATTTTTGAGTCACTACCCCCCACTTTTTTCAAAATCTGTTACATTTTTTTGGTTTTTTGCATATCTCAAGCACAGACCCTCATTGCCTTTTCATTTTTTATATTCGGGTCCGTTCGAGTGTCTTTTTGCACGATTCCAGATTGTAAATTTGTCGAGTATTGTCAAATTTTGAAAAAAGTGGGGGTAAAAAACCCGAAAAAAATTTTTTTTTGTCTATTTTTGATATGGGAGTCGTTTTCAGTGTATTTTTCCCTTCTGAACACGATTTCGGTTGTTAAAATTGACTAGCGCGTCAGGTTTTGGAGAAAAGTGGGTATAAACAAAAAAAAATGTTGTTTTTGACGGTTTTGAACCGGATTTTTTAAGAAATTTCGCAATTTTTTTGGTTGGTTGGCAAAAAAAAGAAAAAACTACAGGATTTGTGAGAAAAAAGTCGAATACTATTTTTTTAATGAAGAAATTTAATATTTCTTAGAAAAATGAAGAAAAGAAAGAAAAAAACGGAAGTTGATGATTCGAAAGCGAAGTCTTTGAACTCTTTGAAGGCTGGAAAATGTTGACCGTGTATATGTAGATAAAAGAGAATATTAGTTGTTGATTATTGAGAGAATGAGATGCAAGTGTATGTTGCTTGCATTGGTAAACAAGGCGTTTTGTTTCCAAGAGAAGGAGGGAGGGAGAGAGAGAGAGAAAGAGAGAGAGAGGGAGGGAGGCAGTTCGATTGGCGATTATAATGACCCGAGCCTTGAACTTGTCCTACGCTAAAACAGAGAGAAAAAGAGAGAATGAGAGAAAAAAAATTGAAAAAAATGAGAAATAAAGAAAAAATTTTTTTTATTCATAATGAAAGAGAAAAAATAGATGGAGAATGAGAGGGAAAATTCTCTTTCATGAACTGCAAGTGAAAACGTGTCTCTATAAAATCGAGAATGCCCTGAACGCCAGGTACTAGCAAGTAACGATCAATAATCGTGCCCTTATAGGCTGTCCGTTAGTTAAACTCTCTCAGCCACCCCGCAAGAGCCAGAAAGATCAAATTTTGCCCCAGGCTCCACGTGTCGAACGCACAACGAACGAAAATCGTTTCATAATTGAAGGGCTTTTATTAAAAAAAAAAAAAAAAAATTGGAAAAAAATTTTAAATTATACCTCTCTGAATAATAACTCTATTCATCGAGTTTATATTTACAACCTCGTGTCTCCTCCTTTTTTTTCTCTCATTGAACAAAAAAAAATTCTCCGCAAATACTCGATTGGAAAAAATAAATCTACTTCATTAAAATCCAATTTCTTTTGTTTCCATTCTTTTCTACTTTCGACCTTTTAGCCTTTCTTCGAAACAGAAGCAAAGTTTTTACCTTTTATAATAAAAATTTAAACATTTTTTTTAAATAAAAAAAAACTTTAATAAAAAAAAATTTTTTTTTTAAATTTAATAAAAAAAAATTTTAATAAAAAAAATTTTAATAAAAAAAATTTTAATAAAAAAAATTTTAATAAAAAAAATTTTAATAAAAAAAATTTTAATAAAAAAAATTTTAAAAAAAAATTTTAATAAAAAAATTTTAATAAAAAAAATTTGTTATATACAAAAAAATTTGTTTAAATTAAAAAAAAAACTTTTTAAATAAATAAAATAACATTAAAAAATTGATATTTAAAAATAAACTGATTCAGAGATTTAAACGAACAAAACAAATCAATTATGAACGACGTTGCATGACCTCATGAGTCATTTTTACTGTACAACAAGGGACCGTGACTTTTGTGAACGCGTGGGTTGAATTTCTTTTTTTTTCCCTCAACATTTAACAAAACAGTTGGAAGTTATTGACTTTTTTTTGCTGCTGCAGTTCTTTGAAAATTCTGGGAAATTTGAAATTATTATTTCCATAATTGAATTTCTTGGTAAATCGCAGCAGAACGTTGTGAAGGCACCTTTATGTTATGCAAAATAAAATTTCTCTCCGTTTAGTACTGTAAACGGACCGTTAGATATTGAGTCTACGATTGAATTTTTTTTTTTGTGAAAAAAGTCAGGTAGACGTTGTGATGGCACCTTTAATTTCCAGGAAATTTTTTTTATGTACTACTGTAAACGGACCATTAGAATTTTTTGATTGGAATTTTTAGTAGTTTTGGGAGTTTGAAACAAAGAGACTTATTAGTCTCTTTGTACTATTATCTATTATTACTATTATTATTGTACTATTATTACTATTAGTAGTGTAAAAAAATAGTTGTGAAAGCACCCTTAGGTTCGGAAAACGTGCTTTTTCTCGTTTTATACAGTGAACGGACCATTAGATATCATTTTTGATGTTTTTAGTACAGTTCGAGACTATTAGACGTTGTGATGGCACCTTTAATTTCCAGAAATTTTTTTTATGTACCACTGTAAAAGGACCATTAGATTTTTTAATTGGAATTTTTAGTAGTTTTGGGAGTTTGAAACAAAGAGACTATTAGAAGTGTCAGAAAAAATAGTTGTGAAAGCACCCTTAGGTTCGGAAAACGTGCTTTTTCTCGTTTTATACTGTAAACGGACCATTAGATATCAATTTTGATGTTTTTAGTATAGTTCGGGACTATGAAATAAGCCACTAGGGATGTTAGAAACAGGAAAAAACAACTTTGTGAAGGCACCCTTAAATACGGGGAATTATTTTGTCAATCAATATTGTAAACGGACCATTAGGCATCAGAATTGAAACGATCAGTGTTCGGGACTTTTTGCGATTTGAACGAAACAGTTGTGAATGGACCTTAAGTCCTGTTAGAAATAGAGGGAAAAACGTTGTGAAGGCACCCTTAAATACGGGGGAGTTATTTTTTGTTTTAATATTGTAAACGGACCATTAGACATTAGAATTGAAACGTTCACATGTTCGAGACTTTTTGCAAATTGAACGAAACAATTGTAAATGGACCCTTAAGTCCAAACCTTCAACAATTTTAACTAACATTGTAAAGCAACAAAAAATTTCAACCAAAATTGTAAACGGACCATTAGGAGTTACAATTCTGCGGATTAAAAAAATGCGAAATTGTGGAATTTTTCTTTTAAAGTTGATAGGTTAGTTTTTTGAGTTAAAAAAATGTACAAATGGAAAAAGAAAACATTGTAAACGGACCATTAGAAATTAAAATTCTGTCAATTAAAAAACTGTGATGGGTAAAGGGGGGGAGGGAGAATTTTTTTCTATAAAAAAAGATAGTAGTGTATTTTTTCAAATGGAAAAAATTTGAAAAATACAAAGGAACATTGTAAACGGACCATTAGAAATTAAAATTCTGTCAATTAAAAAAAACGAGATGGATAAGGAGGGGGGGAGACTTTTTTCTATAAAAAAAGATACTAGTGTATTTTTTCGAATGGAAATAATTTAAAAAATAGAAAAGAACATTGTAAACGGACCATTAGGAATTATTATTTTTATTTAAAAAAAAATGAAGAATGTGGAAAGAAAAAAAAATTTTTTTTCATTTTTTTCAAATAACAAAAAAAAAATGGACGAAGAGAAAAAAAAGTTGATGTAAAAAAAAGAATTACGAGAATTGTAATAAATAACAGAAGAAGGAGAACAAAGGAACTAGAAAGTTTTAATTTCCCCATAAATTTGAGAAATCTTTTTTGACTTGACTCTTGATAAATTGTTGGTAACGTCTCGATAAAGGAAGATTGATTTCTGCCGATGGTAAAAACAGGAAAAGTGAACCGAGTGCAACGAAAAATGGATAAAAGAAGAGACGTGGATGATAGATAGCTTCGAGTTGAAGAGAAAAAAAAAAGTTCTCTCTCTCTCTCTCTCTCTCTCTCTGGTGTATATAGGTCCGCCGTCACAACAACCCCCACCCCCCTTTGCCTTTTAGCACCCTCTCTTTATCCCCCAAGGAAGGCTTCGTGTGAGAGTTTACTATATAGTACTATCATCGTATTCTCTCTCTCTCTCTCTCTCTCTCTCTCGCCTTCTCTCGTGGCGATCGTCGTCTCATGTGGTTCGTGTGTCGCTCTCGGCCTTCTCGAAGGAAGACCACATTTTCGAGTTCATCGTACGTGTTGTCAGACACCTGGCGGTAAGCCACCCACCCGATTCTCGCCGACACGATTTTTATCGTCTTCCTGCTTGTTTTCGTCCGATTCGTTTTGCGAATTAGGGGAAGAAGAGCTCAGCTCTTTGACCCAAACGGGAATCACACACATAGCACCACTGCTCTAGAAATTCAATTTTTCCTCCATCGTTCACAACTTTTTTCCACTACTATCACAATTTTTTTTTTCCAAAAAAGACGAAAACAGAAAGGAAAAAATTTTTTTTTCTTCCTTAATTACTGCGACAAATAACTAATATTAATTAAAATTCCCTAAAAATAGAAAAAAATAGCCGAAAAATAGTCAAAAACTAGCCAACAATACGATTTTTTCGACTCTTTTTCCATTTTTCTCAAAAAGCTGACGAGATGGTCAATTTTTACACTCGGGATCGTGTTCAGAAGGGAAAATAACATTGGAAATGACTCCCATGTCGAAAAAAGGGACAACAGAATTTTTTTCCCAAAAACTAGCCAAAACACGATTTTTTCGACTCTTTTTCCATTTTTCTCAAAAAGCTGACGAGATGGTCAATTTTCACACTCGGGATCGTGTTCAGAAGGGAAAATAACATTGAAAACGACTCCCATGTCGAAAAAAGGGACAAAAAAAATTTTTGCCCGTTTTTTACCCCCCACTATTTTCAAAATTCCACGAATTTTTTTATCTGGTGCGTATTTTTAGTGTTTCTGTTCAATGTAGACTTATACCGCTATTTTTTTCCTTTTCGACCAGATTTAAAGTTCTATTTTTGCCTAATGACATATGCGAAAGTCAAAAAAAGGAGAATTTTGAAAAAAGTGGGGGTAAGAAATAGAAAAAATGTTTTTTTTTCACTATTTTTGATATGGGAGTCATTTTCAATGTATTTTTCTCTTCTGAACACGATTCCGGGTGTTAAAATTGACTAGCACGTCGGGTTTTGGAGAAAAGTGGGTATAAAGACAAGAAAAAAGGCGTTTTCGAAATTTTTCACCCTCTATTTTTCTTCAAATTAGTTCATTTTTTCTTTTACCGTGTATAGAATAGTCAAACATTTAGAATTGATGAGAATGTATTAATGAATTAATTCTCGAATAGTATTCTTGTTGGGTCCCTATTTAATCGGAAACATTCTGAAAAAATAATTCTAATTTACTTGACAATGAATTCAATTAGTCAGTTACAAGTTGCTAATTTAAGTAAATACAAAAATTAATTAAGTTTATTAATTTTTTACTTTACATTTTTTCGTAAACGTAACATAATGTTAAATAAATAATAATAATAATGTTACTAGTATTATTAACAATATTTACTAAGGATACTAATAACGTGACTAATTTTACTAAAACCTATTAATAATTATTAATATTGCTAACATTGCTAATTTTACTAATGTAATGTAATTTTTACTAATTATTTTATGAGTATTATTTTTAGTATTTTATTAAAAATATTATTAATAGTGTAAATAAAAATATTTTTAAAAAATATTAATGATAATAGTGTGAGAGTGTGTGTGAAATCCGTTCTGAAATATTGAACGATGAACTAATTTACTAACTCTACTAATATGTACTAACAACTTACTAATATTTACTAACCTTTACTAACCTTCACTAACCTTTATTAACGTTTGCTAACATTTACTAATATTTACTAATATTTACTAACATTTACTAATATTTACTAACATTTACTAACCTATAATAATATTAACAACCAATATTAATATTTACTAACATTTACTAACATTTACTAACATTTACTAACATTTACTAACATTTACTAACATTTACTAACATTTACTAACATTTACTAACACTTACTAATATATACTAATATTTAATAATATTTACTAATATTTACTAATATTCATTAATATTTATTAATATTTATTAGTAAAATTTACTGAATATTCATTAAAATTTAGTAACCTTTACTCAATCTTTACTAAAATTTAGTATGATTTACTAATAATAATTAAGATTTAGTAATATTTACTAAAAATCATTAATATTTAGTAATACTGACAAATATTAATTAACATTTACTTATATTTACTAATGCTTTTGTAAATAACAAAATTCATTGACTAATTTAGAACGTAATAAATGACTCACGAAAAATTGTTTGTCATCTCATAAAATCAAAGAATGAACATTTGAAAAATTTTCGGTACATCTACAATAAATATTCAAAATTATCGAATTCAGTAATTGAAAAATTCTTTTTTTTTAATGAACGTCAAATAATTTTTCGACAGTGAATTAATATTTGTTAGTTACTATTAGCAATCTTATTATAATCATTATAATTATAATTAAAATTTTTATTTATATTTACTATTTACTAAATTATATTTACTAAATAAAATAAATAATTAATTACAATTATTATAATTATTAATGTTTATATAAAAAACCATTTTTTTTGTTTAACAAGGAAAGTTGGAATAATTATTATTATAATGATAATAAATTGTTATTTTTACAAAATCATTATTATTATTATAATTATTATTATTATTATTGTTATTATTATTATTATTATTGTTGAAAAACATTTTTTGTTTAATAAGGAAAGTTGGAATAATAATTATAATAATGATAATAAATTATTATTTTTACAAAATCAATATTATTATTATTATTATTATTATTATTATTGTTTAAAAACATTTTTTTGTTTAATAAGGAAAGTTGGAATAATAATTATAATAATGATAATAAATTATTATTTTTACAAAATCATTATTATTATTATTATTATTATTATTATTATTATTATTATAAATATTATTTGAAAAATTTTTTTGTATAACAAGAGAAGTGGAAATGATAATTATAATAATGATAATAAACTTTTCTTTAAAATTATTTTTATTATTATTATATTATTATTATTATTATTATTATTATTATTATTATTATTATTGCAACAATTAATTTATTGAACTGAGAAATTAGAATTGAAAAAAGAAGCTCCTTAGAAATAAAATCTCATTAAATTTGAAATAGAATGCCGACAGTTGGCGATTTCAGTAAAGGATTATTTAACCCTTTTCGAATTGTGCAGGATGCCAATTCCTGCTGATTATTTAAATATAAATATAGAGAGAGAGATCGACAAATATAAATTCCTTTTTATTACAAGACTGTCTGACAGTGCAGTGGTTCCTAATATATTTTTTTCGCTCTCGTAAATTCGCCAGATGGGGAATTAACATATGTATTTAAATATAAATCGAGATCCTATTCCAGATTTTCGTCTCTTTTGCTCGGCACATTTAAATATTTCAATGAAGAAAGAGGAGAAGAGATTTTTTTTTTTGAAATTTGATTCGAATTTCGATTTTCCAGTATTTAATCCCCTTGGAAAGGGTGAAAATATTTTCTCCCACACGAAATCCAACAAAATAAACAATTATTCAATTTTGTATTTCACAAAAATTATTCTGTTCTATTTTCTATAATATTAAAAAAAAAAAAAAAAAAAAAAAAAAAATTTGGCATTAGTTGAAAAAATTAAAATTGCGACAAAGCAAAGAAACTATTAGAATGTTTTTGAAAGTATTTTAATAACATTTTGTAAAAATACTCTCTTTATTTTTATTGTTTTACTTTTTAAAAATTAAAATTTTTATTGTTTTACTTTTTAAAAATTAAAATTTTTATTGTTTTACTTTTTAAAAATTAAAATTTTTATTGTTTTACTTTTAAAAAAAATTTTTTTTTTAATTTTATTTTTTGAAAATTAAAACTTTTTTCATTTTAATTTTTAAAAATTAAAACTTTCTTTTATTTTTCGTTTTTTTCTATTTTTTGTTTATTTTTTATTTATTTTTATTTATTTATTTATTTCTTTATTGTAAAAAAATAAAATGACACTATTTTTTTTTTTTTTTTTGAAAGTATCTATACAACAAAAAAACAAAGAGATATTTTACACAGGGTTTTCGGTTTGAGTTTCTCAATAAATCGAAACTCCGGAAGCCCATGAAAGTGGAATTGAGAAAGAAAGAGGATCCCACTCCCATTGGGGTTGAGGAAAGAAGAAAAAAAAAAAAAAAAAGTCCGCGTGTATTCGATTACGTTTGCAGAGAAACTTGTTAAGAACTTGACGATGGCTTCAATATATGTATATACATATATAGAAAAAAAAGTGTCTATGTGTGTGTGTATGAATCTATATATGTTTGGCAATGGTTTACGTGAAACTTTACATTCAAGTCTTGATAAGAAAACGATAAACGGTCATAACGCAGGGTTCCTCAGGGTTATCTCCCTAAAGGCCATCCAACTCAACAGTGCCAGACAAGAAGAAAAACGAAAACGTTTACTTGTCAGTGTCTTCGTCTTTGGCAATATATTTTTATTTTTTTTTCTCTTCTCTCTTTCTGAAAATAAAAATTACAAATTTTTTTTTCTCTTCTCAAAAATAGTTTCAATTTTTTTTTCTCTTCTCAAAAATAGTTACAATTTTTTTTTCTCTTCTCAAAAATATGTACAATTATTTTTTCTCTTCTCAAAAATAATTACAATTTTTTTTTATGCTATCTGTTAAAAAAGTTTCAATTTTTTTTTTTTTTTTTTTTGTTGAAGAGTTCCAATTTTGATAAATTTTTGGGAATTCCCCTCCCCCCTCCCTTTGGAAAAAAAAGATTAGTAACTTTTTATTTAAAAAAAATTTTTTATTTTATAATTCATAGTAAGTATAGGAAATACTAACTGAATACTAAAATAGCCGAAAATAGTAAATTACAGTTAAAAATATAAGGGAATACTTAAAGCTCGCTATAAAAATACTTATAAAGATAAAAAAATACTGGGAAAAATAAAAAATAAATAATAATAAATAAAATAATAATAATAATAATAATAATAATAATAAAGTAACTAGAAAATATTTTCCAAAAACGCTAGGGAATACCAAAAAGTAGATAATTTATAGAAAAACGCTGGAAAATACGAAAAAAACCCTAGTTAACACTAAAAAAATACTGAAAATACTAAAACACGACGAGAAATACTATAAAATATGGAAAATATAAAAAAGAACGCTATAGAAAATGGTGAGAAAAATAAAAATGCCACAATGTATCTCCAAAAACGCTAGGACATACTGAATACTATTAATAAGACTAAAAGAAGGTGAAGAATAATTAATAATACTAAAAAAACTAAAAAATAATAAGAAATATTGAAGAATACTAAAAAAACGCTGAGAAATATCAAGGAATACGAAAAAATGCTAATGAATACTAAATTTACTAGAAAATACTATAAAATTTTGAAAAATACTAAAAAAACACTAAGGAATACTAAGGAATACCAAAAAATGCTAATAATTATTAAATTTACTAGAAAATACTAAAAAATTTTTAAAAATACAAAAAAACACTAAGGAATACTAAGGAATACCAAAAAATGCTAATAATTATTAAATTTATTAGAAAATACTAAGAAATTTTGAAAAATACTATAAAAACACTAAGAAATACTAAGGAATACCAAAAAATGCTAATAATTATTAAATTTACTAGAAAATATTAAAAAATACCAAAAAAAGGAATACCAAAAAATACTAATAATTATTAAATTTACTAGAAAATACTAAAAAATTTTGAAAAATACAAAAAAAAACACTTAGGAATACTAAGGAATACCAAAAAAGGCTAAAGAATACTGAAACTACTAGAAAATAGTAAAAAGTATTGAAGAATACTAAAAAACGCTAAATTTTTTTTAAAATACTACGAAACGCTAAGATATACTAAAGAATACCAAAAAAACGCGAAAGAATACTAAAAAGACTAAATAACGCTAAAAAGTAGTAAAGAATACCAAAAAACGCTAACAATTACTGAAAAAAACGCTAAAAAGTGCAAAAAAATGCTAACGAATACTAAAAATACTAAATAATGGTAGGAAACAATAAAGAATACTGAAAAGTGCTAAAAAATACTAAAAATACGAAATAACATTAAAATTACGAAATAACACTAAAAATACGAAATAACACTAAAAATACTAAATAACACTAGAAAAGCTGACGAATACTAAAAATTCTAAATCACGTTAAAAAATACTAAAAAAAACCGCTAGAGTACTAAAAGTACTAAAAAACGACTAAGAGACACTAAAAATACTAAAAAAAACCCCACTAAGAGACACTAAAAATGCTAGAAAATACCAAAAAAATGAAAAATTTCAAAAATTACTAAAATCGCTTTTTTTTAAAAAAAAGATTAATAAAAACGAATATTGATCTCCGAAAATTTTACGAAAATCACATTAATATTATCGAGGAAGAAAATGAAAAAAAACAGTTTTCTCGACTCTTCCAAATGGTATATATAAATTCAAGTCTCATTCCACTTTCATTTTCTTTCGCTTTCGTTGGAAATTATTCGTTTGGGGTTCCCGCAATTGGGAAATTCCGTGAAATTGGGGTGAAAATTACTAGGCTACGCTTTAAATTTTCCCGTTCATCGCCAACCAACGACTTTCGCTCTCAATCTCACTCACTTTCTCTCTCTCTCTCTCTCTCTCTCTTACTATTCCCCTCTCATTTTTCGCAACACGAGTTTTTGAATCTTTATATACATATATATTTATTTTTATCATCCAAACGAAATTTACGGTAATAAATGGGGGGGGGGGGAGAAATTTTTCACGAATTTCTCGTGCGGAAAATCACTTTTTTCCATTGCTTTCTATGGTTTTTATAGAGTTAGTGAATAAATTGAAATTAATATTTTTAAATTCACAAACTTTAGTTAATAGTGTTAATAATTAATATTATAATGTTAATAATTAGTATTATAATATTTATATTAATTTTTTAATATTAATAATAATTTTATTAATTGTTGAATTTTATTAAATAATTCAAAAAAATAAATAACAAAAATAAATAAAATAAAATAATTGTATTTTATTAATAATAATAATAATTAATATTTTAATGTTAATAATTAATATTATAATATTCATATTAATTTTTTAATATTAATACTAATTTTAGTAATTGTTGAATTTTATTAAATAATTCAAAAAAATAAATAACAAAAGTAAATAAAATAAAATAATTGTATTTTATTAATAATAATAATAATTAATATTCGAATAATTATTATAATATTAATATTAAGTTTATTATTAAATTGTTTATTATTTACTATTTAACTATTCATTTATTTAAATTAATAACAATAACAATACTAATTACATTATTACTGTTATTATTGCAATTGGTAATTATTTATGTATTAATCTTTATTATTTTTATTTTAATTTAATTATTTTTATACTTTATAGTAAATAAGTAAATATATTTAATAAAGTTTAGTAATTATTGAACTTAAATTAGTTTAGTAGAAACGAAAAAATAAAATTTGAAAATTTGAAAAAGCCCGCGCTTGATTTAATTGACAGAGGGCGCCTTTTACTCTCTCGCAAGCGGTAATGTTTTTTGCGTCAAATATTGTAATAGTAAGAAAAATATAATTGATTAATAATAATAATAATAATAATATAAATAATGCTAATAATATTAATAATAATAATAATAATAATAATGTTATTAATTATTAAAGAAAAAAAAAATGTTATTAATAAAATAATAATATTAATAATGCTAATAATAATAATAATAATAATGTTATTAATGATTAATGAAAAAAATGTTATTAATAAAATAAAAATAATATCAACAATACTAATTGCAAAAGTAATGAAATATTCAAAGAAATGAATTTTTTGGAAGTTTTTTATTTTTGCAATAAAAAAATAAAAAAATGAAAGAATAAAAATATAGTAAAATATTCATAGAAATGAATTTTTTTGGAAATTTTCTATTTTTTCAATATTAATATATTAAAAATAAATTTTTCCTTTTTTTCATCTAAGTATAGAAATATTTATTTAACATCCATCGAGTAAGCAATATAATTATTTAAAATTCTGTAAAATTGCAAAAAAAAAAAAAATTTGCAATTCAAAAAAGAAAAAGAATAAATTTCATGTCGATAAGAATTTTATTTTGATGATCACTATTTTCGATCGCACTTTATAGTGTGTGTATATTTTTCTTACGATAACAAAATGCGGAAGTTGTCTGCGATTTAGAATGTGACTGAAAATACATTGAATTTGCTTTTGATATCTATACTTGTTCACAAACATACACACACACACATATATATATTTGTGTATATAGTGGCGCGTGTGTCGTGCGCCGGAATTTTATCAATGAAGGTGTTTACTATCTTTCCGCTGCGAGTAGACTGATATCAATGGTTGTACCGATAATAACTGACCCGGTCCGACATATTCACGCAATTTTTTCCTCTCCTCTTTTTTTTATCACTTTCCGATAACAGAAAAAATAAATAAAATCACAAACACCGACACGAACCTGACGAATAATTATCGATTTTTAATATTTGCATTAGCGGAAAAAGAAATTTTTTCAAAACTTTTCTTTTATGAGAAAAACTTTTTCTTTTTCTTCTTCTACTTCTACTTCTTCTTCTTCTTCTTCTTCTTCTTCTTCTTTTTCTTCTTCTTTCTCTTCTTATAATTATTATTATTTATATTATTACTATTATTATTATTATTATTATTATTATTATTATTATTATTATTATTATTATTATTATTATTATGATTATTATTATTATTATTAATATTATTATTAATATTATTATCATTATTTTTATTTCTATTTTTATTATTACTATTATTACTATTTTTAATATAATTATAATTTTATTTATCCTTATTGTAAATTTTACATCAAATTTATGCCTAATAATTTTTAATAATTGAAAAAAACCAAATTAATTGACTAAAAACGAAAAAGAAAATTTTATGATTTGAAAAAGCCCGCGTTTGATTTAATTGCCAGAGGGCGCCATTGACTTTCTCGCAAGCGGTAATGTTTTTGCGTCAAATTATAGTAATAATAAGGAAAATAGTATTCGATAATAATAGTTAGCAATAAAAATACTTGTAATGCATAAATAAAATAATAATAAACAAAAAAAAGTAATATACAAAATAATATTAAACAAAATAATAATAAACAAAAAATATAGTTTGAAGGAAAAAAAAGTAATGAATAAGTAAAATAACAATAAATAGAAAAGGGGGAAATTAGTAAAATAGTAAAAAGTAAATGAATAGACAAATAAATATTAATTAAATAATTTTTATTTTAATTTACTATTTATTTATTATTTTCTTTATTTGTTTTCATTTTATTTGCTTGTTTCCAGTTTGTTTACATTGGTTTTTTTCCATTTTGCATTATTGAAACAAATTCCCCGGAAACAAAAAAAAAAAAAAAAAAAATTCGAAAAAAATGAAAGGAGAAAAAATAATTGTCCATAATAAACAATTAGCTTGAGTGGAAAAAAAAGAATATTTCTAAATTAGTAAAGATGGGAGAACTTGTCGTAAGCCAAGTGTAAAACATGCTTTTAGCTTCGTTAGTTTCGCCACAGTCGGTAGCGTTATTGGATGCCGGATAAATCGACGGGAAATTGAAAGGGTTGTTGGATGATTTCCTCTCTACGATGAGTTACACGTCACCTTCACCATTTTATTTAATTGAAAAACATTTTTTTTCTCCCCCTCCCCCTTTTCCCTCTCTCTTCCCCTGCTTTCCTATATATTTTTCTGTATATTGAGAAATTATTTTTGGCAGAGAATAAAACTATATTTAAATATAGCAAAAAAAAAAAAAAAAAAAAAAATATGAAGAAAAAAAGATTAATATTCCGAGAAATTTGAAAATTCTAACGAAAAGTATTTTTTTTAAGAAATCCCAAATTTTGAATTATTGACTGAAGTGAAGAATTTGGAAATAAATGAAATGAAATTTTTGACTTTGAACTAAAAAATATGGAGAAAAGTTTGAATTTTTTTATTAGAAATTGGAAAAAATCCGAAATTTTGAAATTTAGGGGAAAAAGGAAAAATTCGGATTTACTTAAAGTAATTACAAATAGAATTGAATCCAAAGTTTCGGAGAAAAAAGGAATTAACTCAACTGATAATGAACAAATTGCGAATGAATCCGAATTTTTGAATATTAAGCACAAAATTCGAAGAAAACTTTAAAATGGTAGTGAAGTCAAAAAAGAATCCGAAATTTTGAATTTTCAGCAAAATGAAAAACTTAGACGATAATTTAAAAAGAAATTTTAACTGAATCCGAATTTTTGAATTTTTTTAAAGCAAAAGACGAATTAACTCTAAATGACTATATAGAGAAATTGTGAATGAATCCGAATTTTTTAATTTGACCAAAACTCGAAAAAGCCAAAATTAAAATAAATTCAAAATGGATCCGAATTTTCGACTGCTATTAAATTTTTTTTTTAAATTTGTTTTGAAACTGAAGAAAACAAAAAAACAGAGTGCTAATGAATCCGAATTTTTAAATTTAACCAAAAGTAGAAAAAGCCGAAATAAAAGAATTTTTTAAAAGGAATCTGAATTTTGGACTGTTTTTGGATTTAAGTTCCGAATCCGAATTTTGAAATTTAACCGAAAGTAGAAAAAAGCCGAAATGAAAGAATTTTTTAAATAGAAATCCGAATTTTTGACTACATTTGGATTTCTTTTTTGAATAAAAAATTAATTCTAAAAGTCAAGACTAAACGTAAAACAAATTGTTTGCATGAATCCGAAGTTTTGAAAATTTAACCAAAACTCAAAAAATGCAAAAATTACAAAAAAATTAAATAGAAATCCGAATTTTTAATTTTGTTTTCAATTTAAAAAAAGCAAAAACTGACTCAACTTTAAATAAACAAAAACGAATCCGAATTTTGGAAATTAAACGAAAAATCGAGATTCTTTGAAATAAACAAAAAACAAGCATCGAGTGAATCCGAATTTTGAAATTTTTGGTCCAATTAAAATTCAATATTTTTTGCAATAAGAAAAAATAAGTGTCAACTTTGAATCCGATTTTTTGAATTTTACCACAATGGGAAAAAAAATCGAAAGAACAAAAATCCGAATTTTTGACTTTTAGCGAAAGCTGAAATCGAATTAATTTGAAACGAATAAAAACAATTTGCAACTGAATGCAATTTTCAAACTTGAAAAAAAGACAAAATTATAAAAAAAAAATTTTTTTTAAATCCGAAATTTTGATTTTAAGATCCGAAAATACTTGAAACAAACCGAAATAAGTAAAAAGGGGTAAAAATCCCGTTTTTAGAACCAACAGTGCAAGTAAAAAATCAAAAATAGGAAAAATGGGGAAAAATCCGAATTTTTGGACTTTATTTTTAATGAAACTGAAAAAAATTCGAAAAACGAAAAAAGACTAAAAGAGACGAAATAAAAATCAAAATCAAACTTAAACGATTGTAAATTTTTTAGTCACTTGTACTTTTTAATTCTAGTTCTAATTTTCAAATTTTATTACTTGGAAAAAAATTATTTCAAAAAAATCCCCCACTCCTGTTTTCAAATTATTTATTTATTTTTTTTTTTTTGAAAATTTTATCTCTTCATCTAGGGATTCACGGCGATAAACGTTAAAAGCCATGGCTTGTCGCTTGTGTTATCAAACTAGAAAAGGATGAGAAAAATTAACAAGAGAGAAAAAAGAGAGAGAGTGAGAGAGAGAGAGAAAAAAGTGGGGAGGGGTTGGCAAACGAGAGAGGGTTGAAGAGGGGGAGGCACACGCTGAGAAACGAGCTACGCAATTTCTAACAGTAGCAGAGAAGCGTTTCTCAGTCGATATATCGATCCCCACCCCTACTCGCTGTTTCCTGCCACGGGAACAGGACTCTCTCTCTCTCTCTCTCCCTCAGGATGAGTCACAGCCTCCTCGAACTCGTATCGCCAACAGGGACGCACTTTTTAGACATTTTTTTCTACTCTCAATTCTTTCAATTTTAACCTTCGTTTTCTTTCTGTTATCTCTTGAAACTGAATTTTTCAGTTTGCCCAAAAAAAATTTATTTTTTCTAATTTTTATCATAAACATTTTTATACTTCGCGCAAAATTTTGAATATTTTTCGCCATTTGGAGATTTTATTCTTCCAGGGGAAAAAAGTAGGCTGAAAATTTGAAAATTGTGCAAAATTTGGTATTTTTGAGTATTTTGCCCCATAAATTAGAATATTTTTCAAAATAGGGCAAATATTTGAATACTTTTCGCCATTTGGAGATTTAATTATTTTAGGGGAAAGAAATAGGATGAAAATTTGAAAATTGTGCAAAATTTGGTATTTTTGAGTATTTTGCCCCGAAAATTTGAATATTTTTCAAAATTGGACAAATATTTGAATAGTTCGTGCAAAATTTTGAATACTTTTTGCCACCTGGAGATTTTATTCTTTTAGGGGATAAAAATAGGATGAAAATTTGAAAATTATGCAAAATTTGATATTTTTGAGTACTTTGCCCCATAAATTAGAATATTTTTCAAAATAGGGCAAATATTTGAATACTTTGCGCAAAATTTTGAATACTTTTCGCCGTTTGAATATTTTATTTTTTTAGGGGGAAAAATAGGCTAAAAATTTGAAAATTGTGCAAGATTTGGCGTTTTTGAGTACTTTGTTCAAAAAATTAAATATTTTTCCAAGTAAGACAAATATTTAAATACTTTGCCTTAAATTTTGAATACTTTTCGCCATTTGAAGATTATATTCTTCCAGGGAATAAAATAAGCTAAAATTTTGAAAATTGTACAAAATTTGGCGTTTTTGAGTACTTTGCCCGAAAATTTGAATATTTTTCAAAATAGGACAAATATTTGAATACTTTGCCCAAAACTTTGAATATTTTTCAAAATGTAATTAATATTCGACTAGTTTGCCAAATTTTTTTGAATATTTTTAAAAATAGGACAAATATTTGAATACTTTGCCCAAAATTTTGAATATTTTTCAAAAAAGGAATAACTATTTGAATACTTTGCCCAAAATTTTAAATACTTTTTGACATTTGAACATTTTATACTTTTAGGGGAAAAAAGGATGAAAATTGGAAAATTTTTCAAAATTTGTCATTTTTGAATACTTTGCCCAAAATTTTGAATATTTTTCGAAATAGGATAAACTATTTGATTATTTTGCCCAAAATTTTCAACTATTTACATAGTAGGACGAATTATTTGTAAACTTTGCTCAAAATATTGAATATTTTTCTTAGTGTAACAATTATTCGAATCCTTTGCCCAAAGTTTTGAATATTTTTAAATATACCCAAAGTTTGAAATACTACAAAAAATTTGGCCAAGAAGTTTTAATATTTTGCCCTAAATTTTAAGTTGTTTGAAATATTGGACAAGTTTTTTTAAATACTTAGCCCAAAATTTTTAATGCTTTTCATTTAATGAGAAATTTATTAAAAAACTTTGTCCGAAAGTCGCAAAACATTCTAAACATGGGCTATTAATTTAAATACTTTGCCCACAATTTTGAATACTTAAAAAAGTTGATCAAAATATTTGAATACTTTGTCCACGATTTTGAGTTCTTAACGGAGTTTGTCAAAATATTCGAATACTTTTCCCACAGTTTTGAATACTTTACAGAGTTAGTCAAAATATTTGAATACTTTGCCCAAAAACTTGAATACTTTTTGAAAGTCAGGCAAAATTATTTGAATACCTTGCCCAAAATTTTCAAAACACTTACAATAGTAGGGCAAACTATTTGAATACTTTGTCTAAAGTTTTGAATACTTTCAAAAGTGGAACGAATTATTCGAATTTCTTTAAATTTTGAATACTTTCCAAATTAGGGACTACTTCGAATACTTTGTCCAAAATTTTGAATACTTTTCCAAAGTGCGACAAATCATTCGAATCTTTTTTTCAAAATTTTAAATACTTTCCAAAGTGGGACAAATTTGAATACTTTGCCAAAAATTTCCAATTCTTTAAAAAGTCTTACAATTTATTTGAATACTTTGCCCAATGTTTTGAATTCCGTTACATTTTTGTTTAGTTTCCTTAATACTTTGTCCAAAATTTGGAGTTATTTCCATATTAGGACAAATTATTCGAATACTTTGCCCAAAATTATCAAACCTTTCCAAATTTGGCCCAATCATTTGAATACTTTGCCCAAAATTTTGAATACTTAACAGAGTTGGTCAAAATATTTGAATACTTTGCTCACGATTTTGAATACTTAACAGAGTTGGTCTAAATATTTGAATACTTTGTTCACTATTTTGAATACTTAACAGAGTTGGTCAAAATATTCGAATACTTTGACCAAATTGTTAAATAAATTTCCAAAGTTGGTCAAAATATTTTAATACTTTGGCCAAAAATATGAATACTTTTCAAAATTGGTCAAAATATTTTAATACTTTGTCCAAAAACTTGAATACTTTTAAAAATTGGTCAAAATATTTGAATACTTTGCCCAAAAACTTGAATACTTTCAAAAGTAGGTCAACTTGACCTACAGTTTATCAAAAAAAATTTGGGCAATAAATTCAAAAAGACCAAAAAATAAATTTTGATCAATAAATTCAAAAAGACCAAAAAATTGACCATTTTAATTCAAAAGGACCAAAAAAATTTACCATTAAATTAAAAAAGACCAAAAAGACCAAAAAATAAATTTTGATCAATAAATTCAAAAAGACCAAAAAATTGACCATTTTAATTCAAAAAGACCAAAAAAATTGACCATTAAATTAAAAAAGACCAAAAAATAAATTTTGATCAATAAATTCAAAAAGACCAAAAAATTGACCATTTTAATTCAAAAAGACCAAAAAAATTGACCATTAAATTAAAAAAGACCAAAAAGACCAAAAAATAAAATTTTTTTCAAAATATTTCGAAATAGACTTAAAAAAACGCCAGTGAAAATAAAAATTGTCGGCGTATTTTTCAGAGGCACAAGATAAACAAAGAAAGTGGGGGTAATTGTTTTTTATGAGTCGCTGCCGGGCTTCCTTGGACAGAATATATATGTATAGATATATATACACAAAACGTATATCCTTTCATATCGTTTTCGAGATCGTGTTTGTTGATAAGAGCTATACGGCCCTGGAAAGTGCTAGTGGCATCTACACCTAAAGTTTTAGCGGATGGGTCGATCGAATGTGCGTCCCTCTCTGTGCGTGAGCACGTGCGCCAATGGTCGTTAGTGTTGAACAAGGACAGAGGAGGGCACACAACGCACAACGTTTCAAATAACAGGGGCGCATTTGCCAATTGCCAACTTCCGAGATTTTCGAGCAATTTTTCTTCCCTTCCTCTTCCTTGTTTTCACTTTCTTTTCGTTCTTTTGGGGGATTTTAAAATTTTTACCCCCCCACCCCTATTTATACAAAAATTGGTCAAATTATTTTTTTTCTATTGATTAAATTTATATTTACCTTCGTTGCGAAGGCATTTTTCATTTATTTGAATTTTAAGGCAAATTTCTGTTGCTTTGGTCAAATTTTGAATAGTGGGCAAATTATTCAATTTTAGGTCAAAAAAAAAAAATAAATAAATAAAAAAAAAATTTAGCACTTTAGTCAAATTTTCTACTTTTGGACAATTTTTAATATAATGATTCTCAAAATGTTTGTCCAAATGTTTGACCACATTTCTTTTTGTTTTGGTCAAATTCGGAATAGTGGGCAATTTTTTTTTGGCAATTCAAAATTCGACAATTTAGCATTTTTGTCAATTTTTCTACTTTTAGTCAATTTTTAAAATAAGGAATTTGAATTTTGGAAGAAATTTTTTTATTTTTGGTGAAATTTTGAAAAGTGGGCAAATTTTCTAAATTTTTGGTCGAATTTTGAATTCGATAATTCGGAACTATTGGTAATTTGATATTTTTCTGGGCAAATTTAAATTTCGAATACTTTCTGAAGTGGAACAAACGATTTGAATATTTTGCCCACAATTTTGAATACTTTTTGAAAATCGGGCAAATTTATGTGAATACCTTGCCCAAAATTTTCAAAAAAATACTTACATACTTTGCCTAAAATTTTGAATACTTCCAAAGTGGGACAAAATATTCAAATTTTTAAAAATTTTTGAATACATTCCAAATTGGGACTTATTTGAATATTTTGCCAAAAATTTGGAATACTTTTTAAAATGTAACAAATCATTCAAATATTTTTGTCAAAATTTTGAATACTTTCCAAAGTGGGACAAATTTGAATACTTTGTCCAAAAAATTGAATACTTTTTGAAAATGGGGTAAAATGATTTGAGTTCCTTGCCCAAAATTTTGAATACTTTCCAGAGTGGGACAAATTTTTCGAATTTTTTAAATTTTTGAATACATTCCAAAGTGGAACAAATTTTTCGAATTTTTTTAAAATTCTGAATATTTTTCAAATTGGAACTAATTCGAATACTTTGCCTAAATTTTTGAATTCTTTCTAAAGTGGTACAATTATGAATAATTTGCCCAAGATTTTGAATACTTGTCAATCTCGGGCAAAATTATTTGAATACTTCCACCGAAAATTTCAATACTTTTTAAAATCGGACAAAATACTTAAAATAGTAGGAAAAATTATTCGAATACTTTGCCCAAAAATTTTGAATACTTTCTAAAGTGAGACAAGTTATTTGAATATTTGGCCTGAAATTTTGAATACTTTTTAAAGTCGGGCAAAATTACAGGAATACCTTTTCCAAAATAATTACAATAGTAGGAAAAATTATTCGAATACTTTGCCCAAAAATTTTGAATACTTTCTAAAGTGGGACAAGTTATTTGAATACTTTGCCTAAAATTTTGAATACTTGTCAACCTCGGGCAAAATTATTTGAATACCTTTCCCAAAATTCCCAAAATACTTTCAATAGTAGGACAAGTTATTTGAATACTTTGCCTAAAATTTTGAATACTTGTCAATCTCGAGCAAAATTATTTGAATACCTTCCTCAAAAATTGCCAAAAATAAAATTTCCTGACTAAAAAGTATTCTGGTTCAAAATTTTTTCCTCTTCTTCCTTTTCTCTTTATTTTCACTTGAATTTGAATAAATTTTGAAGAAAGAGGGCGAAAATAAAACGTAATGCTTGTGATCACGTAGGCAAGGGAACAATTTTCCCATTCCCTTGTGGTACGGTCATGCCACTTGTTTCTCTCTCTCTCTCTCTCTCTCTCTCTCTCTTACTCATTCTCTTTTTCTCACCCTTCCTGCATCCCTTGTTCTTTATATTTCACTCTCTTTCTCTCGTTTTCTCTCATGTTACTCATTTCTTCTCGCTTCCTCCCGGACCAAAGGAGACTCTATTTGTCGAGGACGAAAATTCTAAAGCTGCTTTTACATTATTCAGTTCGAGATCTCTTCCTATAGGCCTGCGTTGAATCGAGAAAACTTTTTCATCGCATGTACATACGTTTTTTTTCCTTCTTCATTATTTTTTTATTCCTTTTTTTCTTTTTCTATTTTATTTATTTATTTATTTTATTTTTTGAAAAAAGGAAGAAAAAACGAAAAAAAAGCTGTTTTTTGCCTTAAAACGAAGAAAATTTGACTTTTTTTATTTTTAAAACTGAATTTTTATATATAATAATTTATGTTTTCAACGAAATTTATTAGTAAAAAATTAGTTTTACAAAAAACAAAAAAACTCAACATTTCTTTGTTCTGGAAAATAAATGTTTTTGTTTCTTTTTCTTTCCTTTTTTGAAAACGAAAATAAGTAGAAAATAAATAGAAAAATAAAAAAATGGATAAATAGTTATAAATAATAATTAAAATAATAATTATAATAACAATAATAATAATAAAAAATAATAAAAATAATAATAGCAATAATATTAATAATAAAAATAATAATAGCAATAATATTAATAATAAAAATAATAATAGCAATAATATTAATAATAATACTTAATAATAACAATAATAATAAATAATCGAAATAGTAGTAATAATAATAAAAACGATAATTTTAAGATTTGAAAAAGCCCGCCATAGAATTAATTGACAGAGGGCGCCACTGACTTTCTCGCAAGCGGTAATATTTCGGCGACAAATCATAATAATTATCAGTAAATAGTACAAAAAAAATAAATAAGAACAATAACAAAAGATATTTATAATAATATTGATAATAATAATAATAATTATTATTATTTTTATTATCATTATTATTATTAAAAAATATAATAATAATAAAAATAATTAGTAAATTATAATAATAAATTCGAATAATAAAAGAATTAGTAAAACATAATAATAAAATCGAATAATAAAAGAATTAGTAAAACAATAATAAAATCGAATAATAAAAGAATTAGTAAAACATGATAATAAAATCGAACAATAAAATAATTATTTAAAAAAATAATAATAAATAAATTAGTATTAATTAGCAAGAAGTTAATTAGCAAAAAAATAACAATAGCAATATTAACAATAAATAACAATAAAAAAAATCTAAAAAAAATAAATACAAAAAAACTCAAAATACCAAGAAAATATTGTTTTTTTGAATATTTAGAAAGTAAAACACTTTTTAAAAATAAAAATTCGACTTAAATGAAGGAAAAAAAGAATTCGCAAATGTCCGTTCAGTGTTACGTGTTTCTAATGACAAGTTGAAGAGTGCAGAACAAAAGTCCAAAACCTGTAATTACCCGAAATGAAAAATACAAACTCCACCCCCCCCCCACACACACACACACATATGTTTGTAACTACGCGTTTGAGTTCTTCTAGAAAATATGAAACGCGGGGGGGCATGAAGCAAGGGGTGAAAAAGGATACGAAGCAATTTTCAATTTTCACCCATGAGAGAACTGTTTTTTTTCTGTATTTTAATTTTTTTTTATTTTTTCATTGCTTTCATTATTATATCAGAGGGTTTTTTTTTTATTTTTATTTTGTGGTTTCAACAAAACACAAAGGGTTCTTCTCTCCTTTAGTCTTTAGTTCATTCATTGTAATAAACTTATAATATTATTATACAGAGTAATTATATATATATATATAAATGTATACAATATGTTTCGTTCTCAAGAAGCCATATTATTAGAGGATGTAAATTAATTTACAACAATGTTGTACGTTGAGGAAGTTTGTATTTTTTTCTTCAATTTTTTATTTATTTTTATTTTCGTTGCATTATTTGTTAAACTACAATTTTTTTTATTTTATTTATTTAATTATTTCTTTATTTATAAATTCTGGAAAATTTATTAAATAAGTAAATAAAAATATTTAATTTATTATTAATTTATTTCAGTTACTTACTATTTAGTTAATAATAACAATGAAATAATAAAAATAAATAAATTGCTAATTTACAAATTTTCCACTTTGACAACATTAAAAGAATAATCATAACAAATTATAAAGATAGAAATAGTAGTAGTAATAATAATAATAACAATAATAATAATAATAATAATAATAATAATAATAATAGTAATAATAATAATAATAGTAATAATAATAATAATAATAATAATAATAATTAACAATGTTAAACTAATTTTCAAAAACGAAAAAAGTTTGAAATTTGAAAAAGCCCGCGCTTGAATTAATTGCCAGAGGGCGCTACCGACTCTCTCACAAGCGGTAACACTCTTGCGTCAAATTAAAGCGAATAAGAATTTTTATTTTGATTTAAATTATTAATAAGAATTTTGACAATATTAATAATAATTAGTTACAAAAAAATAATATAAACAACACCAATAATAATAGAATAATAGTAAAAATAGTAAAAAAAAAAAATTGTAAAAGCAGTAATAATTATAGTTGTGATATTAATAATATTTATTATTATTATTATTATTATTATTATTTATTTATTTATTTAGAAGCAATAAATAAACAATGATAGTTAATAATTATCAATTAATTTTCCTATAAAATCAAAAACATTTTTTTTCGTCCAATTTAAAAGAAAAATTCCTTGAAAAAAAAAATATTTTTTATTCGCATTGAGAAAAAAATTAAAATAATAATAATAGTCGAAGGAAAAATGATTGAAAAATGAAGAATCTAAAATGCTACACCGCAATTTTATGGAGGATTACGAGAGCTTCGCGGGAAGCCCCGTGAGGATGTGTAAT
Organism: Leptopilina drosophilae; assembly: GCA_032873175.1. Lineage (NCBI taxonomy): Eukaryota > Metazoa > Arthropoda > Insecta > Hymenoptera > Figitidae > Leptopilina > Leptopilina drosophilae. Next base: position 7,743,930 of record CM065486.1, read on the forward strand.
CCGGCTAGATTCGTCTCTATCGATTTTTTAGGTGCAGCTGGGCGCATGGACGTGCGTTTATCGTGCGTAAAGTGCGTCTTTGTATAAGAAAAATACTTTCAAAAAATAAAATACGTTCACAAAAAACAAAAACGTTGCCAACATCAAAAAGAAGTTAAACAAAATTTTCTCATTATTGTTTTTTCTCGAAAATATTCACGAAAAAATGCTAGAAAATTACTAAAAAATGTTTATTTGAAAAAAAACAAAATTTGTAAATTAAGAAAAAGAAAATCAATAACTTTCTCGCAAGAGGTAATTGTTTACAAAAAAATTACAATAATAATTATAATTGCAATAATAATAAAAATAGTAATAATATTAGTAATAAAAATTACTATTTATTACTAAAATTACTATTTATTACTATTAAAATTACTATTTTTATTTATTGTCTATTTATTTATTTATTGTCTATTTATTTATTGTCATTTATTTACTATAACAATAAATAGAAAAGTAATAATAAACATAGAAATAACAATAAATAATAATAATAATAATAATAATAATAATAATAATAATATAATAATAATAATAATAATAGTAATAATAATAAATATTAATTAGAGTAATAGTGATAATAATAAAATTAATACAATTAATATACTGAAAAAGAAAAAGAAAAATTTTAGATTTGAAAATTCCCGCGCTTGAATTGATTGCCAGAGGGCGCCAAAGACTTTCTCGCAAGTGGTAATATTTTTGTGGCAAATTCTAGTTTTAATGAGAAAATTCATAATATTTTAATAATTGTTATTAATAAAAGTATTATTATTCTAATATTATTAGTTATTAATAACAATACTATTAATAAGATAATTATTATTTGATAATAATTTTAATTATTATGAACAATAATAATTTTAAATGAGAAAGAAGCTACTATACAAAAATAATTTTAATTATTATTAATAATAATAATAATTTTAATTATTATTAATAATAATAATAATTTTAATTATTATTAATAATAATATTAAAAATAATAATTATTATTATAATTAGAATAAAAATAAAAATATTAATGGTAAAAGTAGTAAAAAAATAAATAAAAATTTTAATCTGTTTATATATATATTTAGGCGTAGAAAATATAAATATATATATACGTATCAAGGCTGAGTCACACCAACTCTCGTCTCTCTACGAATCGTTTAACGACCAACACACGCGTTAACCGCTCTCACGGTACCTTTGCTTTCGACTTCCGATGTCGATAAAAATATACGTGCGAATTTTTCAACACAAGTCCAGGTGCTCAAAATTATTAACAAAAAAGAAAAAGACCACAAAGACAATAATTTTTCAATGAAAACAAAAACGAAAAAAAGTTTTTTTCAAAACGATTAAAAATTATTTTTTATTTTTTTTGTCCTCAAGTTTTTAATTTTATTAAAATTTTAATTTATATAAATTTAAATTAAATTTAATTTAAATTTCAATTAAATTTAATTTAAATTTAAATTAAATTTAATTTAAATTTAAATTAAATTAAATTTCAATTTATTTAAATATAAATGTTATTATTTTTTTTTTGTTTATTTATAATATAATCTTTATTTAAATTCAAGACAAAATCGACAAAAAAGTAGTTTTTCTTTTCATTGGCATCCATTTTATGAATCTGAAATCTTAATAAATTATAATATTAGGATCAATACTATATTAATTATTTAAAATTTGAAATTAATATTTTTTACCATAATATTGTCGAAGAGGAAAAATAAAAAAAAATTGTTTAAGATTCATCCGAGGCAGATGATGGTGCTGCAGCCGTCTTGCACGTACGTGTTATAAATTCATAAATTTATACAGAAAACCGTTTGTTGTGTTGCTTCTCGCAAGCAATAAACCCTGCGATCTCAAGGACAAATGATCCGGAGAACGGAAATTGTAATAAATGCGCGCACGCTGTCGATGAGTGCGCTTGCAGTTATGATAACGAGCACGTTGTCGTTTTCGTTAAAATTCAAAAAAAAGTACCAAGACAACTCAGAATTAAGATAAATTACCAAAAAAAAACAGTAACAACTAAAAGTTATTTAAAATTCTACTTTTTTTCTACTTCTATTTTGAAATTCGAGAAATAAAAATCGATTTTTGAAAACAAGAGAGGGTAAAGACTTAAAAAAATTCGTTTTTTCGGGGTTTTTCCCCATTTTTATCAAAATCGGGACGTCCTGGACAATTTTGTCATCCGGGATCGTGTTCAGAAGGCAAAAATACATTGAAAACGACTACCATATTAAAAATAAGGTGAAAAAAATTTTTTTTTTGGTCCTTACCCCCACTTTTTTCAAAATCGAAATTTTTTTAAAGAAAAGTGGAAATTTTTCGCTTATATTCGATATGGTAATCGTTTCCAATGTATTTTCCCCTTCTGAACACAATCCAAAGTGCCAAAATTGTCTCGCATCTTCCGATTTTGAAAAAAGTGGGGGTAAAAACCAAAAAATATAATTTTTCGCTTATTTTTCATATGGTAGTCGTTTTCAATGTATTTTCGCCTTCTGAACACGATCCCGATTGTCAAAATTGAAAAAAAAAGAAGAAGAAAGAGAAAAAGGAGAATTTTTTGAGTAAAAAGCAACTGCTATTGAATAGAGAAGACGAAAAGGAATAGAAAGAAGGAAAAAAGTTGAAAATGAAGATATTATGTACAAAAAAAGAAGAAGTAAAAGAAGAAGAAGATGATGATGATGATCGTTTTCTTTCACATGGGAGCACGTGCTTCTTCTACACTGTTTACTTGCATTACATTTTCCTTTTATTTCTCTCCTCTCCCTTTCTGTAGTATTTAATTCCATTGCGTGTACACTATCCCCTGTTTTATTTTTTTCTCAAATATTTTTTTTTAGTACTCGTTGCAACTGGACGTGCGTAATACTTGAAGAGGACAGAGAGAGAGAGAGAGAAAAAGAGGATAGGTAAAAATGGTTGTGGACAGGAGCAGGTAAAAAGGGTACAGCTGTCCGACAGCTGCTCCCTCTGTCCTATATACATACGTGATGAACCACTTGGACAGTGGCAGTGGCACTCGACGCGATGAAAATGCATTTCTAAATGCACGTGCATTTAAGTGCTTCGAGAAGAGAGACCGAACTTTGTATTATAAATTTTTATTATCCAATGCGACATTGTTTTTATTATTATTATTATTATTATTATTTTTATTACTATTACACTCTTCTGCGTAAACTTTTTTCTTTTTCTGCATTTTTACAATCGCCCAACATTACTTCATAATAATATATAATTCCTTATACGCTCCAAATTTAAATTACTATTTTTCTACTCATTTAATAGTAGAATATTACTGAATAGTAAAAAATACTATTTTAATATTGTAGAAAAATACTAAATAGTAGTAAAATACTAAATAGTAGAAAATTACTGAATAGTAAAAAAATACTATTTTAATTGTAGAAAATTATTGAATAGTAGAAAAATACTATTTTAATTGTAGAAAATTATTGAATAGTAGAAAAATACTATTTTAATTGTAGAAAATTATTGAATAGTAGAAAGATACTATTTTTATAGTAAAAAATTACTGAATTGTAAAAAAATTCTAATTTAATAGTAGAAAATTAGTGAATAGTAGAAAAAATACTAATTCAATAGTAGAAAATTACTGAATAGTAGAAAAATACTATTTTAATTGTAGAAAATTATTGATTAGTAGAAAGATACTATTTTAATAGTAGAAAATTACTGAATTGTAAAAAAATTCTAATTTAATAGTAGAAAATTAGTGAATAGTAGAAAAAATACTAATTCAAAAGTAGAAAATTACTAAATAGTAAATAACAACTAATTTAATAGTTGAAAGCTTCTAACATGAAAGTAGAAAACAATTCATTTAATAGTAGAACATTATTAATTTGATAGTAGAAACTAACCAATTAAAAAGTAGAAAATTACCAAATATTAATAAAAAAACTAATTTTATAGTATTTCTACTATAAAAATGTAACTATTAATTAAAATGTAGAAAATTACTTGTTTAATAGTAGTAGTGACAAATTTGATAATAGAAACTAATTAATTTAATAGTAGAAATTTACCAAATAATCGCATAAATAACTAATTAAGTAGTAGAAAACATTTCATTTGAATGTAGAAAATTACTGTTAGTAACTTTCTACTATTATATATAGAATTTTCCCCCAGAAAGTTTACTACTTTCTACTATTTCTATCTTTCTACTATTTCTAGCTTTCTACTATTAAATAGTAGGTTTCTACTAAAAATTAGTTAGTTTCTACTGTAGAAATTAGGCAAATTTTACTAATAACTAGTATTTTCTACAAAAAAAATTAATTACTTTCTACTTTCGAAGTAAGCAGTTTTCTACCTACAAAGATTGTAGTTTTCTACTAAGCAATTAATAGCTTTCTACTATTAAATAAACAGCTTTTACTCAAAGTATATGTTTTCTACTCAAAATTTTTCTTTTCTACACAAAAAGTTTATTTTCTACGAAGAAATTGATATATTTCTATACTATTAAATGAAGAATTTTCTACTAGAAATATTAGTAGCTTTCTACAATTAAATATTAATTTTCTACAAAGAAAAAATTAGTAACTTTCTATTATTTGTGAAGCAGTTTTCTACTCAGAAAATATTAGTTTTCTTCTAAAAAATTGATATCTTTTTTACTATCAAATAAAGAATATTCTACTAGAAATCAGTAGCTTTCTACTATCAAGTAGTAGTTTTCTACTAACCAGATTACTTTTATATTATTGAATAAGCAGTTTTCTACATTAAATATTTTTCTACTATGAAATTAATACCTTTCTACTATTAAATAAAGTATTTTCTACTACTAAACAGTAGTTTTCTACTACTAAATAGTAGTTTCCTACTACATAATAGTAGTTTTCTACTACTGAATAGTAGTTTTCTACAAGAAATTAGTAAATTTCTATTTTAATAAAACATTTTTTATCTAAAATGTTTAGGTTTCTGACCTTTCTACTATTAAATAGAAAATTTTCTACTATTAAATAAAGTATTTTTTACTACTAAATAGTAGTTTTCTACTACTGAATAGTAGTTTTCTACTACTAAATAGTAGTGTCCTACTACATAATAGTAGTTTTCTACTACTGAATAGTAGTTTTCTACTACTAAATAGTAGTTTTCTACTACATAATAGTAGTTTTCTACAAGAAAATAGTAAATTTCTATTTAAAAAAAATATTATTTATTTAAAAAGTTTAGGTTTCTGACCTTTCTACTATTAAATAGAGAATTTTCTACTATTAAATAAAGTATTTTCTACTATTAAATAATAGTTTCCTACAAGCAATTAGTTGTTTTCTGCTATTGAATAATAGTTTTCAACAAAAATTAGTAACTATCTACCACTAAATATACAGTTTTCTACTAGAAATACTAGTTTTCTTTACTAAAAAAAATTAATATTTTTCTGCTACCAATTTAGCAGTTTTTCACTATACTATACTTACAATAATGATAACTTATACTCAGAGGACAAAGACTTCGTTTGTAAATCAATTTTTTTTCGTTTGTTTCCGAATTTTTCCCCTTTCTCTCTCACTTACTCTCTCTATCCATCTTTTTCTCTAACATACAGATGACCCTGGCTGATTCCAAAATTTTTCAAAGTCGCCCATCCATTTGTCGTGAAGCGTTCCGCTCGCTGATTACCAATAGAATTGTTAAAGCGTGAAGGTTTCCTCTCATTGGCACGTGATGCCGGTTCTTGTCCTTATTACCGAATTTTCGTTATTGTTATCATTGTTATTATCATTATTATTATTATTTTTATTATTATTTTTATTATTATTAAAATTATTATTATTATTATTATTATTATTATTATTATTATTATTAAAATTATTATTATTACAATTATTATTATTACAACTGTTATTAATACTTTTTAATTTTGTAATTGTTACAAATAAATACGTATTCGATAAAAATTTCTACTATTAGCAAATTCCTACTAATAAGTAAATTCCTGCTAGTTAACAAATACCTACTAAAAAACTAAATACTTACTAGTAGTAAATTTCTACTAATAAAAAATATCTAATAGTAGTAGATTTTCTACTAATAAGTTAATTACTACTAGTAGGAAATTTCTACTAATAAATTAATTCCTACTAGTAGTAAATTTCTACTAATAAGTAATTACCTACTAGTAGTAAATTTCTACTAATAAGTAATTACTTACTAGTAGTAAATTTCTACTAATAAGTAATTACCTACTAGTAAACAAGAATACTCACTAATAAATATGTACCTACTAGTAAACAAACGCCTACTAATAAATATGTACCTAATAGTAAACAAACGCCTACTAATGATTTAAATACCTACTGTTAAAAAATAATAAGAGAATACCTATAGTGGTAAATAAATACCTATTAATAATTAAAATCCTACTAGTAATAAATAATAAGCAAAAAAAACCCATTAGTAGTAAATAATAAATAAATACCTACTAATACGTAAAAAAACTACTGGTAGTAACATACTATTTATAAATACCTACTGGTAGAAATATCTACTAGTAAATAACTACCTACTAATAGATAAACACCTACTAGTAGTAAAAACCAAAACAAACAAACCTACTAATAAATAAAACCATAAACATATTTAAACATATTTAATTTATTCTTATTTAAACGTCTACAAATAAGTAAATAATATAAACAACTACCAAATTATTATCATCTAGCATAAAATTTAAAAACAAAAAATATTCCCCTCTCTAATTAAAATTTATTTATTAAAATAAAAAGTCCAACATTTTCCCAACATTATATAATTAATTAATCGATAAAATATTCTGCTCATTGATCATACATTATTATATTTTTGGGTAGACGTGTGTATTGTAATAAAACTGCGCGTACGTCGCACAAGTTTTCTAATCGACTCAATCTAAAATACGACATTATGATAATCTTCAGGGGATGAAGAATGGGAGGGGGGGGAAGGGAGAGACATTAAAATGTGCACGTGTATCAAGCAAACAATAAATATATTGTATATATGGGATTCCAATTTTGACAGTTCAACCCCTCGTGTCTCTACGAAACTAATTCCAATTACGAATGGCTATTAGTTTTATTTTGAAAAAAAAAACGAAAATCGGCTTCTGTTCCTGGTTTTATTTGATGTTTATACAGATGTATATGTATATGTATACGTGTACATATATATATTGCAAAATTTTATGTTCCTATATATTTGTATGTAGGATTGTATGTAATCATTTTAGCCCTATAGTTGGACACTCCCTGGTTAATCGATCTCGGCTGTTGCCTTGATTTATGTCGCACGCTAATTACGCTCATTTGCATCAAGATAGATCCAAGCGATCCAATTAAAATACAGGAATCAAATTGCGTAGATTATCCCGTCTTATTTCTGCTTTATTATTACCATTACTAAAGACTAGAATCACTACTATTATTACTATTAACTACTGCTAATATTTTAACTATTTTAACTATTAATACTAGTAAAACTGTTATAACTATTAATACTATTAGTACTATTAATACAATTGATACTATTAATACTATACAAATACTATTAATACTATACAAATACTATTAACACTACAAATAGTATTAATACCACGAATACTATTAATACTACTAATACTATTAATACTATTAATACTACAAATACTATTAATAATATACAAATACTATTAATACTACAAATAGTATTAATACCACAAATATTATTAATACTATTAATACCACAAATATTATTAATACTATTAATACTATTAACACTATTAATACTACAAATAATATTAATAATATACAAATACTATTAATACTACAAATAGTATTAATACCACAAATATTATTAATACTTATAATACTATTAATACTATTAACATTATTAACACTACAAATACTATTAATACTGTACAAATACTATTAAAACTATTAATGCTATGAATACTATTAATACTACAAATACTATTAATACTACAAATTCTATTAATACTACAAAAATACTGTTAACAATATTAATACTATTAATACTACAAATACTATTAATAATTCAAATACTATTCACAATATTAATACTATTCATACTACTAATACTATTTATACTATTCATACTATTAATACTACTAATACTATGAATTCTACTAATACTACAAATTCTATTAATATTATTGATACTATAAATAAATAAAGACTAAAAAATAAGAACACAAATAGTAAAAGTAGTAAAATATTAACAAGACGCTACTAGTAGTAGTAGTACTTTGGTATTTATTACTAATAACTGTTTACGTTTACACTCAAGTATTTTGAAATAATTGATCAGTAGTGATAAGTTCATTATTTATTTCCAAGTACGTATTTGTTTACAAATACAACTTTGTTTATTCTTTACTTACTAGCAGGCATTTGTTTACTAATATATAAATTCCTACTTACTAGCAAGTAAAAAGATAAAAATCTTCCTACTAGTAGGTATTTGTTTGCTAACAAATTTCTTACTTATTAGTAAGTATTTGTTCAATAATTTATAAACACCTACTTACTAGTAGGTATATTTGTTTACTAATAGATAAATACCTACCTACTAGAGGGTATTTGTTTATTAAGAGATAAATACCTACTAACTAGTAAGTATTTGTTTACTAGTAGATAAATACCTCGTAACTAGAAGGTATTCGTTTCCTAGTAGATATTTGTCAACTAACAGATGAAAACCTACTCACTAAGTAGGTTTTTATTTATTAATAACTGTTTGGTTACTAATTGGTATTTATTTATTATTTATCTACTAGTATGTATTCGTTTCCTATTAACTGTTTGTTAACTAACAGATAAATACCTACTTACTAATAGGTTTACTATTAGGTATTAGTTTACTATTAGGTATTAGTTTACTATTAGGTATTAGTTTACTATTCGGTATTAGTTTACTATTAAATATTAGATTCCTAATAGGTATTAGTTTACTAATAGGCATTAGTTTAATAATAACTGCTTGTTAACTAATTGATAAATACCTACTTACTAGTAAGTATTTGTTTAGTGTCAACTGTTTGCTCACTAATGGGTATTTGCTTATTATTTACTTATACTAGTAGGTATTCGTCTACTATTAACTATTTGTAAATAAATTGATATTTGTCTTATATTTAGTTACTAGTAGGCATTTGTTTACTGATAACTATTTATTAACTAGTTAATATTTGTTATACATTATTTTACTAGTAGGTATTTGTATACTAATAAATATTTATTAACTAGTTGATATTTGTTCTATATTTATTTACTAGTAGGTATTTTTGACAAATATCCAATTAGTAGCTAATAGGTGTTCTTGTTTTATTTATATACTAGTAGGTATTTGTTTACTAGGAATTAAAAAATAACTATTAGGTATTTACCTTTCATTTATATACTAGTAGGTATTTATCCACTAGTAGGTATTTATTTACTAGTAAATATTCATTTACTAGTAAGTATTCATTTACTAGTAGCTATTCATTTACTAGTATGTATTCATTTACTAGTAAATATTCATTTACTAGTAGGTATTTATTTACTAGTAGCTATTCATTCATTAGTAGGTATTCATTTACTAGTAGCTATTTGTTTACTAGTAGCGGTTTGTTTACAATTAGAAATTCATTGACTTATTAAGTTCCTTTTTATTATCAATCATTTTTCAATTATTTTTTAACCATTTTTTTTTTATTTTTTACTATTTAAAAATAAATAAAAAATCGAGAAATAATAAAAAAACAGCTTAATTAATTCCAATGAAAATTATTGTATTTTTTTTCTCCCACGTGAATTGAGAGGAAATTCGATTTTTATATTAAATATTATTTTGAGATTGGAAATTTTCTCTCGACGCTGCTGATGTTGTTTCCTCTCAATTTGAGAGAATCTCGTTAGTATAGTAGGTGTATTTTCTGAGGGAATAATAATTTACATATAAATGAAGGAATTATATAAGTATATATAATAATTTAAAATTGAGACGACTTTTCTTTTCTGTAATCTGAGAAGGAAAAAAGAAAGAGAGTGAAAGAGAGAGAGAGAAATGACTCCAAAAAATTGAGGTGGAATTTTTTTTTTTTTTTTTTTTTTTTTTTTAATAGTAAAGTTTTAATTGCTCCACGAGAGAGGGAAGGAAAAAAAAGGTATTGGCTTCCGTTGAAAAAACGGTCTCTAATCAACGTCTAATTAGATCAATTAGGGACAACCCGTCTGGAGTAAAGGAGAAAGAGAGTAAAAAAAAAGAGAGAGAGATAGATGCCTTTTATTTTTGCGCTTCTCCAATTTCGTGAGGCTAAAATGTCGAAAGAGAGAAAGAAAGGGAAAGAAAGAAAAAGGAACAAGAAAGAATAAAAGCGAGAGAGAGAGAAAAAACGAAAAAAAGGAAAAGAGAGACAGAGAGAAAAGGTTCATTTTTGCGCTACTCCCTCAACTCGTATTTTAATTCTAATTCTGCCATATTGCTTTCCATCGATTTAACTTTATAAATTTTTTTTTCTCACTCTGTCTCTCTCTCTCTGCGCGTTGTTGCGTTAGAAGAAAAAAAAGGAGAAAAAAAAAATTCTACGTGAAAAGAAAGAGCAAAAATTTTACGTGTGTGCTTGTGTCCCATGGTGAAAATAAATCATGAAATTTCCAGTGCGCCAAACCCATGAGGCAAAAAAAGGGGTGTTTTAATTTCTTCCACTCCACATGTTACTCTCTCATTTTAAATTTAAATTTATTTAATTTTTTTTTCTTTTAAATACTCCATTCCTTTAATTATAATAATATAAACACAAACACTCGACTCGACGCATTTTTTTTCATTACAAAATTTTTTGTTTGGTAATAAAAGAAATAATAAAAACAGATAATTTATTTTTTTATTTATTTTTATTTTCTTATACTAATAATAACTTGTAATAACTATTAAGTCGTAACTACTAACTATTTAAAAAGAAATTTTTTTATCTATTTTTATTTAATTATACTAATAATAACTTGTAATAACTATTAAGTAGTAACTATTATCTATTTAAAGAAAATAAATTTTCTATTTATTTTTATTAAATTATTTATACTAATAATGACTTATAATAACTACTAAATAGTAACTTAAATAACTATTAACTACTAAATAGTTACGAAAAATAACTATTAACTACTAAATAGTAACTTAAAATAACCATTAACTACTAAATAGTAACTTAAAATAACTATTAACTACTAAATAGTAACTTAAAATAACCATTAACTACTAAATAGTAACTTAAAATAACCATTAACTACTAAATTGTAACTTAAAATAACCATTAACTACTAAATCGTAACTTAAAATACCAATTACTAAATTATTTTTACTAAAAGCGGGAAAAAGAATTTTTAAATTTGAAAAAGCCCGCTTTTAAATTAATGGACAGAGGGCGCAATTGACTCTCTCGCAAGCGGTAATTGTTTACGTCAAATTATCGACTTTCTCACAAGTGGTGTTCTTTTTTAAAGACTTTGTCGCTAGTGGTCTTGTTTTTGCCTCAAATAATAGACTCTCTCGCTAGTAGTAATGTTTTTACCCCCAATAATAGACTTTCTCGCTAGTGGTAATGTTTTTACCCCAAAATAATAGTCTTTCTCGCTAGTGGTAGTTTTTAAAATAGACTTTTTTTACTTTTGGTTACGTTTTCGCCTCAAATAATAGACTTTCTCGCAAGTGGTAATGTTCTCGCCTCAATTAGCAGACTTTCTCGCAAGTGGTAATGTTTTTGCCTCATTTAGCAGACTTTCTAGCTAGTGGTAATTTTTTAAATAGACCTTCCTGTTAGTGGTGATGTTTCCAACTCTTATTGTAGATTTTCTCGCAAGTGGTAATATTTTTGCAAAAAATTTGTATTTCTAGTGAGAAAATTATTATTATTAAAGTAATTTCTAATATTAATAATAATTTTTAAAATAAAAAAATAACATCAACGATACTGATTGTAAAAATAAATAAATTGGATTTGTTTTAATAAAATAATAACAATAATAATAATAATGAAGAAACTGGATTGAAGAGGCTGCGCGTAATGCGTCGCGCGCGGGAGCGATTATCCTTTATCACATAAGCTGGACCAACTAGATTCCCTTTTATGACGTCATAATGAACCGACAATCAGCAAGCATTGTCGACATAATTTACGAGCTGCTGTTGTCTCACTCGATTCAACCGCTTCTATTGTTCACCTCGTTCCATTCAAATCTTCTCCACCCCCCCCCCCTCTTTTCTTTTTTGTATTTATTTTTTTACATTATTTTTCTTTTACTAAAATTATGACTCGTATTTTTATTACTATTTTTATTATCATAACTATTATTATTATTATTATTATTATTATTATTATTATTATTGTTATTATTTCTTTTTTATTATGATTATTATTATTATTTTTAATAGTATATTTAATATTATTAATTATTGTTTGTTTTTTATTTTCTTTTTGCTGCGTTTCGTAATTATTCCACAGTAATTTTAATTATTGACAACAACAAAAATTGGAAAAAACAATTATTTTTTCTCTAGAGCAAAAAAATTTTTTTCTACCCATATTGTTTTTGTAAATAAAATTAAATTTTTGCTCTCGATTGTTTTTATCACTTTTTTTTGGGCAAATGTTGAAAATTTAGAAAAAATTTGAGAATACAAAATCGAATTTCATGATCGAGGAAAATCAGACGATAAAATCTCGTCGACTCTCTGGGGAGACAGAGGAAAAAGAGGAATCTTTTTCTTTCTTATACTTTCTTCTTTGAATTCTCGACCCTTTGAAGGAGAAAAGTTTTCGTATCGAGGGTTTTCCCCGCTTACAATTCGGATTGATCATGGAAGGAGAGAGAGAGAGAGAGAGAAACTACTCCCCTGATTGGCGATTGATAAGTTTCTGAATTAGAAATTACTATTTGATGAGAGTTTCACTTTTGGATTCGCAAAAAAGTGGTTTTATTCCGAAAATGCTTTTATTTTGAATTTTTTTATTACAATTTTTTTTTTTTTTTTAATTTTCAGAACTTTGAATTTTCAAGATTTGGAAAATTTTGAAAAATAATAATAAATGCCCGAGTTTGAATTTTAGTTTTTTGTATAAAAAATTTTTGACCTTAATTTTGACGATTTTAGAAAAAAATTCGATTTTGATTAAAGCTGGGGGTAGAGACACTACAAAAAACACTTTTTTTAGGGGTCTTTACCCCCAATTTTTTCAAAATAGATCGAAAAAAAATTCTTTTTTGCTTATATTTAATATGGTAATCGTTTTCGATGTATTTTCCCCTTATAAATACGATACCAGGTGTCAAAATTGTTGAGGACGTCCCGATTTTGAAAAAAAGTGGGGTAAAAACCAAAAAAAATTAATTTTTTCGCTCATATTCGATATGGTAATCGTTTTCAATGTATTTTCCTCTTCTGAACACGATCCCAGGTGTCAAAATTCGCCCGCTTGTTTTGATTTTCAGAAAAGTGGGCGTAAAGACCAAAAAAGTGGAAATTTTTCGCTTATATTCGATATGCTAATCGTTTTCAATGTATTTTTCCCTTCTGAACACGATCTTAGGTGTCAAAATTGTCTCAAATGTCACGATTTTGAAAAAAGTGGGGGTAAAAACGAAAAAAAAGAGATTTTCCCCTTATTTTCAATATGGTAGTCGTTTTTAATGTATTTCTCCATTCTGAAAACGATCCACGGTGTCAAAATTGTCAATTACAGCAAAATTTCGAAAAAAGTGGGGGTAAGAACCCTTAAAAAATGGTTTTTCCTTATTTTTAATATCATAGTCGTTTTCAATGTATTTCTCCCTTCTGAAAACGATTCCACTTGTCAAAATTCGCAATTACGTCCAAATTTCGAAAAAAGTGGGGGTAAAGTCCCGAAAAAAATTTGTTTCCCCTTATATTCGACATGGTAGTCAATTTCAATGTATTTTTCCCTTCCGAACACGATTTCAATTGTCAAAATTGACCATCACAACAGGCTTTCGAGAAAAATGGCCTTTCTTAATTTAATTCGAAAATTTTTCAAAAAATATGCAGTCACCCTTGGGAGAAAATTTGATTTCTTTGCTTTCCCATCATCCCTCTCTCTCTTTCTCTCTCTTTTTCTCTATCATATTCTTTAAAGACGCACTTATTCAAAATATCGATAATAATTTTTCCCTCTTTTATTTTTCAAATGAAAAGTAAATTCTCTTATAGGCCCTAGAAACTAGATCCTTGCACAGCTGCTGACCCCCAAAAACCGGAAGCCATTCGGCCATCTTGTTTGCACAGTTGTCATGGTTACCCATGATCAATGGGAGATCCTTTCTGCTTAAGGATATATATATATATATATATATATATATTGCTCCAAATTTTATGTATACGTGAATCAGTAGCGTATACAACGAAATTTAAGATGAATTGTCTCTGCAATTGTGGATGACAGACTGACTGCGTGCAAAAGGAGAAGTAATGGAGGGGGAGGGGCGAGGGGGGAATAAGAGAAGCGAGAGAGTTTTTCCCCCTCATCGTCTAATGCAGCACATTGTATATATATATATATATATATAAAATTTACTACGTGAGGTGGACCAAAATTTTTCATGTGCACTGTGATTTTAGTTTTCTGAAAATTTATGATCCTTATTTAGTTTTTGCTATAATAAAACTTTTGCTGTGCGCCCCTCGTGAGCGCAATATAAAATCGGCCAATAAGAATGCAGCAGATGGCAAATTTTGTTGATCGCAATTAATCCGATTATGAACACATACGAAAAATCCAATGTGGCAAATCTCATTTGTGAACATATGTAGCGCGAAGGGGGAGAGGGCACAGGGGGGGGAGAGAGGAGAAGCTTGGGAAATTTTATTACCTCTTCTCTCGATAGGAAAAAAAAAAATTAAATTGATTATTTTGTTAAATTCAAATTTTCTGTTCACGGTAAATCGTTAGGTATTAAAATAACACCAAAAAGGATTAAAATAATCCAATTTAGTGTTATTTTAAAATTCATTTTGGTGTTATTTTAATACCTAACGATTTACCGTGTTTTTTTGGACAATATTTCTTGTTCTCGAAAAAATTGTTTTTAATTTTAAATTTAAAATTAAAATTTATTAAATTAAAATTTAATTTAAATTTATTGAATTTTACATTCACTAATTTCATCATTCCTTTAACCAAACTTTTTTGTTTATTTAATTTCTTTGTCTAATTTTTAATTTATTTAATTTTACGCCACGGAAATTTTTGGGTTTTTTTTAGGAAATAATACATCGAGCGCGCTTTATTTTTTGTGTTTCTTTAAGGAATTTCTTTTTATTCTTCTCTCGATAGAAAAAAAATTGTAATTGATTTTATTTTTTAAATTACAATTTTTTCTTTTTTTTCTAAAAAAATTTCTTGTTGTCGAAAAAATTATTTTTAATTTAAAATTTGTGGAATTTACATTCACCATTGTATTTAGTAAATTTTTTGGTTTATTTAATTTCAATTTTACTTAATTTTTAATTTGTTTAATTTTACGCGACGGAATTTTTTGGATTTTTTTAGGAAAAATACATCGAGCGCGCTTTTTTTGTATTTTTTTAAAGAATTTCTTTTTAATGATATAAAAACATTTTTTATTCGAAAAAAAAATAATTTTCTTGGGCTATGCTCGAGAAAATTATTTTTAATTTAAAATTTATTGAATTTACATTCAACATTAAATTTACCAAACTTTTTGGTTTATTAGTTTCAATTTTACCTAATTTTAAATTTATTTAATTTCACGCCACTGAATTTTTTGGATTTTTCAGGAAAAAATACATCGAGTACGCTTTATTTTTTTGTATTTCTTTAAGAAATTTCTTTCTAATGATATTAAAAAATTATTTTTTCTGAAAAAAGCTCATTTTCTTTGGCTACGCTCGGACAAATTATTTTTAATTTAAATTAATTTAGTAAATGTTAATTTTACCAAATTTTTCATTTCCATAATGTTAATTTTACCAAATTTTTCATTTCCATAATGTTAATTTTACCAAATTTTTAATTTCTTTAATGTAAATATTACCAAATTGTTGCTTTAATTAATTTTACGCCAAGGAATTTTTTGGTTCCTTGTGGAAAAATAGATCGAGCGCGCTCCTTCGGTTTTTTTTTAATTTCTTTTGAAAATTTTTTTTAATATTAAAAATTCTTTTTTTTGGAAATAAGATAATTTTCTTGGGCTACGCTTTAGGCAGTGAAAAAAAAGAAGTTACATTGTCGCGCTCATGTGTTTTTTTGTCGACGGGATTTTTCTGGGAAATAACTGAAACATGTGTGGTCACATGCGCTCGTCGGGGCCATTAATTCGAAATATGAATTTCGAGGACTCTTGGAATTACTGTAAATTAAATTATCGTTTTTTCCCTGTTTTTTTTTTTTTTTTTTATTTTTGAAAACAAAATAAAAACCATCTGGATATAAAAGGAATAAAATATTAAAAAATATGTGGAAAAAAATATAAATTCCAAAAACATGGAAGTTAAATAAGAGAAAAAAATGGAAAATGTTGGGAGAAATTTGAAATACATCGAGCGCGCTCCGTTATTTTTTTAATTTTTAATTTAATTAAAGAATTTTCTTTAAGGACATTAGAAAATTTTATTTTTTGAAAGGAAGGTAATTTGCTTTTTGGAAAAAAGATAATTTTCTTTTTTGAAAAAAAATAGTATTCTTTTTTGGAAAAAAAATAATTTTTTTTTTGAAAAAAAAATAATTTTCTTTTTTGGAAAAAAGATAATTTTCTTTTTTGAAAAAACGATAATTATCTTTTTCTCGCAAAAAAATTTTTTAATATCAGTAAAAAGAAATTTCTTAAAGAAATACAAAAAAAATAAAGCGCGCTCGATGTATTTTTCCTAAAAAAAATCAAAAAATTCCGTGGCGTAAAATTAAATAAATTAAAAATTAGGTAAAACTGAAATTAAATAAACCGAAAAGTTTGGTAAATGTAATGATTTTCTTTTTGGAAAAAGGTAATTTGCTTTTTCGAAAAACAGATAATTTTCTTTTTTGGAAAAAAGTAAATTTTCTTTTTTTGGAAAAAGTAAATTTTCTTTTTTGGAAAAAAGTAAATTTTCTTTTTTTGGAAAAAGTAAATTTTCTTTTTCGAAAAAAAGATAATTTTCTTTTTCGAAAAAAACAATAATTTTCTAAAACCAAAAAAAAAAAAAAAGAAAAATTGAAATTAAATAGCGAAAAAACGGGAAAATAGTAATTTTCTAGTAGAAGCCGAAGAATTTTCACCAAAAAGCAAACGCTCGTGAGAAGAAATAATTTTTATTTTTCCTATTATTATTTATTATTATCATTTGGGAAAGTGGAGAGATCCACCTTCGCCGAACATCTGTCCACGATTATTAAACTTCCGACCTGGCTCCCAAGCCCAGTGTGCGTTTGGTTACCTGGGTTTAGTTTTTGTCGGTTCAGCGAGGTCATTGCGTTCAGAAATCGATGACGCGTATCATCCCCCAGGGGCTTTTGTTATGCTAAACAGCCTTAGATGCATCCTCCTTTTTTCCTCTCTCTCTCACTCTCTCTCTTTCTCTCTCTTTCTTTTTTTCTCTGCCACTTTTCTCCAAATTAATGACCTCGACCAGAAAAAAAAAATAATAAAAAGCCGATTCATCACTGCAACCAGGTGTTATAATTTCAAAGGTCACCGAGTTCATTATTTTATTAATTTTATGGTCAAAAAAAGAAAAAAAAATGTCTCTCAAAATCACTCCAAGGTAGTGGAGGATTTTTGGTGACAATTTATAGTTTTTTTTCGCTGATGGTAATGTTTTTGCATCGAATAATTGACTTTCTCGCTAGTGGTAATGTTATTATAGGAAATAATTGTCTTTCTCGCAAGTGGTAGTATTTCTCCCTCAATTTATAGACTTTCTCACAAGTGATAATTGTTTAAATAGACCTTTGCCCTAGTGTAAAAGTTTTTTTCTCAAATTATACAAAAAAACTGCAATATTATTTTCCATTTTAATAATTAAATCCCCGAATTTTATTTTGAGTGTGTTATTAGTTTTCACTAAAATTTATTTCCTCTACTCTTTTTTATCATTTCCACTTTTTATTTTTTTCTCCATGAGTTTTAGAAAGTAGATTCAAAAATAAATGGCAAATAAAATAATTAAAAAAGAATGTAAATATTAAAAAAATAAAATATTAAAAAAGAATAAATAAATAATAAGTAAACAACTAAAAACGGCATCGCATCTGTGATTTTTTGAGAAAGTTTCATAGCGCTCATTTTTCTGTGAAGGTCGAAACGAAAAAGGAAGTGTATTTCCTCTACACGTGGTACTCGTTTTCACTATATACCAGATTTTTTTTTTTTCAAGTCGAAAACTCTCGAGTTCCCCGACATCTGTCAAAAATGCGCCAGTTTCAAGTTTTGTTACACGTGGAGCGTCTGGTCGTTTTGTGAGTGTTTTGTGTGTGTGGACTTTTAAATTTAAGAGCTTAAAGAATTAACAGTGAGAGATGCGACCGTGAGCAGCAGTCCTTTTGGATTTAAGAAAAGAAATATTTATACTGGGCGGAAAAAAAATCATTACTCTATTCCTCGAAAGAAAAAAAAAAATGTCTGAAACACGAAAAATATCCTTGGGAATTATTTTCACGATTGCAGAAATTTTTTTAAAACTTGTAATGTTTAAAATAAATTTAATTTATTATTTTTATTTTTTTCTATTTTATTTAGTTTTATTTAGTATTTTTTATTTTCTATTTTTATTTTTTTTATTTAGGAAAATAAATTTTTCTTACAATAATTTTTTTACTTGAAAATTGTTTTTCGATCAATTATTTTTTTTACTATTTGTTTCTTTATTTTTGTGCTTTTTTTAGTTTTAAAATTTTGTAATACTATTTAAAATGAAAAATAGTAAAAATTTTAAATAGTAATTTAATTTAATTTTTAAAAAATTTTAAATAGTAATTTAATTTAATTTTTAAAAAATTTTAAATTTGAAATAGTATTTAAATTCATAAACATTGAAATAGAATTTAAATTTACAAAAATGGAAATAGAATTTAATTTCATAAAAATGGAAATAGAATTTAATTTTATAAAAATGGAAATAGAATTTAATTTAATAAAAATTGAAATAATGTTTAATTTTGATTATAGATATTAAACAGAAGAGAATAAAAGTAATGAAAAAAAAAAAAAATTCGTGAGCGCTGAGTCTGAAAATTTTGACGAAGCGCTAACGCTAAAGTAGCGTTACGCCATTGTCGAGATGATGAGCGCGGTATTATTTCTATTTTCTCCGTCACTTTGAAACGAAAGAGTCAATCAATCAATTCTCGAGCCGCACACAATTCATCGCAATGAAATCTGAGTGAATTGCATTAACCTACAGACATACATATATTGCGCTCGCTCTCAGCTTCACTCTCACAAACACTAATACACACGAATTGGTATTATAATAGAACTAAAACTGTGCGGTCAAATGCTAATGTGAAAATGAGCACAAAAAATTAAATCATTTTCTCAATTTAAAAGACAAATTTAAATCCACTTTGAATTTGATTATGTAGCCGAAGAAGAAGAAGAAGAGTGAGAGTTCCGCTCCTCTCTCTCTCTCCCTCTCTCTTTTAAGTTTCAAAATTCTTTTTCTATATAAAAAAATTTTTTTTCAATAAAATTTTCTTTTTTTCTCTCATAGCGCTCGATAGCGTTGCGCTCGTTTTTGTGTATTAATAGAATACATTAATACAAATGAAACGTTGATAATAATAATAATATTAATAATAACGATAATAATAATATTTTCTTTTTTCTCCGAAAGCGCTCGATAGCGTTGCGCTCGTTTTTGTGTATTAATAAAATACATTAACTGCATTCAATTATTGTAAATAATAATAATTATAATGATAATAGTATCTTATGAATAATTAGTTCTCTATTTTCCAAAGAGCTCGATAGCGTTGCGCTCGAAACGTTATTTATTTATTATTCAAAAACTGTTAAATCAAATTTGTTAATCAAATTAAATTCAAAAAAATATAAACAGTTTTTGAATAATAAAGTTGGTATTTACAAATAGCGTTGCGCTCACTTATATGTTATACTTAAGCGTCGCGCTCACTGTTCGATTCAATAGCTTCTGAATAAAGAATTTCACATTTTTTCGAATTTCGTTGCGCTCACTTTTTTCTTCGCTATTTAATAGTTTCTAAATAAATAACTTTTATATTTTCAACAGCGTTGCGCTCCACAGTGCACTATTTTCTTTATTTCAACGCTAACTGGTTAAAGTCAAAAGTAGCGAATTTTAAAAAAAGCTTTACGCTTCAAAACGCGCCATTTTCTATTTTTTTAACGTTAATTCGTAGGCGCTTAGAAGGAGCGTCGCGAAAAGCGCTCGATAGCGTTGCGCTCGTTTTTGTGTATTAATGAAATATATTAATACAATTGAATCGTTAATAGTAATAATAACGATAATAATAATAATATTTTCTTTTTTTTCTTAAAAAGCGCTCGATAGCGTTGCGCTCGTTTTTGTGTATTAATAAAATATATTAATGCAATTGAATCGTTAATAATAAAATTAATAACGATAATAATAATAATAATAATAATAAAAACAATAATAATAACATTTTTTCTCCCAAAGCGCTCGATAGCGTTGCGCTCGGTTTGCGTATTAATAAAATATAGTAACTGTAATCAATTGTTATAAATAATAATAATAATAAAAATTATCATAATAATAAAAAAATAGTAATAATAATAGTCAAAACATTTTTTATTTTTAATTTTATTTAAAAATTTCTAAATGAAAAAAAAAATTTTTTATTACAATAAGAAAAAATCCCTTTCTGTCACACTGTTGTTTTTTTTCAATTTTACCATTGAAAAGTATCCTATCTTTTGGTACGAAAAAAAATATATATGTGAAAAGACATTAAGATTGAGTAAAACTGAAAGAGAGAAAAAGAGAGAGACAGAGAGGGGCCAATAATGCACACATGTGAATCCAGAGGCGACAGATGTCCACAAAACGCCTGCCTAGTGGAAAACCGGTCGTGTTGATGTAGCTGCCGTCGCGAATCGCTATAAAAATATCTGCCATTGTGAGCGACGCCTAAGCCCGTAACGGTCTCACCAAAAGAGTGAGAGAGAATCATTCAAGAACCTTTGATTGAATTATTCTTGAAAAACATTTTTATTTCGTGTCTATATATTTTTTTTTTGAAAGTGTATGTGTGTGTGTGTGTGTGGACCATTCAGACCTGTTTCGACCTTCGAGCGTGAAAAATGTCACCTAAGGGAAATTTAAAGCGCAAGATACAAAAAAAAAAAATAGAATCCAGTCTGTCGCAGATTTTTTTTAATTGCAAAAATGTTTTTTTTGTAATTCGAAGTATTTTTCTTTTAAATAATTATTATACTATTTACAATATTGAAAAATAAAAGAAAAAATAAAATGTAAATAAAATATATCCTAATAAAAAAATTTAAATTAAAATACATTGTGTAACTATTATTATTGTTCTAAACAAAGATTAAAATGTTTTTAGCATCATTATTATTATTAAAAAGAATGAGAGTAATATTATTTAATTTTTATTATATTTTCTTTTTATTATATTTTCTTTTTATTATTTTTATTATTATTATTATTATTATTATTATTATTATTATTATTATAAATCCTACAATTATTTACTATTTTTTTCTATTTTATTTATTTTATTTATTTATTTATTTTTATTTTCACTATTTATATTTCTACAACTATTTTACAATTTTATTATTGTTATTATTATTATTATTATTTGTTTTTATTAACAATTCATTTGTATTAATATACTGTATTTTTACAGAAAAACGAGCGCAACGCTATCGAGCGCTTTCGGAGAAAAAAAGAATATTTCATTATTATTATTATTATAACTCCTACAATTATTATTTACTATTTTCTATTTTTTCTATTTTATTTCTTCTATATATTTATTTTCACTATTTCTTTTTCTAAAACTATTTTACAATTTTTTATTTTTACTCTATTTTCTTAATTCACTATATTTGCATTTTGACTATTTTTTTAATTACTATTACTATTGTTATTAATATTATTTTCATTCTAAATTACTATTATTTTACGTTTATTTGTTATTATTTATTATCAATTTTCACACCTTTCTTATTATTTCTAACGTCTGAGGCAAAAAAATTACCGCTTGCGAGAGAGTCAATGGCGCCTTCTGTCAATTAAATCCAGCGTGGGCTTTTTCAAATTTCAACATTTGTTTTCCGTTTTAGCCAATTTATTTTTGGTATTTAATTTTTATTATCAGGATTAATAATATTATTACCTTATTATTACATATATTTGTAATAGCGTTGCGCTCGTTTTTGTATTAATAAAATATATTAATGCAAATGAATCGTTAGTAATAATAATAACCATAATAATAATAATAATAATAATAATAATAATAATAATAATAATAACAATAATATTTTCTTTTCTTTCTCCAAAAGCGCTCGATAGCGTTGCGCTTGTTTTTTGTATTAATAAAATATATTAATACAAATGAATCATTATATTAATAATAATAATAATAATAACCATAATAGTAATAATAATATTTTCTTTTTTTTCGAAAGCGCTCGATAGCGTTGCGCTCGTTTTTTGTATTAATAAAATATATTAATACAAATTAATCGTTAGTAATAATAATAATAACCATTATAATAATAATATTTTCTTTTTTTCCGAATGCGCTCGATAGCGTTGCGCTCGTTTTTGTGTTAATAAATTATATTAATACAAATTAATCTTTAGTAATAATAATAACCATTATAATAATAATATTTTCATTTTTTCTGAATGCGCTCGATAGCGTTGCGCTCGTTTTTGTGAATTAAAAAAGCATATTAATAGAAATGAATCGTTAATAATAATAATAATGAAATTTTCTTTTTTTTTCTTTAAAAGCGCTCGATAGCGTTGCGCTCATTTTGGTGTATTAATAAAGCATATTAATAGAAATGAATCGTTAATAATTATAATAATAATGAAATTTAGTTATAAATAAAGTCTATTATGGCTATTACAGTTAAAATATTACCTCCGTTAAAAATCAGGCGAGCGAAAAAAAATTTTTTTAAATTTGTTTGTTTTTAATTAAATTTTAGACACACAACAACAATGTTACGGGGGTGGGTGAAGGGGGGGAGGGGTTACATTCGTTTTAGAACAAATGGCGTTATGCGTCACGAATTGGATTCATTTGTACCATCTGGTGTGCCTTTTTTTCCTCTCGTATGATTAACTTCTCTCTTTCTTTCTCTCTCTCTCTCGCTCTCTCTCTCTCTCTCTCCCTTTTTCATCTCCATAATCACGATTTGAGACGGCACTTTTCCATGCGCACCAAAAAAGATTTTGACAAATCGTACCGCCATCTATTATGCATCGGCACGTCTATCAACGTCATGCATACAATCTGCAGATCAAAATTTATTTTTAACTCCATTTTTTATTCTCAAATAAAATAAAAAAATTCAATAAATTCTATTCTATTTTTTTCCTCGCACTTTTCGTTCTGAATTTTTTTTTCAAAATGAATTTTTTTAATATTACAATAATTTATCGATAAATATTAATTTGTATTTCGTTTATTTTTAATTTCTTATTCTCGTTATATTTATATTTTATTATTTTAAATATATTTCTTTCGGCATTTCGAGCAAATTTGACGAAAACAAAATTCACCACTTGCGGGAAAATCGAAAATGGAAAAATTATATTCTGTCTCTCTCATCAAATGGTGGTAAATAATTTTCATGAAGAATTTGAATGCATCAATTTACATCAGGATATGAAGAAATTCTTAAGGGTGCGCTCCACTCCAGTAATGGGTATTTCAACAATTTTAATTAAAATCTCCGAACAAGGGCGTAAACATCTTAGAAGGGGGACTTTAAAATAGTTTTCATTCTTTTTTCGCCACCAGTTTATGGCAAGAAATTGTTTACTAAAAACAAAACGCACTTAACAATAAGATAAATAAATAACTAAAAGAAAATTAATGGAAATTATAATTATTAAAATTAAATTTTAATTATTTATTATTCTTTCACTTATTAATTATTTAATACTTAATAGTATTATTTATTTTTATTAACAATTTATTTGTAATAATATATTTTATTAATACAAAAAACGAGCGCAACGCTATCGAGCGCTTTTGAAGAAAAAAAAGAAAATATTATTATTATCGTTATTATTATTATTATTATTATTATTATTATTATTATTATTATTATTATTAACGATTCATTTGTATTAATTTGTATTCTATTAATACACAAAAACGAGCGCTACGCTATTGAGCGCTTTTCACGACGCTCCTTCTAAGCGCTTACGAATTAACATTTAAAAAAATAGAAAATGGCGCGTTTTGAAGCGTAAAGCTTTTTTAAAATTCGCTACTTTTGAGTTTAACCAGTTAGCGTTGAAATGAAGAAAATAGTGCACTGTGGAGCGCAACGCTGTTGAAAATATAAAAGTTATTTATTTAGAAACTATTAAATAGCGAAGAAAAAAGTAAGCGCAACGAAATTTGAAAAAATGTGAAATTCTTTATTCAAAAGCTATTGAATCGAACAGTGAGCGCGACGCTTAAGTATAACATATAAGTTAGCGCAACGCTATTTGGAAATACAAAATTTATTATCCAAAAACTATTTATATTTTTTTGAATTTAATTTGATTAACAAATTTGATTTAATAGTTTTAGAATAATACAAAAAACGAGCGCAACGCTATCGAGAGCTTTCGGTGAAAAAAAAGAAAATATTATTATTATTGTTATTATTATTACTAACGATTCATTTGTATTAATATATTTTATTAATATAAAAAACGAGCGCAACGCTATCGAGCACTTTCGGAGAAAGAAAAGAAAATATTATTATTATTAAATATTATAATTAATTTTATTAAAATAGTAAATTTTTTTCTTTCATTTTTTTTTCCTAAAGTGGAAATAATATTCACCGAAAATTTTACAAAATACAGAAATAAACTTACAATTTAATTATAATTAAATTTAAAAAAAAGTTACTATTCTTTTGGCGAAAATTTCGTTTTTCTTTTTGGTATATAATATAAATTCTCATGATAACAAGTTAACTGGCGTGGAAGAGATATAAATTTTAGGAGCGTGTGACAGATAATGATCCTTAAATCTTCCTTTATCGCTAAGTAAATTTCGTGGATCCATTGGTCTCCATGGGGTGTAAATGCTCTTCTCGGGGAAAAGACGGGGGGAAAAAAAACATAAGGGCGACACTGAACTACAACAGTATTGATACTATTATACGATTGTCCCTCTCCTCTATCTTCATTCTGCTTTAACAATAAGGGGGGGGGGATTTCCCACGATAAATGCGCGTTTGCCCGCATTTCACTGATTGCTTATTCTCGCCTCGAGGAAAATCAGAACAATTTTCGTATTTTTTTCCTTCATTTATTTTTCAATTTCCATTCGTTTTTTTATTATTTTTTTTTATTTATTTAAATAAAATGCGCAGTTATAATTTAATAAAAAATAATTATTTATTCCATTTCATTCGATTTTTTATTTTATTTATTTATTTATTTTTTTATGTTTTTTTATTTTATTATTTATTTTTTTTTATTTACTTACCATCTATTTTTTTGGAGCGCAACGCTTTTTTGAAATTCGCTACTTTTGACTATAACGAGTTAGCGTTGAAGAAAAGAAAATAGTGCGCTTTGGAGCGCAACGCTATTGAAAATATAAAAGTTGTTTCTTTAGAAACTATTAAATGGGGGAGAAAAAAGTGAGCGCAACGCTAGTCGAGAATATAAAGTTTATTATTCAGAAATTCTATTTATACTTTTGGAATTTAATTTGATTAATAATTCGGATTTAATAGGATTTAATTAATAAATAAACAGCGTTCCGAGCGCAACGCTTTCGAGCTCTTTGGGAAATTGAGAACTAATTTATTAAAAACTATTAACATAATTATTATTTTTATTAACAATTCATTTACTTTTTTTATTTTACTATTACAAAAAAACGAGCGCAACGCTATCGAGCGCTTTCGGAAAAGAAGAAAATTTTTTTATTATTATTATCATCGTTATTATTATTATTATTTTATTAACGATTCATTTGTATTAATATATTCTATTAATACACAAAATCGAGCGCAACGCTATCGAGCGCTTACGGAAAAAAAGACATTATTATTATTATTAACAATTTATTTGTATTAATCTATTTTATTAATACAAAAAACGAGCGCAACGCTATCGAGCGCTTACGGAAAAAAGACAATATTATTATTATTATTATTATTATTATTAACAATTTATTTGTATTAATCTATTTTATTAATACAAAAAACGAGCGCAACGCTATCGAGCGCTTACGGAAAAGAAGAAAATTTTATTACTATTCTCATCATCTCGATTATCATTATTATTAACAATTCATTTGTACTAATATAATTTATTAAAACACAAAAACGAGCGCAACGCTATCGAGCGCTATAAGAAAGAAAAAAAATGAAAATGGTAGAAAAAAATGTGGAAATATTTTTATAAAGAAAATAGAGGCGAAAAATTGGAGAGGGTAAAAGAAAATAAATTCTGTGAGAAGATTTGGAGAATATAAATATTTATTTTCACATAATCTGCGCTTGGTGTTTGAATATTTTTTGTCTCTCTCTCTCTCTCTTTTTTTCATGTTGGACAATCACTAACAGTCTACTTCCTAACTTAATCCGTAACTTCCGACGCCGTGGCAATCTGACATCCTTTTTTATTTTCATTGGCTCACTCTCCGGGCCTCTTGTCGGGGTCTCGTTCCCAGGATTTTTCTATCCGCGAGAGGAGCGTCCGAGAGACGACCCAACTAATCAATTTATATTTAGCAGTTGCCTCTACGCTTGTTGTCACCAATGAAGAGAATCTCTCTTTCTCTCTCTTTCTCTCTCTATTTTTTTCACTCTCTCATTTTCTCTCTCTCTCAATTTTTTTTCTCTCTCTTTCTCTCTCTTCCTTTTTCGCTTAATTTTTTCCTCTCTTTCTCTCTCTCTTTTTCTCTCAATTTTTTTCCCTTTTTCTTTCTTTAATTTTTTTTTCTCTCTCTCTCTCTATTTTTTCTTTCTTTAATTTTCTCTCTCTCTCTCTCTCTCTCTCTCTTTCCCTCATTCTCTCTCTGTCACTTAGAAAATTGTCGTCAAAATTTCTCTCCCGCTCATTAAAAATATAATTAAAAAAAAAAAATTTTTTTGACTCGTATAAAAATGAATTAAAAAAGAGAGCGACATTTTAGAGAGAGAAAGAGAGAGAGAGAGAGAGAGGGGAGGGGGGATAAAAAAGAAGAGTGCCAGATTGATTTGACCAAACGACGACGCACAACGTCACTTGAGTGCAGCTTCCGTTTGTCCAGCACGTTACAGGTTCATAAAAATTGTTAACTCATTATGGATCACAATAAATTTGTGGTCATTGCTCGTATGACACACGTGACGATTTCCTGTTTGAAACTAATTTTTAAACTATTTAATAAAATTGATTTATGAAAACATTTTTTTTTACTCTTTTATTTTTTATTTTCTTATTTATTTATATACTTTTCTTCATATATTAAATTAAAAAATAAATAAAAAATAAAATAAAAAATTTGGAGCGTAACGAGCGCAACGCTCATATTAATATTAAGCGAAAATAGAGAGAGAGAGAGAGAGAGAGAGAGAGAGAGAGAGAGAAAGTAGAAAAAAATTCCTTTCCCTTGATTCGTTTTTTAATATCAAATTTTAATTCACTTTTTTCTCTCGCTTTAATTTAAAAAAAACTGTAAAAGAAAAATATATTTATCGGAAAAATTTTTGACATTAAAAAAAAAAATGAAGGAGCCAAAAGAAATTTGTCATTTCTTTTTTTAATATGTAGACTTTTAAAAAAAAACGACAAATCAAACGACCAGATTGAGACATAAATTTTCAAGTATCGATAAATTATTATTGTAAAGTTTCCCATTATTTTCCCTTCAACTTTTTCTTTTGAGAAACAAATCCGAGGCGCGGCGCGTTTGAAAGAAATAAATTTTTCATTCTTTGAAAAACCACTCGTCGTCGTCGTCGTCGTCGTGGACTTTCTATCGAAAAGTTCCTCTTTTTTTCTCTCTCACTTTCTTATATTTATACTGACTTTTCGAAAAAGTTTTTAAATTTCTTTTGAAATACTCACCCGCACGGGAAAAGTTGAGATTTATTGCATCAAATTCCCGCTTCGTCTTCTTCTTCTTCATTTTATTCGTCATCTTCAATATTTTTTCCCCATTTTCTTTAGTTCTGAAAAACATGAGAAATATTTGTTGGTTAAAAAAAAATTCGTCTGATGAAAAAAAAAATTTATTAACAATAACATTTTTATTATTATTTTTTATTTTTATTTTTACTATTATTATTATTATTATTATTATTAATTTAAATATTATATTCATTAAATATTAATTATTATTTTTTTTATTATTTGTACTAATATTAATTTTCTTATTATTCCTATAACTTGGCGCCAAAAAATTACTGCTTGCGAGAAAGTCATTGGCGCCCTCTGGCAATTAAATTTAACGCGGGCTTTTTCAAAATTTAAAATTTTATTTCTATATTTTAAACAAGATATTAATGAAGTTCGAAAGGAAGTTCAATCTTGATTTTGTTCCTCTAATAAATAAGTAAATAAATACAAAGATGAATTAATTGATATATAATTAACATAATAATAAATAATAATAAATAATAATAAATAATAATAAATAATAATAAATAATAATACACAAATAATAATAATAATAATAATAATAATAATAATAATAATAATAATAACAATAGTAAGTAATAATAATAATAAGTAATAATAATAAATAATAATTCACAAATAATAATAATAAATAATAATAAGAAAAATTATATAATAGTAAAATAAAATAATAATTAAAATAGATATAATGATAAATACACGAAATGGAGAAAAAATAGGAAAAAACCTAATTAATGATAAAAAGAAAATTGTTTAAAAAAGTTCTGTTTTTTATAAAAATAAAAGAAAACTCGACAGATGGCTCGCAGGCTCGCATCCTCCTGAGCATCTTGCAGTCGTGCTTTATTGTATTCAAACCTGACTACACGCCCACGAATTAATCCTCTCGAGATGAACTACACCGACAGTAATGAGAATTCCTTCGGTAATTAAAATTTCCTTTTTTCCTTCGAAAGCGCTCTCATGGCAGAATTTCTCAATTTCTGAAATTAAATTATTGCGTTGAAAATAAAGGCGGAAAAGGGAAAATGTATATCTCGGTCGCAAAGATCAAGAGAAAAAAATGTGAATTCAATATGTGATTCATTTTCGTCACGCTAATTTTTTTTTGCTACGCTAAAATTTACAGTTGCCACGCTAAATTAAATTTCGCCAGGTTAAATGTATTCTACGCTAAAACTTTCCGTCGCCACGCTAAATTGACTTTCGACACTTTAAATGTATTCTACGCTAAAACCTTTTCTTCGCCACGCTAAATATTCTTTAGCCACGCTAAGACTTACGTACGCAACGCTAAAAAGTACGCTGAAGACGCTAAAACTTACCTTTGCTACGATAATTTAACTTTGACTACGTTAAATGTATTCTACGCTAAAACCTTTTCTTCGCCACGCTAAATATTCTTTAGTCACGCTAAGAGGTACCTTCGCAACGCTAAAAAGTACGTTGGACACGCTAAAACTTACCTTTGCTACGCTAATTTAACTTTGACTACGTTAAATGTTTTTTGCACTAAAATTTTTCTTCGCCACGCTAAATTTAATTTTACCACGCTAAGACTTACTTTCGCAATGCTAAAAAGTACGTTGGACACGCTAAAACTTACCTTTGCCACGCTAAATTAACTTTTGCTACGTTAAATGTTTTTACGCTAAAACTTTTCTTTGTCACGCTAAGTCTTATCTTCGCAACGCTAAAAAGTACATTAAACACGCTAAAAATGACTTTCGGCACGCTAAACATACTTTCGCTACGCTAAAACTTACCTTCGCCACGCTAAATTAACTTTCACCACGCTTAATTTTTTTATCACTAAAACTTTCCTGCGTCACGCTAAAACTTACTTTCGCTACGTTAGAGATACTTTTGTCACGCTAAACTTACATTGGCTACGATAAATTTACCATTGCCAAGCCAAAAATTACTAAAAATTTAACTTGCCACACTAAATTTTTTTGTCACGCTAAAACACACTTTTGCCACGCTAAATTTACTTTTAATAAGTCTAAATTTACTTTCGCTTTGATTAAAATACTTTTGTCACGCTAAGTTTACTTTTGACATTAAAAAAAATTACTTTGGCTACGCTAAACTTGCTTTTAACACGCTAAATTTTTTCCATTAATTTAAAAATAACTATTGATACGCTAAATTTTTTAAATTTTATTATATCTGTTTGGCCGAACCTAAATATTTACTTTTGACTCTTAAAAATATTACTTTTGTCGCACGCTAAATTTACTTTTGTCGCTTAAAAAACATTACATTTGAGACGCTAAATTTACATTCGTAACTTATAAAATAATCACTTTTTCCACGCTGAATTTTCTTTTGCTGTGCTAAAACTTAACTCTACGACGCTAAATTGTTTTTCGTCACTTAAAGGAATTACTTTTTCCACGCTAAATTTACATTTGTTACTTATACTAATTACTTTTTCCACTCTAAATTTTAATTTCGTTTTGAAAAAATATTACTTTTGCCAGGCTACAACTTTACATTAAACAATCGCAAAAAATTACTTTTGACACTTAAAAATATTTCTTAGCAATTCTAAATTTACCACGCTAAATTTACTTTTGTCAAAACAAAATTTATTTTCCAACTTATACATCAAATTACTTTAGCCACGCTAAGTTTACATTCATTATTTAAAATAATTACTTTTTTCACGCTAATTTTTCTTTTGCAACGCTAAAACTTTTTCTTTTGCCACTTAAAAAAAGTAATTTCTCCACGCTAAGACAATGAAAAAACGACGCTGATTTTTTTCGTCTCTTAACAAATTTATACTTTCCACGCTAAATTTACAATTCGTTACCAACTCTAAAATTTACTTTTGCAACGCTAAATTTATTTTTGTCAACATTCTAAAAAAAAACTACTTTCGTCACGCTAAATTTACATTCGTTTTTTAATATAATTACATTGTCCACGCTAATTATTATTTTTCCACGCTAAAACTTAGCTTCGTGACGCTAGTTTTTTTTCGTCACTTAAAAAAATTACTTTTTTCACGCTAAAACTTAGCTTCGTGACGCTAGTTTTTTTCGCCACTTAAAAAAACTCACCTTTGCTACGCTAAATTTTCATTCATTAGCAACTTTAAAATTTACATTCGTTAGCAACTCTAAAATTTACTTTTGCCACGCTAAATTTACTTTTGTCCAAACTCTAAAAAAATTACTTTCGCCACGCTAAATTTACATTCGTTTTTTAATATAATTACATTGTCCACGCTAATTATTATTTTTCCACGCTAAAACTTAGCTTCGTGACGCAAGTTTTTTTCGTCACTTAAAAAAATTACCGTTGCTACGCTAAATTTTCATTCGTTAGCAACTTTAAAATTTACTTTCGTTAGCAACTCTAAAATTTACTTTCGCAAGAACGCTAAATTTACTTTTGTCCAAACTCTAAAACAATTCCTTTCGTCACGCTAAATTTACATTCGTTTTTTAAAATAATTATTTTGTCCAGGCTAATTTCTATTTTGCCACGCTAAAACTTACTTTCGTGACGCTAAATTTTCTTTCACCACGCTTAAACTTACCATTGTGATGCTACTTTTTTGTTTTGCTTCTTAAAAAAAATTATCTTCGCCACGCTAAATTTACATTCCTTAGCAACTGTAAAATTTACTTTTGCCACGCTAAACTTAGTTTTTTCCAAACTCTAAAATTTACTTTTGCCACGCTAAACTTAGTGTTTCCAAACTCTAAAAAAATTACTTTTGCCACGCTAAACTTAGTTTTTTCCAAACTCTAAAAAAATTACTTTTGCCACGCTAAACTTAGTTTTTTCCAAACTCTAAAAAAATTACTTTCGCCACGCTAAATTTACCTTTGTTTTTTAAAATAATTATTTTGTCCACGCTAATTTTTCTTTTGCCACGCTAAAACTCACTTTTGTGACGCTAAATTTTCTGTCGACACTTGAGAAAAAAATTACTTTCCCCAAGCGAAATTTTTTGTCGCCACTCAAAAAAAAATACTTTCGCCACGCTAAATTTTTTTCCATGACGCTAAAACTTAGAAAGAGTTGAGAAATGTTCTACTTTCGCCACGCTTTTTCAATGTGAAAATTACTCCTTTCAAAGCAGTCGTTGGGAAAAAATATTTTCTAAAAATTGTTTTAAATATTTTTTCAAAAAAAAAAAGAAACAAACAAAAAAAAATAAAAAAATAACAAAAACAGAAAAAAGAGAAAGAAAAAAAGAAAGAAAGAAAGAAAGAAAGAAAAAAAGAAAGAAAGAAAGAGAGAAAAAGGGAGAGAATGTAGAAAAACCAACTCCTTGAGTGTTTATCAGTGAAGTGGTCGCTTTGGGAGGTGCGGGTGGTGGATTTCCCTAACCCAGATCCACGAGTCCGTGACCCTGACCCCGAATAACGGCAGAGAGTCATAACGCAGCAGAAAGCATCCAATCCACCCTTGCACTTGTTCTGTTCTGTTCTGTTTTGCGTCGAGGAGGGTCTTTTCTACGACTGCGAGGCAATGCGAGGGAAACAGATCCTCCTCTGTCTGCGGTACGGTGCGGTGCGATGCTTTACATTTTATCGTCTTCTTGTCATGAGGGATATCGCCTGGTCCCTCTTCACATAATAGAGGACAGGGAAATATTCACCCAAAGTCAAAGCCCGGAGGGTCCGACCCTCTTAATTGGCTTATAATCACAAAATATCAGAGAGAGAGAGAAACTATTCTCTTGTCGCCACGCGACAGGTGTCACACCTGACAAATCTTGGCGATTCTTCTTTTTTTTATTCTTTATCTTCGTTTCATCTCTTCATTTTTTTTATTTTCTTTTTATAACCTTTCGACTATTTTTATTTTTCTGTTTTTTTTTCTACTTTTCGAGTGTTTATTATTTTTTTATTTTTTTATCTTTCAATTTTTTTCTATCTTAATTTTTTTACCTTTCAATTTTTTTATACCTTTCAATTTTTTTATACCTTTCAATTTTTTTATACCTTTCAATTTGTTTCTTTTTTCAATTTTTTTACCTTTCAATTTTTTTATACCTTTCAATTTGTTTCTTTTTTCAATTTTTTTACCTATTAATTTTTTACACCTTTCAATTTTTTATTTCTCAATTTTTTAATTTTTTACTACTCAATTTTTTTAACTTTTAATTTTTTATTCCTTTCAATTTTTTTTTCCTTTCAATTTTTATCATTTTCAATTTTTTTACCTTTCAATTTCTTTAGCTTTTAATTTTTTACACCTTTCAATTTTTTATTTCTTAATTTTTTTACTACTCAATTTGTTTAATTTTTTACCTCTTTCAATTTTTTTACCTTTTAATTTTTATCACTTTCAATTTTTTTACCTTTTAATTTTTTACACCTTTCAATTCTTTATTTATCAATTTTTTTACTACTAAATTTTTTTTAAGTTTTAGCATTTTCCACCTTTTAGCAAAACAAAAACATTTTCAAGTTTTTTTATTTTTTTTTTTATAAATTTGAGTAAAATTTTTTTGAAAATACAAGAATTGTTAAGATGTGAATAATTTCGAGAAAAATTTTGTTTAAATCTCAATTATTTTAGAAAATAAAAAAAATTAATGGGATTTTTATCATTTATTTTAAATTTTAATACTGAAATTCTTTAAATTATTTGAATATTTACAAAAATTTTATTAAAACATTTTAAAAGTAAATAATTCATTGAAGATTTTCATTTAAATTCTTCAAAATTATTGAATTTAAAAAAATTTGATTTGAGTTGTAAAAAATTTTTTAAAAAAATTTTTTAATTTGAAAAAATTAAATTTTTAAAACTTGAACAAAAATTTACAAAAATAATTTAATTTTTCAAGAATTTTATTCAAACATTTTAAAAATAATTGATTCTTTGCAAATTTTCGATTAAATTATCTTTAGTTTAGAATAATTAAATTTTAAAAATAAATATCGGAAATTCTTCAAAAATAATTAAATTTTGAAGAATTTTATTTAAATTCATGAAAAAATTGAATTTTCAAAAAATTCGATAAAAATTCGTGAAAATAATTCAATTTTTCAAGAATTTTGTTGAAATTTATATAATTTTCAAAGATATTCTAAAAATTTTTTAAATAAATGAATTTTTTACGAATTCTTTTTTGAAATTATTTGAAAATAAATGATTTTCTTTTCAATTTAACTATCGAATTATTAAAAATAATAATTGAATATTTAACACTTTTAACGAATTTTTAGAAGTCAAATCATTCTACTCATAAATTTTAATAGAAATTATGAAAAAAATTAATTTTCTTATTGAAAATATTAAAAATTATTAAAAATTATTTTTATTGAAGTTTAAAAAGAAAAATTTTGAAGAATTTTATCTAAATTCATGAAAAAATTTGAATTGAAAATTGATTTTCTAATAACTTTAACAAAATTTTTTAAAATGAAAAATTTTTATACAATTTTTATTTGAATTGTTAAAAATAATTGTACTTTGAAACTGTTGATTTCTAATAAAAATAGTTTAGTTTTAAAAAAGTTCTATTAAAATTTTTCTGATTTCTTTTTTTTTTTTTTTTTTTTTTTGATTCCGTATTAATTGAGGAAGCGCAACGCTCATTAGAAAATTTTGGCGTTTTGGCGTTAATTTTCAATAACGAACGTAACGCTAAATAAGAAATGTTTTGCGTCTGCGGCAGCGCCTCGCTCTAAAAATGTTATCAAATTGACAATCGGAGCGCAACGCTAATTAGTTTTTAAAAATTGAAAATTGTATTCAAGTTGATAATTGCAGCGCTACGCTATTTATTTGCTTTACAATTGTTTTTAAATCAATAATCGCAGCGCTACGCTGTTTGCTTTAAAAATTAAAAAATTGATTAGAGCGCAACGCTGTTTATATTTTTCACCAAAAATCGCTGTTTATTTTTCGATTTTAATTCCGAAATTAATTCAATTAATAATTTTTATTTAACTCCGAACTATTATCGAAGCGCAACGCTAATTGTTTTTATATCGTTAATCGGAGCGCAACGCTCATTAGTTTTTTTAAATTTAAAATTGTATTTAAATTGATAATCACAGTGCTCCGCTATTTATTTGCTTTTATATTGTTTTTAAATTAACAATCGCAGCACGACGCTATTTATTTGCTTCAAAAATTTAAAAATTGATTAGAGCGCAACGCTTTTTATATTTTTCACCAAAAATCCTTGTTTATTTTTCGATTTTAATTCAGAAATTAATTCAATTAGCAATCTTTACTTAATTTCGAATTATTATCGAAGCGCAACGCTAATTGTTTTTAATTTGTTTAGCGGAGCGCAACGCCAATTGTTTTTAAATTGTTTAGCGTAGCGCAACGCTAATTGTTTTTAAATTGTTAATCGGAGCGTTACGCTAATTGTAATTTATTTTAAATTTATTTTAAATTCATTTTTATTTATTTATTTTCATTATTTTTTTTTTAAATTTGACATCGAGCGGAAATAAAATAAATTCCTAGAAGTGTAAAATTCCAGGTAAAATTACAAGTTGAGTGCCTAATATATATAAAAAAGGGGGATTCCCCCGCACATTAGAATTCCCAGAAAGCAATGTACAATTCTCAAGAAGCAACAAAAAAAAAAAAAAGAAAAAAAAAGGTGAGGCTAGACACACGTATACATATATACAGAAGAGGGACTTTGAGTTAGTTCTCTTTGGTCTAGACGAGAAAATGAAAGAAGAGAAAGTATCGGTTGCACCCAGTCTTGAAAATGTCTAGACCACCAGGTGTCTCGGGCACGGGACAAGTAAATGTAATATGTGAGAGTGAGTGTGAGTGTGCGAGGGTGTGTCGTGCTTCCAGATAATTAGGCACGGGGGTTTCCCCCCCTTATTCGTGTTTTCGGAACCCCTCGAAGTCAGGAGGAACCCCAACTCTTCTTACACTCCCCCAACGTGATTCGAAATCTCATGGCACGAGCCAAGAGGAGGAGTCGTCGTCGTCGACAGTGTTGATCGTATTATATATATATATACTCGCTCTCGTTCTCTTCTTTCGAAACCAATATTCCCCCAAGCTGTTCATTTTTATTCCCTCTCTGTGTCAAAACACTTATTCGATAAAGGGTTACGTGCACATTGTGTGTGAGGCATAAAATCTTCGGCAGAAACAAATTCCAGTGTTTAGGAGCGGAACGCTACTGAATTTTGGTTCTGAGCGCTTTTTATGAAAATATTGCGAGCGCTTTTATGTTTAAGCGCTTTTTTGAGTTTTCAATTCAAAATTATTTATTACGAATTAATTAAAAACATTTTAAACAACGCTCGCGTTGCGCTCGATTCTTAAATAGGAATAAAATATATAACTAATCATTGTTAATTAATTTCCGCATTAGTACGGAGAATTATAACAATTTAAAAAATTGTTAAAAATGCGCTCGCGTTGCGCTCCTTTTTTATCAAAATAAAAAAAAATTTCCACGAAGTGTTGAAATTTAATAATTAAAGTTATTAAACAATTTTCGAATCCAAAAGAAAAATTATTAAAATCTGGTTAACTAACGCTCGCGTTGCGCTCGGTTCGCGAAATAAAAATGCTTCTGGAAATATGTTTAAAGTTGTTAATTAATTTTTTAAATTAGAATAAGAAAAATTGTTACAATTTAAAAAAATAAATGTACGCTCGCGTTGCGCTCCTTTTTTTATCAAGACAGAAATAATTTCCAAGTATTGAAAATCAATGATTAAAATTATTAAATAATTTTTGAGTCAAGAAGAAAAATTAATACAAGTCAAAAACAGGTTAAATAACGCTCGCGTTGCGCTCGATTCTCGAATAAAGACATGCTTCTGGAAATTAGATTACTAAATAAATTTGTTAATTAATTTCTAAATTAGAATAAGGAAAATTGTTACAATTTAAAAATAAATATGCGCTCGCGTTGCGCTCCTTTTTTATTAAAACAATAATAATATCGACAAAATATTGGAAATTAATAATTATAATTATTGAATAATTTTTTTAATAATGAGAATAAATTATTAAAAATTAAAAACTGTTTCAAATACGCCAGCGTTGCGCTCGATTCAGAAATTAAAAAAAACAAATGCTTTTGGAAAAATGATTACTAATTAAAATTGTTAATTGATATCTCCGAATTTAATTAAAATAAATGATTGCAATTTAAAAATTAAATATGTGCTCCCGTTGCGCTCCATTTATTATTACAACAAAAATTATTTCCACCATATAATGGCAATTAATAATCAAAATTATTAAATAAATTTTTTAATTATTAAGAACAATTATTACAAGTTAAAAATTGATTAAAATGCGCCCGCGTTGCGCTCGATTCTTGAATAAAAAAACAATTGCTTCTTAAAATACGATTACTAATTAAATTTGTTAATTAAAATTATTACAATTTGAAAATTAGTTTACTAAAAATACTTAGAAATTAAATATGCCCTCGCGTTGCGCTTCATTTTTTATTAAAAACAAGAATAATTTGCACGAAATATTGGAAATTAATAATTCGAATTATTGAATAATTTTTTCATTAATAAGAATAAATTACGACAAGTAAAAACTGTTCCTACTAAGCTCGCGTTGCGCTCGATTCTGGAATAAAAGAACCAATAAATAATAATAATAATAATAATAATAATAATAATAATAATAGAAATAATCGTTTATTAAATTTTAAATTTAGTTAGCACTTAAAATTATTTTTCATCTTCTCTTTAAAATTATAAGGAAATGAAAATAAAAAATTGTAAAACAAAGCGACTGGAATTTTCCAAAAATGCAGCGACTGAGAACAAAATACTTGAATGTAAATATTGTGAATACACGCACTTTTAAAGCCATGTGCGCGTTGTTTTAAAGATCTGGAAAATATCTCCGATGAAACCTCTTGAAATGAAAAATGTTAAAGAACCACACACGGTTTGTTAACTTTATTTGGGAAGCTTGGGAATTCTTTTTATGGTCTGTTCTCTCGTTGTTATTGTATTAAAAAAAAAATAAAAATAAATTTTACTAAAAAAATAATTTTTTTTGAAAAATAATTTTCTAGCGCTTAATTTTTTTTCTCGTGTTTATTTAAAAGAGAAAGACATTTTTTTCCCATTCTTTAGTCTACTCGTGCCGGAAATTCGTAAAAATAATAAACATAATAAAAATTTATCATTACCACAGTGAAGGAATTTTGAGAATTTTTATTTTTATACCCCGTTTGGGTAAATAGTACCTAATGAAAAAATTATTATCGATTTAGTGTATTTTTATTTTATTACAAAAGTCATTAAAAATAATTGAATTTTGAAA
Source organism: Leptopilina drosophilae (assembly GCA_032873175.1). Classification (NCBI taxonomy): domain Eukaryota; kingdom Metazoa; phylum Arthropoda; class Insecta; order Hymenoptera; family Figitidae; genus Leptopilina; species Leptopilina drosophilae. Next base: position 7,782,636 of record CM065486.1, read on the forward strand.
AAAAAATTGATTCGAATTTCTGAAACTAACTTATTTTTAATTAAATTTTACTAAAATTCCTATAAAAATTTTAAGAAATTTTTTTAATATTATTTAAAATTGATTTTTTAAAGAATTTTTAAAAATTGTTTAACATAATTCAATTTTTTTAAGAAAAAAAATTAATTAGCGTTGCGCTTCGATTATAAGTTTGGAAGTAGAAAATTTATTTATTATTGTTGCGCTCAATTTTTAAATTTCGATACAATTTTAGTTGCAAAATATCAATTAGCGTTGCGCTCCGATTGTAAATTTTGAGGTAGAAAAATTATTTTTTGCTCTCGATTTATTAATTTGAAAACTATTTCAGTGGCAAAAAATCAATTAGCGTTGCGCTTCGATTGTAAAATTAGAGGCAAAAAATTTATTTATTTTTCTTTTTGCTCTCGAGTTATTAATTTAGAAACAATTTCAGTTTGCAAAAAATTAATTAGCGTTGCGCTTTGATTGTAAGTTCTAAAGGTAGAAAATTTATTTACTATTTTTGCGCTTAATTTATTAATTTGAAAACTATTTCAGTGGCAAAAAATCAATTAGCGTTGCGCTCCGATTGTAAATTTTTAGATAAAAAATTTATTTACTATTTTTTCGCTCGATTTATTAATTTCGAAACAATTTCAGTTTGCAAAAAATCAATTAGCGTTGCGCTTCGATTGTAAGTTCTAAAGGTATAAAATTTATTTACTATTTTTGCGCTTAATTTATTAATTTGAAAACTATTTCAGTGGCAAAAAATCAATTAGCGTTGCGCTCCGATTGTAAATTTTGAGATAAAAAATTTATTTACTATTTTTGCGCTCGATTTATTAATTTTGGAAACAATTTCAGTTTGCAAAAAATCAATTAGCGTTGCGCTCCAACAGAATTCGCCACTAAAAATAATAAAACAAAAAAAAATACTCTAACAAATTGATTCAGATAAAATAGTGACAAAATTATTATTATCCCCATTTTTCCCCAACGAGAAATGAAGGCCAAGGGGTCAGAGGAAAAATTGCCGTGTATTAAAAGACATCGACAAAGCGACGGGACATTTTTGCGGGGTTGGAATAAGAAGTATCCGCAAAATACACCCTTTTTTTCTGTTTGGGGTTTTTTTTTCGAGGTGGCGATAATGTGACAGTTTAGCCCTTGAAGGAGTCAAACAGAAATTGGAATGGGAAAAGTTGATGGGTGGGGGTGTCATGAATGAAATCCCTCCTGGAGGGACAGCTTTGGGGTGTTTGACCCTCCAAATATACTCATCCTTTTGCAACCCTGTCCGGGCTCAAGAGAGCAGGGCGAGAGAGTGAGTGAGCCAAACACCACCGAATACCCTTGAACACAAAACAATAACAGGTCCAACCCCCCGAAAACCATTCACGTGGTCCCACCGCAGACACCACCGGTTGCTTCTTTAACCTGTTCGATCACTTCCATTCAAATGCGCTCGACTTTCACGAGCAAATTTCCCGCTTTTGGTTTTTTTTCTTTTTTTTAATAGTAATTATGGGGGGGGGGATTTATTTACCGTTGCGCAAGGTTTGGTAACTGTTTTTTGTTTCGTGAGCGAAAAATATTTTTGTTACAATGAGCGCAACGCTGAATAAGAATTAATTAGCGTTTGTTTTCAAAAGCGAGCGCAACGCTACATATGAATTATTTAGTGTTTACTTTCAATAGCGAGCGCAACGCTTTGTAATAATTTTGTTAGCGTTAACTGGAAATAGCGAGCGCAACGCTGATACAATTTTTTAGTATTAACTCTCAATAGGGAGCGCAACGCTAAATAGAAATTTTTTAGCGTGGAATCTCAATAGCGAGCGCGACGCTAAATAAGAATTTTTTAACGTTAACACTCAGTTGCGAGCGCAACGTTAAATAAAAATTATATAATGTTAACACTTAGTAGCGAGCGCAATGTTAGATAAAAATTATATAACGTTAACTCTCAATAGCGAGCGCAACGCTAAATACGAATTTTCGAGCGTCAATTCTCAATAGCAAGCGCAACGTTATATACAATTTTTTTTCTTTAACCTCTAATTAACTTTATTCGTTTACTAAAAGAATCAAGCGCAACGCGAGCGTATTTTAAACTCCTTTTAAATTGAAGGCAATAATTTTCTTATCGAAAATTAATTCCCAATTTTAATTATTATTAACATTTCCAAAAAGAAAATTTCCTCTTCAAGATCGAGCGCAACGCGAGCGTATTTTAAACTCCTTTTAAATTGAAGGCAATAAATTTCTTATCGAAAATTAATTACCAATTTTAATTATTAATTTTCAATATTCTAAGGCAAATATTTTGCCTTTTTTAACAATCAAGCGCAAAGCGAGCGCATTTTAGTGAATAGTAAACAAAAATAATATCAAGAACTAATCTTTATCCATATTTTATTCTCGAGAGAGGAGAAATGCAAAAAAAGGTGTTTGGGAATTGAATAATAATTAACACTTGGAGTGATGAAATTTTTTTTTTTTTTTGTATAAGTAAATGCCGTTTGGCGTGAGTGGTGCTGTTTGAGTCAGTCGTCACGGATCGATATACATCAGCACAAGGTGCGCGCTCCTTCGCTCAACTATAACCATGTGCTTGAAGACACTGATCGACAGGTGTTCGCAGGCGGGAAACCGCGCCAAAGCGATAAGCAAACATGAAATATGGACTTTGAACTTGGTAATTTAGACATTTTCATCATTCCCATCGAGATTAAATGGAAATTTCTATTTTCACCATTGAATTAGACAAAATATATCGATTTTTTTGGAAAAATAATTAAATAGTCGAATATTAGCGTTGCGCTGTAATATAAATTTATTTATTAGCGTTGCGCTCGTTTTGTTAATTTAGAAACAATTTTAGTAGGAAAAAATCTATCTGCGTTGCGCTCCGAATGTAAATTTTAGTGTGTAAAATTTATTCACTATAGCGTTGCGCTCGTTTTATTAATTAAAAAACAATTATAGTTGGAAAAAATCTGTTAGCGTTGCGCTTCGAATTAAAATTTTAACGAGCGTTGCACTCGTTTTATTAATTAAGAAACAATTTTAGTAGGAAAAAATCTGTTAGCGTTGCGCTCCGAATTTAAATTTTAACGAGCTTTGCGCTCGTTTTATTAATTTAGAAACAATTTTAGTTTAAAAAAATCTGTTAGCGTTGCGCTCCGAATTAAAGTTTTAACGAACTTTGCGCTCGTTTTATTAATTAAGAAACAATTTTAGTTGCAAAAAATCTGTTAGCGTTGCGCTCCGAATTAAAGTTTTAACGAGCTTTGCGCTCGTTTTATTAATTATGAAACAATTTTAGTAAGAAAAAAATGTGTTATCATTGCGCTCCGAATGTAAATTTTATTCACTTTAGCTTTGCGCTCTTTTTTTAAATTTTCCTCTCCATTCGAGCGCAACGCTGTCTAAATCACAAATTTTGTAGAAATTAAAAAATAATTGCAAAAACCTCACCCAGAAAAATAAATAATAAATATTTGAGCGCAACGCTTTTGTTGAATCACAAATTTTGCAGAAATAACAAAAACAGTGCAACAAAAAAAATGAAATAAATTCAACAATAAACTTCGAGTGAAAAATGCACATCTGGAGGATTATAGTAAATTTTAAAACGTCGTGAAAAATGAGCCGGGTGTGTTGGTAATCTTTTGTTAAAACATTTATTTTCCCTTTTTCGGACGCAAAGAAAATTGCTGAGGAGCAGGTGATCTTGACCCATTTTCCGAGAATATTGAAAGCTCCTTAATTAAGGTTGCGAGAAAGAGAGAGAGAGACAGATGATAGGAACATTGTTTAAAGAGAATGAGGGGAGAAAGTGAAGATATGTGCCCTCTGCTCGGGGATAACTCTCTCGAGGCGTTTTCATGGCGCTTCTATTTTTGGATGGCGAAATGCGGAAGGAAGTTTATTGCACTTGGGGGGTTGATAGGTCGAATCGGGGTTGCTTTCCTGCAGCAAATTTTTTTTTACTCTCGAGCGCAACGCTATTTTTTTCTTTCTAATTGAAATAAACGGCAAATTTTTTCTCTGCTATCGAAAATTGTCTTTGAATTACTAATCGAAGCGCAACGCTGATTAATTTTTTTCTGTAAAATTGCAACTCTATTTTTTAAATTTTTTTTCTAAATTAATATAAGGAGCGCAACGCTATTTGATTTTAGTGCTTAAATTGTTTTTAAATTAATAAACAGAGCCACAAGGCTACTGAGGTTTAACTCTAAACTTAATTAGCGGAGCGTAACGCAAATAATTTTTCATATTTTCAATTTTATAATCGGAGCGCAATGCTAATTGTCATACGCAACTGGAATTGTTTTTTAATTAATGAACTTGCGCAACGCTCATTTTCTTGCTATAAAATTATTAATAGGAGCGCAACGCTAATTGACTTCTGTGTTAAAATTATTTTCAATCTAATAAACCGAGCGTAACGCTAATTAATATTTGTATTCCTTCCAAATTTATAATCCTAGCGCAACGCTATAATAATTAATTTCTTTTTTACTCCAAAATTTACAAACCGAGCGCAATGCTAATAAATAATTTCTTTTTTATTTCAAAGTTTACAATCCGAGCGCAACCCTGATAAATAATTTCTTTTTTACTTCATAGTTTACAATCCGAGCGCAACGCTGATAAATAATTTCTTTTTTACCCAAAAATTTACAAACCGAGCGCAACGCTAATAAATAATTTCTTTTTTACTCAAAAATTTACCAACCGAGCGCAACGCCGATAAATAATTTCTTTTAATTTCAAAAATTTGTAATCGGAGCGTAACGCTAATTATTTTTCTCATCAAAAATAAGAAATGACTAAAATTTTAAATAAAAAGAAAAATTTTAACAACAAAAATAAAAAGGGGAAAAAATAATTTAAAAATTGAAGGAAAAATTTAACAATAAAAAAAAGAGAGAAAAAAGAAAGAGAGAGAGAGAGAGTGAAATAAACACCAGTTTAGCGTTGTATATATGGCATTGGGAAGTTTGTCGGGGAAAAAGCGTGCATCCTGCGTGCCTTACGGGCGTAGCCACGAGACTCGACTGGTTTCTATATACTCTACATCCACATAGAGAGAAAAAAAATGCACATAGACCTTCACACGAACACACATTCGAGTCTCTTACAAAATGAGTTTGCTTGTGAGCGTTTCTCACATGCAAAAGGGACGCCCTTGTGTCACGGGGTTGGAAAGGGCCAGCTGCAAGGCGCTCATGCGAGACCGGACAAGAACGCATACTCGGAAACGTTGTAAAAATAATTATTAAAGCCGTTACCAGGCACTACTTGTTTGCCTCAATTTCTCTCTCTCTCTCTCCTACACTTTTTTTAATAAACATTTCACCAGAAAAAAATTAAAAAGTAATAAAAATGTTTTTTTAGATTTAAAAAAAAATTAAAACAGATTAAAACAAATTAAAATAAAATAAAACAAAGTAAAAAACGAAACAAATTTGAAAGGAAAATTTGAATTGCTGTTTTAAATGTAAAAATAATTATTCGATTGTAATTTAGTTCAAAATACGCTTGCGTTGCGCTCGATAAAAAATGAAATCAATAGAGAATTAATTTAAATAGAATTTTTTTAAAACTATTTTTGCGTTGCGCTCGATTTCTTTGATAAGTAATAAATTAATTGGAAATACGCTCGCGTTGCGCTCGTTTTGTTTTCGCTAGGTAATAAATTAGTTAAAAAAATACGCTTGCGTTGCGCTCGTTTTTTATAAATTATAAATTAATCCCAAAAAATGTTAGCATTGCGCTCGATTATTTTTTTAAGTAATAAATTAATTAGAAATACTCTCGCGTTGCGCTCGATTATTTTTTAGCAAGTAATAAATCAATTCCAAAAACGTTTGCGTTGCGCTCGATTTTTATGATAATAAATTAATTGGAAAAACGCTAGCGTTGCGCTCGATTATTTTTATAAGTAATAAATTAATTAGAAGTACGTTTGCGTTGCGCTCGATTTTTGTAGAAAAAATAAACTATTTCCAAAAACGCTCGCGTTGCGCTCGGTACTTACGATAAAAAAATAAACTATTTCCAAATAAGCTTGCGTTGCGCTTGATTTTGCAATGCAAAAAATAAAAATAACCGAGAATTAATTAAAATAGAAATTAATTTAAAAATACGCCAGCGTTGCGCTCCATGAAAAAAATAATCGAAAAAGAAAGAAAATAAATATCGCAAAATAAATTGGAGTAGAAAAATTTTTAATTACGGAAACATTTTTTTTCATCATCCTTTTCTTTCTCTCTGACATCCATTGTAAATCATCATCATCATCATCATTGTACGAGCGCTCATGAAAAAAAATATCATATGTCCGGATCGATTCTGGCCATGAAAGGCGACGAGTTTCAGGGAAACTTGTAATTTTATACAGGCGCGCACTTCGCATGTGCGTACGCAATATATCTGTACACATATATATACATAGGCGCGCTCGTCAAAAAAAAAAAAAAAATGCTTTTCGAGCGTCGCGTCAGTCTGTAGCGAATGAGCAAGAGGAATCATCAATTCCAAGCAGCGATGCGAGAATAATTTGAAATTATTATTATTCTTTTATTCTTTCGCTCGTTACCTCAGTGTGGCGCATAGGAAAATCGATTCGATGCAATTTTCGATGAATTAGTGCGTGCGCGCTCGCTCGCTCTATATATTTTTCTCTCCCTTAATTTTATATAATTCGTTCATGTTATTTATTCATTTTTTTCGATTTTTGGTTATTTTATTTTTTTGTCCTCTATTTTTATTATTGTATTTCTTTTTTATTTTATTTATTGTTTTGACCCGAATTTTATTATTTCAATTGTATTTTATTTCCCTTTCATAGTATTTATTTATTTTTCACATTGTTTTATTTACATTTAATTTTTTTTATTTACATTTTATTTTTTTTTATTTACATTTTATTTTTTATATTTTATTTTTTTTATTTACATTTCATTTTTTTATTTTATATTTTAATTTAAAAAAAAAATTTTTCATTCATTTAAAAAAAACGTATTTTGTTTATTTTTTTACTAATTGTTTTCTAATCGAGCGCTTAATTAGACAAAATTAAATCAAAAATAAAGGCAAAATTAAAAAATAATTAGAAAAATTACAAAAAAAAAATTAATAGAAATGGTCAGAAATTAATATAGATGAAAAAATAGTCAAAAATAAGTACAATTTCATAGAAATGGATAAAAATGAACAAAACAAAATTCTGAAAAGAAAAAAACTATAGTAAAACAAAATAACTAAAAAAATTTCGGTTTTTCCTAATCGAGCGCTAATTAGATAAAATTAAAATTATTATCAAGACCCCTTCCTGTTTGGGGGGGGAGGGGTTAAAATTTAAATAATTTATGAGTGACACCGGGAGGACATGTTTCAGAGGAAGTTAGATATAAATATTACAATGTTTTGTAGAAATGGAGAAATTAAAAAAAAAAAGTCGAAATCGTTCATTGGCACAAGGATTTTCAGCAACAACCTGTCCCTCGATTTCTAACCGTCAAGGTTCTAATGGGAGCAACGGCTCTTTCGTTCGCCGGCCATCTGTCGTGTATATATATATACAGTAAAATGGTTTTTTGTTGAAATTAAAGTCAGCTGAGACGTCTCGTCGTACACTTTCGCGAAACGAAATCGACTGCGCTCCTCTCTCTCTCTCTCACTCTCGCTATATACACTCCCAGCTGTCTTTATATTCGAACACTCAATTCTGATTCTTTATCTCATTTTTATTTCGAAAAAGTGACAAAAATTTTCGAAAAAATCGGTTTTTTCAAACTTTCAAAAAATTATTTTATTCCAGTTTTCAGGCGACAAAATAAAAACAAAAAAAAATTACGACTGTGAGACAAAAATTTAGATTATATAACAAATTTTTTTGGACGGATTGGTTTGTTAAAGAGGCGCAAGACGAAAAATTGATTTTTTCAAAAAAAGTGGGGGTAAAAACCCAAAAATAAATTTTTTTTCTTATTTTCGACATGGGAGTCGTTTTCTATGTATTTTTGTCTTCTGAACACAATCCCGGGGGTTAAAATTGTGTATCATGGGGAGTTTTTGAGAAAAGTGGGGGAAACGACTTAAAAACATGTTTTTAGGGGGTTTTTAACATATTATTCCTGTTTTAAGTGGAAATACTTACTTCCACGAGGTCTTAGAATAAAATTTGAAACGTACCCTATAAATCTTGTTAACAAGCTAAAAAAGTCAAAATTTCGAAAAGAAGAGGGGGGAAACAGTCCGAACAATTTTTTCCCCTCATTTTTGACATGGGACTCGTTTTCAATGTATTTTTGCCCTTTGAAAACAATCCCACTGGTTAAAATTGTCTGTGAGGGGTAGTTTTCGAAAAAAGTGGGGGTAGTGAATTTAAAAATGTGTTTTATTGGGGGTTTTGAAAATAATTCCCCTCTCTAACCAGATGTAGTAAATATTTTCATAAGATATTGAGTTAAAACTCGAAGCGAGCAGTTTAAGACCCGAAAATCAACAATTTTGAAAAAAGTGGGGGTAAAGTACCGAAAAAATTATTTTTTCCCTATTTTCGACATGGGAGTCATTTTCAATGTATTTCTGGCCTTTAAACACGATTCCGATTGATAAAATTGTCTACCATGGGACGTTTTTGAGAAAAGTGGGGGTAAATACCCAAAAAAAAATTTTTTCTTTCCCAATTTCGACATGGGAGTCATTTTCAATGCATTTTCGCCCTCCGAACACAATCTTGGGTTTCAAAATTGTCTAGAACTTAAAAATTTCTACAAAAAGTGGGTTAGAAAAAATTTTTTAGGCTCTAATTTTTTTTTTTGCGAATAAAATTCAAAAAGCAGTGAAACGAAAAATTGTGTTTTGAAAAAAATGGACTAAATTGATTGTTGAGTAAGAGGGCGAGTGAAATCAGAGTTTTTGGGAGAAAAATCGAGTGTCGCAAAATACTTTAACACGAAACGGTTTACGGATATCCTTTTGAAATCCCCGGGATATGGATGAGTTTGACAGTTTTATCGAGCGAGAGAGGGAGAACACGTTCACAATGTTGGAACGAAAAGAGAGAAAGAGAGAGAGAGAGAGAGAGAGTAAAGTACAATGAAAACGCATTTTACGCCGCGTCAGATCCTCACATTTCAACGAAAAGTGAAACTTTTCAATTTTTTTTTTTCATCTTCTTCCCCCTTTTTATATACAGGATTTTTATCCGAAAGTTTCAATTTTTTTTTGCTCTTCTTTTTTATATTCTCTTTAGAATTCACGTGCAAGATTTTGATTCTCTTTATTAGAAACATCTTTTGTCAAAATAAACAAGAATTTTAAAAGCAGCTGTCGAAGTTTTAGCGAAGATTGGCTGGAAATTTTTTTCATTTGACGATGGAATTTAATAATAAGCGCTCGATGGAATTAAGAGAGAAAAAAAAATTTAGTGAAATGGGAAATTAAAAAAAAAAGAAATAAGCAAAAAGTGTGAACAATGAGAATTAACAAACGGCAATTTATGGAAATAAACAAAAATAGAAACAAGAAATGAAAATAAATAAAAATTGAAACAAGAAATAGAAATCAACAAAAATAGAAACAAGAAATGAAAATAAACAAAAATAGAAACAAGAAATCAAAATAAACAAAAATAGAAACAAGAAATCAAAATAAACTAAAATAGAAACAAAAAAACAAAATAAACAAAAATAGAAACAAGAAATAGAAATAAGCAAAAATAGACACAGAAAATAAAAATAAACAAAAATATAAACAAGAAATAAAAGTAAACAAAAATATAAATAAACAAAAATATATAAATCTGAATGTAAATAAATAAAATGGATAACAATAAACAACAACGTAAAAAATAAAAGTAAACAATGATTGGAAAAATAAATAAACTGCGACTGAAAATTTGATAAAAACAAATAAAACTGGATAGAAATAAACAACAATGTAAATAAATAAAAGTAAATAAAAATTGAAAGCACAAACAAACAGATAGTTAAATAAACTGAAAAATTAACAAAACGAAATCTTTTGTAAATAAATATCAATAAAAAAAAGAAAATAAATAAATCGGTTAATGAAGTTTGAAAAAATAAGTAAAAATTAAAAATATAAATAAATAAACTAATGAACAAAATAAATAAACAAAAATAGACAAAATGTAAATAAACAAATGTGAATGTGAATAAACAAAACTAAAAATAGTGAACTGAATATAAGGAAAAAGTAAATAAAAAAATAAACAAGAAAATAATTTAAAAAATGAACAAAACAGTAAATAAAAAAGTAAACAAAAAGTTAACAAAAAGTAAACAAAAAATAAACAAAAAGTAAACAAAACTGAACGAAAAATAAACAAAAAGTAAACAAAACTGAACGAAAAATAAACAAAACAATAAATAAATAAAAAAATAAACAAAAGATAAACAAAAAATTAATAAAAGATAAATAAAAACTAAAGAAGAAAATAATTTAAAAAATAAACAAAACAGTAAGTAAATAAAAAAATAAACAAAAAACAAACATAAAATAAATAAAAACTAGAGAAGAAAATAATTTAAAAAATAAACAAAACAATAAATAAAATAAACAAAAAGCAAACAAAAAATTAATAAAAGATAAATAAAAACTAAAGAAGAGAATAATTTAAAAAATAAACAAAACAGTAAGTAAGTAAAAAAATAAACAAAAAAGAAAAATAAAATAAATAAAAACTAGAGAAGAAAATAATTTGAAAAATAAACAAATAAATAAATAAATAAAAATAAACAAAAGACAAACAAAAAATTAATAAAAAATAAATATAAAGCTAAAGAAGAAAATAATTAAAAAAATAAACAAAACAATAAACAAACAAAAATAAACAAAAATAAAAATATTTCTTCCTCTTTGAAAACTTATTAAAACAATTAAAATTTTTTTTGCACATTAACACCAGATTCTTTTGTCTGAAACTAAACATAATCTGAGTGCAATTACCCTTTTGATAATCGCATCAATTCTCTTCTCTTTTTTTTGTCATTTTTTTCTCATCTCCAAGTCATTTAAATCAAAGAATGAGAGAGAAAGAGAGGAAAAAAAATTATCGTCCAGTTTGTTTTTGCAATGCGGTTTCGCATGACAGTCATCACAATTGAAAGAATAAGAAATCATCTTTTTTTCATGCGGTCATTTCCTTCTACCGTGTTTGGACATAATTCCGCACATCTTCTCGTGAGCAAATGTTTTTTTTTGTCTTTTTTTCTCTCTCTCTCTCTCTCTCTCTCTCTCTCTCTCTCTCTCTCTCTCTCTCTCTCTCTCTCTCTCATATATATGTATATGTATGCTTTAAACAAATAATGCCGGCTGTTAACACTCTGTGTTTTTCTTTCATTCGTTATTTGGAAGAGTTCACTAGTCGCGCGCTCGCTTTCTCTCTCTCTTTGTCTCTCGTTTTCTTATATTTATTCTCGCGTAAAAATTTCTTCTTTCTTCACTGATTTCTGATAGCAGAAGACAATGAAAAATATAATTTAAATTTAGAATTCTCGCATTTTATCAAATAATATTCGAGTTAAATTTAACAAACAGAAAAATAATTATTTGTTATTAATTATAATTATTTCTTTTTGTTCTATTATTATTTTATTAATTATTATTATTATTGTTATTATTATTATTATTTTGTTATTATTATTATTTATTATTTATTATTTTATTATTATTTATTATTTTAATATTATTTATTATTTTAATATTATTTTATTATTTCATTATTATTTATTATTTTAATATTATTTATTATTTTAATATTATTTTATTATTTCATTATTATTTTATTATTATTTATTATTATTTATTATTATTTTATTATCATTTTATTATTATTTCATTAAAATTATTTTAACTATTATCGTAATATATTAGAATTGCTGCAATAATTGCACCCAAAATATTACCGCTTGCGAGAAAGTCGGTGGCGCCCTCTACCAATTAATTTAAAAGCGGGCTATTTGAAAACAAAAAAATAACTTCTCTCATTTTAATTAATTTCGTTATTTGGCTTCTTGAGAAATATTTTAATTAGCGTTATAAATTTTTTTCCTATTAATTTGCAAATATTTTTTTTATCATTACCAAGGTTTTTTACTAATTTACAAAAAATATTTTTTATTATTGCAAGTTTTTTTTGTTGCTAATTTGCAAATATATTTTTTATCACTACAAGTTTTTTACTAATTTGCAAAAACAATTTTTTATTACAACATTTTTGTGCAAATATATTTTTTATTATTGCAATTTTTCTTTGCTAATTTGCAAATATATTTTTTATCACTACAAGTTTTTTACTAATTTGCAAAAACAATTTTTTATTACTACATTTTTGTGCAAATATTTTTTTTTATTATTGCAATTTTTATTTGCTAATTTGCAAATATATTTTTTCGATAATAATCATCACTCGAATGAAATTAAAGGGAAATAAATGAAATACAAAAGAAAAATTGATGTAAATGGAGAAAATTAGTGGCTAATAAAAATGTAATTATTGTGACTTCAGGTTTATTCTTTTTTTTTTTTGCTTTTTTTCAATTTATCGCGCCACAAACATCTGCCACGAAAAATGCGAGAAACGCGCGCTTATGAAATATTTTAATTAGCTTATCGTATAATTTGAAATGACAGCTGCCAGTGCGCCTGCGCGCCTAATTAGCTCTCATTTTATTGTTTTAAAACATTATTTTATATTCTTACCAAAAAAACATTATTTTATATTCTTACCAAAAAAAAACATTTTTTTATATTCTTAACGAAAAAAAAAATTTTTCCTTAATTTTTAATAAAAATAGTATTAAAAAGAATAGTCGTCAAAAAAATAAAAGAAAAATGTTTTGCATAAATTGAGAAAAAAGAAAATAGTAAAAAACAAAAACGTTAATGAGTAAAATAAAAAATTGAAAAAAGTGTGAAATAAATAAAGTGAAAAAATAGGAAACAAAATTGTAAATTATTTTGCGTTGCGCTCATGGATAGAAAAAATATTGTCAACTTTTTAGCGTTGCGCTTAAAAATAACGAAAAATAAATTTAAAAAATTAAAAATTAAAATAAATAGTAAATAAACATAAAATGTAAATAGAAAATAAGTAAAAAATAAATGAAATAAATAATAAAAATAAATGAAATAAATAAAAAGATAAATAAAAAATAAATAAAATAGAAAGTAAGTAAAAAATTTAATTAAGTAAATTAGTCAATGAAATAGAAAGTGAATAAAAAGTAAATAAAAACGAAAAAACGTTTTTCGAAATAAATTCGTTGATTTTGAATTTTGAATTCCTCTCAATATTCACAAATTTCAAAGATGAATATTAATTTCCCTTCGTGCGCTCTTTTATATTGGAGAATGGATGACGAGCGCGTATTGATACACTGGGCACGCGTGTCTTTTTCTCTTTTATTTCTTCAAAAAAAAAAAAAAAAATTTAATACAAGACACGCTCCAGGTGCGCTCTTGTCATCTCAATTGATGATCTGAAGAAGAGAGAGAGAGGGAGAGTGGGAAAAAAACTTCAGCGAATTAAATCTAATATTTTACGCTCAAATAATGAGAGAAAATATTTTTTCCCCCGAGAGGCTTGAGCTTTTTTATATTTTAAAAGCGTTGCGCTCAAATAGTAAAAGTATTTTTTTTCCTCTTAAGAGCTTTTCAACTCCTGAAATTTTAGCTTTTCCACTTTTTTCGAAAGCGTTGCACTTGTAATTTTGCAAAATTGAAAAATTTTAGCTTTTTTCATTTTCAAAAGCGTTGCGCTCAAAAATGGAAAAAATAGTTTTAATTTAAAAGCGTTGCGCTGAAGAGTAGTAACAATTTCGTTCACTTTTTTTTAGCGTTGCGCTTAAAAACAGCAAAAATGCTTTCAAATTCAAAGCGTTGCGCTCGAAAAGAGAAGAAAATATCTTTCTCACTTTAACGTAGCTCTAAAAAATAGTAGAAAGTAATTTTAATTTGCAAAAGCGTTGTGCTCGAAAGAAGGAAGAAAGTGATTTTAATTTTCAAAAGCGTTGCGCTCAAAAATAAAAAATAGTTTCATTTTCTAAGCGTTGCTCTAAGAAATAGAAAGAAAGTGGTTTTAATTTTCAAAAGCGTTGCGCTCAAAAACAAAAAATAGTTTCATTTTCTAAGTGTTGCGATCGAAAATAGAAAGAAAGTGATTTTAATTTTCAAAAGCGTTGCGCTAAAAATAAAATATTTTCATTTTCCAAGCGTTGCGCTCGAAGATAGAAAGAAAGTGGTTTTAATTTACAAAAGCGTTGCGCTCAAAAATGAAAAATAGTCCCATTTTCTAAGCGTTGCGCTCAAAAATAGAGAAAACAGTTTCATTTTCAAAGCGTTGCGCTAAAAATAAAATTTTTTTATTACTCAAGTCAATTTTTCAGCGTTGCGCTAAAATATATATGTTTTTTTTCTCTCTCTCTCTTTTTTTGCGAAAGGAAAAATTGCGCCAAATCGAGTAGAAATAAATTAACCGTTAGGACCTTATTGAAGAAAAATTGTATGAAGAGGGGGAGGGTGCGCACCTCACGCATTTATAATGAGCAAATTCACTTATTAATAACGCTCCCATTCGCGCCCCAAAGGTAAAACCCGATATTGACATTTGCCTTTTTTCTCTTCTCTGCTCGCAGAAAAAAATGAGCGTAACGCGTGAGTGGGTGTGTGAAAAAAAAATAATCTAAAAGGCGTGCGTGTGCAAAAGAAAGGTGGAAAAAAAATATTAATAATAAAAAAAAAGAAGAAATAAAGAAAACAGAAAAATGAGCGCTCGCGCTCATGTTTTGTTTTTTATTATTCTTCTTAATATATTTCTGATAAAAATTTTTTCTTTTATTTTTGTAAATAAAAAAAAATATTTTCTTCGAAAGAAATGGAAAAGGAAAAAAAAAATTTTTTTTCGTAGTGTGTATATATATATATATTTATTGCGTGAAGTGATTGTAGGTAGGTAGGTTGGTAGGTTTATAGGTGCGTATACGCAAATCAAGAAGGTGGGAAATGAACATGCAAAGCGAATTAAACAATAATCGTTCACGCATATGCAAAGTTTACAAAAGGGGACGCGCGCGACAGTTTTTTCCACCAAAGAAACCTTGATATTCATTGGCCCGAGATTTATTCCGTATTGCGCTTTTATATACTCGCAGCTATACTACTGGAATTTTTCAAAAATAGATTTTCAAAATGGAAGAGAATTTATTATTTTTAAATTTAGAAAAAATTGCCAATTTTTAAAGGCGTTGTGAAATTAGAATTAATTAGATTTAAATAATTTATTTGTTAAATTAATATCGAAATTATTAGATAAAAATTAAATTAATAACTAAAAAATTAATTAAATAAACTAAAAAAATTAATTTATTCATTTAGTAATAAATTCTCATTTAAAAATACTATTTATTCCTGTCTTTACTATTCAAGCGCAACGCTTTTGAAAAGTGAAAATACTTTTCATCTTTTATGAGCGCTACGCTTTTAAAAAATAAAAATACTTTTCTATATTTGAGCGCAACGCTTTTGAAAAGTGAAAATACTTTTCCATTTTCGAGCGCAACGCTTTTGAAAATTAATAACACTTTTCAATTATTGAGCCCAACGTTTTTAAAAATTCTTTTTTCATTTTTGAGCGCAACGCTTGGAAAATATTCCTAAATCCACTATATTCGAGCGCAACGCTTCAAATCTGATTGAAAAATTCCCAATTAATAATTAACAAGCCAAGAGTATATTTTTTTTCTCTAAATTTAATTTTTGAGCGCTTTCGAATAAGAAGCGCAACGCTAGAAAATTTTTGAGCTCTAGAAAAAAATGCCAAATCTAAGCGCAGCGCGCCAAAAATCCTTTTTTCTATTTTACTTATTCTTAAATCGTATAAAACTGTGTGCGTTGAAAAAAAATTTAATTCAAGCGCAACGCTGATTAATTTTTTTTAGCAGCGCCCACTTTTTTTTATTCTCAATTTTTTATGTGTAATTTATATTCTTTGCCCTAATTAAAATGTTAAATTGAGAAAAACATTTTGTTAGAAGTTTATAAAAAAATAAAAATATTGTAAATTTAAGGTCAAGATGAGCCTCTTATAATTTTAAATACGTGACAAATGAAAGAGCTCGGCCGAAAAATAATTGAACGTGAGTTATCTTAGACTTTTGGGCAAAGGAAATTTAATTTAACAAAAAACAGAAATATTTTGCTAATTAATTACTAAAAAAATGTTCCAAAGGATTGATTATGTGAATTATAAAAATTAACAATTAAAAAGAAATTCTTTTGTTCTTTTTTTACTTTATTAAAACAAAAATTCAGCGTCTAAAATGTCTGTTAAAATAATTTCTTAAATTTTCTGTTAGGTAAATATTTGTCGAAATTTAAAATTCAATTTTTAATTAACTATTTAACTAGTAATGATTCAATTGAATTAAAATAATTTATTTATTTTTTTAAATTTTAATAATTTTTTTTCATTTTTTTATGATTATCAATATTGTCAATTAATAAAATCACAATAAATAATGTATTTTGTTAAATTACTATAATAAAAATAATTTTTGTTTCTAAAAATGTTTAATGAATTTAATATTTTCTGTAATTTTTAAAAAATTAAATATTTTCTCCGATTTTCATGTGAAATTTATAATAAAATTTTCTAACAAATAAAAAATTTCTTTAATTAAATATTAAATTACGAAATATTTACAAAACGAAATAAATAATAAAATTTTCGTTAAATTTATGGGTTATAAATAAAATATTTAATTAAATTTTTACTAAATGTTTAATAAATAAAATGGGAATTTTATTATGAAACCTCTATAGGGAATAAAACATTTTATTAAATATTCAATAAAAAGAAAAACAAATTAAATTCAACAAAATTTTTATTAAAAAACATTTTTTAAAAAAAATATTTTCCCCAAAATTTTTAGTTGTAAATTTTATTGAATAATTATAATAATATAATAATAATATTTATAATAATATATATATATATATATAATTAATAACAATAATAATAATAATAATAATAATAATAATAATAATAATAATATAATTATAATATAATTATAACACAAAAAAAGACAAACAATTATTTTTTCCCTTTTGGGAAAGTAGTAACTTAAAAAAATTGTTGACTTTAAAAAATTTTTTTTTAACAATTAAATTTGATGTGAAATTTTTAATGTAGGAGAATTTTTGCAAAAGACAGACGTCTGTTTCAAGTTCGCTGACTTATGGGAGTTGGTAATTTAATTTTGTACGAGAAGAGAGAAAAAGAGAGTAAAACTGAGAGAGAAAGAGTGCAAAAAGAAATCAATTTTCTCACATTTTTACACAGCACGCACATGCGTCTGATAGAGACGCAGAAGGGGCGAAGGTGGGAGAGAGGGAGGGGGAAGAAATTGAGAGAGAATTCTCTTATATCTTAAATTCTTGGTCGGTACAACAGAATATCGTCTTTTTTCTCCTCCTCGTCGTCCTCGTGGTTGTCAAGAAGAATAAAAGAGAGAAATCTAACTTCTCTACCCGAAAAACCGTGACCTAGCGACATCACTCACAATATTCTCGAAACTTTTGTTAAAACATCCAATTCACCTTATACCTGCGCGGTCCAGTTTCACTCCGTCGATAATGCAGTTTTCTGTACAAAATAAACAAAAATCATTGAAAACAAAATTATAAATAATTATAATTATAATTATAAATAAATAATAATAGAATGAAAATAAAATATTTTAAATTATCAATAAAAATATAATTTTAAACCAAAAAAACTAAGAAATTAATTTTTAATTTCAAAAAGTAGAATTTGAAAAAAAAATGTTTTGCGTGTTTTTTTCATATTCAAAAATTATAAAAAAGAAATATTTTAATATAAAAAGAAATATTTTTTTCTACATAAAAATATTTTCTTTCATAGAAAAATATTTTTATAGAAAAAATTAAAATATTCTTATAAGAATATTTTTTTTTAAGTAAAAATATTTCTTTTTTATAATTTTTGAATGAGAAAAAAGCACTAAAAAATTTTTTTTTTCAAATTCTACTATTTGAAATTAAAAATTAATTTCTTTATTTTCATTCAAAAATTATAAAAAAAGAAATATTTTTATTTGAAAAAAAATATTGTTATAAGAATATTTTAATTTTTTCTATAAAAACATTTTTCTATGAAAGAAAATATTTTTATTTAGAAAAAAATATTTCCTTTTATATTAAAATATTTCTTTTTTATAATTTTTGAAAGTGAAAAAAAAACAGGCGAAAATTTTTTTAGAAATTCTACTTTTCGAAATTAAAAATTAATTTCTTTATTTTATTGTATAAAATTATATTTCTATAAATAATTTAAAATATTTTATATTTATTTAAAAAAAAAAATTTATGTGAAAGAAAATATTTTTATTTGGAAAAAAATTACTTTTACATGAAAAGAAATATTTTTATTTCGAAAAAAATATTTTTACACAAAAAAGAAATATTTTTATTTAGAGAAAAAATTATTTTTACATGAAAAAAATTATTTTTACATGAAAAAAAATATTTTTATTTGTAAAAAAAATTATTTTTATTCATGAAAAGAAATATTTTTATCACCATGAGAAATGTGTTTAATTTCAAAAAATTTTTTCATTAAAAAAAATAAGCGAAGATTTTTTATTAGACAGAAGAATTTTTTTTTCCTTTTTTTTTTAATGAGACGATTATAATTTATGTGAAGAGAATAAGCGATTACGTGACAGTGTTTTTTTTTTGTCTTCTTTTGGCCGGATACAAATTCAGTGCGATGGCCATGCTACGTATTTATTTTTATAAGCAGCTTCTATTGAACTTAACGAGGACAAATTGAGATGATATGGAAGCTTTGATTTTTTTTGATAGAGCGCGCTCACACAAGTCGATAACGCTCTCTACCCCGGGGGCAATATTAAATATTTTCTTAATTCATTTTTTCTATTTAACATTTTTTTTTTAAATATATTTATCAAATCGTCTTTTTCGTCTAATTTGAAATGGCAATTTTTGTGAAAAATTGAATATTTTTAAGATTGTAATAATAATAATAATAAAAATAAAAAGGTGAAAAAACAAAAAAATAATATGTATAATATTATTAACAATAATAAAAGTAATAATAATAATAATAATAATAATAATAATAATAATAATAATAATAATATTAATAATAATAATAATAATAATAATAAAAATAATTCTAATAATAATAATAAAAATAATAATTCTAATAATAATAATAATAATAATAGTAATGGCCACAATTTGTAAATAGCAAACACTTAAATGACAATAAATTAAAGATTTGTTTCTTCTTCTGTTTCAGCACTTGTACAACATGCAAACTGGCGAGGGAGCGTTCAGGGAAAGGGGCAGAGGTCGAGGAAAGGGTGCAACAAGGGTAAGTTGATTATTCACCATACTTCATCACGACACGTCCTCGCATTTTACGTCTTAACACAATACAACTCGATTTTTCAACAAAATAACTATCGATTTATCAAGAAACTGTCAATATATCGAAGGAATATCGAATTATTACAAAACTATTCCTATATCGAATAATTATCGATTTATCCAACAATAATCAAAATATATCGAATAAATATCGATTTATCGAAAAAACTATTATCGAATAATTATCGATTCATTCAACTACTGTCAATATGTCGAATAAATATCGATTATCTCAACTACTGCCAATATATCGAATAAATATCGATTTATCGAAGAACTATTATCGAATAATTATCGATTCATTCAACTACTGTCAATATATCGAATAAATATCGATTTATTCAACAATAATCAAAATAAATTGAATAAATATTGATTTATCAAAAAAACTATTATCGAATAATTATCAATTCATTCAACTACTGTCAATATATCGAATAAATATCGATTTATCGAAGAACTATTAATCTATGGAATAAATATCGATTTATCGAAAAACTATTAATATATCGAATAAATATCGATTTATCGAAAAACTATTAATATATCGAATAAATATCGATTTATCGAAAAACTATTAATATATCGAATAAATATCGATTTATCGAAAAACTATTAATATATCGAATAAATATCGATTTATCGAAAAACTATTAATATATCGAATAAATATCGTTTTATCGAACTATCACTGCATTGACTGCCTATCGATATATCGAAAGACGGTTAATATATCGATTAACTAACAATATATCGAAAAAATATTCATAAATTGAAATAATATCGAGACATTTAGCCTTTTTTTAAAAAATAAAGACAACTGAGACATCGATTTATTATCGATACATTGAATAACTATCGATATATTGAAAAAAAGTTTAATATATCGAAGAACTCGATATATTGAAAAAAAACTTTAATATATCGAATAACTATCGATATATTGAAAAAAACTTTAATATATCGAATAACTATCGACATATTGAAAAAAATAACTTTAATATATCGAATAACTATCGATATAACGATGAATTTTTGATATTTCGAATAATTGTGTGGATATATCGATAAATTATTGATATATCGAAAAATAATCGATTTATCGTGAAATTATCGATTTATCGAGAAATTATCGATTCATTAATTTATTATAGATAAGCTGATAAATTTTTACTATATTGAATAACAGTGTCGATATATCGATTAGTTATTAATGTATAGAAATTCTATTCATGTCGAATAGCTATCGATACATCGATTAGCAGAACAATATATCGATTATTTTTCGAAAAATAGCGACATTTTTCTATTTTTTGCCCTCCTTTATTAATAATTGGCGTTAATAATCTCTTGAAAGGAAATTTGCTTTAGTTTGGGATAATATTAATTATTATTATTATTATTATTGGGCAGCATCTTAATTTAGCTGGACCACTTTCCACGGGAGTTGGATACACCATTAATCTCACGTTGATGTCACTGATTGCGTTACTCACGGTGGTTAAATAGAGGCGGTCAGTGGTAAACAGAGTGACGTAAATATATTGTGCCAATGAACTCTTATATATACAAACATATATGTATATATAATGTATAATGCATATATAAAAATTTTTGCAAACGGGAAACAAAATTTTTTTAACTAAATTAAAGTTATTTTGTATAATATTATTTTTTGTAGAATTAAAATTTGCACAATTAGAGGAAGTTAAAAAAATTCAATTTCAAATAATAGAAATGTTGGGAAACGGTGAAAAAAAGGAAGGAAAAATAAAGAGAAAAAAAAATTGCGAATCCTCGAAAAAGTTTTAGAATTTCCAGCTCTTGTTAATTACTAATTTAACTGATTACAGAACTTAATTAGCAACGGGTTTATCTATTTTTTTTTTGAAGAAAAAAAGTATATTCTTTTTTTTTGAGTATATTAATTAAAAACTTAATTAGAAAATAATTAATAACTCAGAATAACACAAAAAAATAAGGAGTGGTTAAAATAAATTTTTAATTATTTCTTATCCTCACACTTTTTGTTTAATATTATAAAAAAGAAAGTGAAAGGATAATTATTTTGATGCAAATTAATTATTATTCTGATCATTTTCATTATGCAGGATTCTGTAATTATTATTTTTATGCATTCTTTTTATTATTATTATTATTATTATTATTATTATTATTATTATTATTAATATTATTATTATTATTATTATTATTATTGTTATTATGATAATTATTATTATTATTAGAATAACTGGAAGTTAAATATTACCACTTGCGAGAAAGTCAATGACGCCCTCTGTTAATCAATGTTAACGCGGGCTTTTTCAAATTTTTAAATTAACTGTTTCCTTTCTTGTAAATTAATTTCGTTATTTATTATTTTTACTCTCATTATTATTATAAGTATTATTTTTATTGTTATTACAATTCTAAATATTGTTATTATTAATTTTACTATTTTCTTATTATCGGAATATTATATATTTTCTTTTTATTATTTTTATTGCTATTGTTTTTATTATTTTCTTTGTTATTATAATTATAAATATAGTTATTATTACTTTTATTATTTTCTTATTATCGTAATATTACAATTGTTGCAATAATTTCACCCAAAATATTACCGCTTGCGAGAAAGTAATTGGCGCCCTCTGCCAAATAATTTTAACGCGGGCTTTTTGAAAACAAAAAAATTATTTTGATTAAATTTTACATAAAATATAGTAAACAATTATAATAAATAATATTAAATAACAACAGATAAATAGAAAAATAAAATAAATTTCATTGAATACAATTAAAAGAAGTAGAAAGAGAAAGAGAGAGAGAAAAAAGAAAATGCTATGATTTTTCCTTAAATGAGAAAAAAAATGAAAGATGAAGATGCGAGCTACGAAGAGAAGAAGGAGTAGGAGGAGAGAAAATTGATAGACGAAATAAATTTGAAATTTTCTCATGGTCGATGCTTTTGCAGACATTTAAAAAAGTCAAACTACCTTCTGGCACGAACGTGCCAGAAGCGATTGGATGGCACCAGTGGCGCTCGCAATTGAGAAATCGATAACTCATTCGACTTGAACACACACATACACACACAAATATATATATATATACAAAAAAATATATGTAGCTTAAAAAAAAGATGAGCTCTTCAAAACTTTTTAATTCAAGTTTCCTGACAATCATTTTTCTCACCAAGTTTATCGCACGAGCGCTCATTTTTTTCAACTTAAAAATTTAAATATAAAATTTCTTCCTCCTCAACTTTTTCCACACAGTATTTGCAACTTTTTTATCTCTATTTCTTTTCAAAAATTTGAAGAGAAAAAAACTGAAATTTTTCTTTGCATCTTGATTTCAAAAGTACACTCGCATTAGTAAAAAGGAAGAAAAAACTACATTTATAAAAATTCTGTCGAAAAATGTCGATAAATCTTCGATTTATTTTTGCTTTTCGATATATCGATTAACGATTCTTCAACAACATCTTTCGATGTTTTTTCGACACATCGAGCTTTTTGTATCGACAACTTTTCAATTCATCAAGCTTTCTGTAAAGATATTTTTCCGATACATCGAGTGTTTTGTATCGATATTTTTTCGACACATCGAGTTTCTTATATCACTATTTCTGCGATAACTCGACGTTTCGAAATCGACATTTCTTCGATAAATCTACGTCACGAAATCGATATTTCTTCGATAAATCGACGTTACGAAATCGATATTTCATCGATACATCAACGTTTTGACATCGATATTTCTTTCTGTAAATTCGAGTTTTTTTCTATCAATATTTCTGCGATAATTCGACATTTCTATGATAAATCAACGTTACGAAATCGATATTTCAATACATAAACGTTTTGATATCGATATTTCTTCGATAAATTGACTTTACGAAATCGATATTTCTCTGATATATCAATGTCTTAACATCGATATTTCTTCGATAAATCGACGTTTGGATATTGATATTTTTTCGATACATCGATTTTTTCTATCGATATTTCTTCGATATATGAACGTTTTAATATTGATATTTCTTCGATAAATCGACGATTCGATATCGATTTTTTTCTGTCGATATTTCTTCGATATATCAACGTTTTGATATCGATATTTCTTCGATATATCAACGTTTTGATATAGATATTTATTCGATAAATTGACGTTACGAAATCGATATTTCTCTGATATATCAATGTTTATTCGATACATCGATGTTGTTTCGATATATCGACGTTTCGATATCGATATTTTTTCGATTTATCTTCGTTTCGATATCGATATTTTTTCGACATATCAACGTTTTGATATCGATGTTTATTCGATACATCGAACTTGTTGTATCGATATATATATATATATATATATATATATATATATATATATATATATATATATATATATATATATATATATATATATATCGATAATTAGTTAATACATTGATTTAACATATCAAAAACCGTCGATACATCCACATATCGATAATGTATCGATATATCGACATATCGATAATGTATCGATATATCGACATATCGATAATGTATCGATATATCGACATATCGATAATGTATCGATACATCGATATATCGATAATGTATCGATACATCGATATATATCGACTTAACGAGAATTCGTCGATACATATCGATTTTATTACTAATTTTGAAATTTAATAGTGAAAATAATTATTATTTCCACATTTAGTGAGACACACGAGGGAATACATAAATTATCTCAATTATTATTCAAAAATGTACAAAAGAAAATTTTTTTTTCCATTTTACTTTAAAAATAAAATTTTCTCTCTATTCTTCTAAATTTGAAATATGATGAAAAAGAAGGAGGAATGTGAAATGAAAAAAAGGAAGAGAGAAAAAGGTGAATATATGTGGCGTCACTATGGTGTATGTTGAATGTTTTGTGAAAGAAAGAAACAGAGAGAGAGAGAGGGAGAGGGAGAGAGAAAAAAAAAGATGTTTAAAACATGGACTGCGCATTTCAATGAACTGAGATCGGAAGTGGTTGAATAAATAATTTTTGAAAATAAATAAATAAAAGAGAGTATCGAAAGGAAATGAAAAAAAGTGAATTTATTTATTTATTTTTTTTTTTTTTGAGACTATAGTGGAAAAATTGACTTTGGTGGTTGGAGGTGGTGGTGGGAGAG
The DNA here is from genome assembly GCA_032873175.1 of Leptopilina drosophilae. Classification (NCBI taxonomy): domain Eukaryota; kingdom Metazoa; phylum Arthropoda; class Insecta; order Hymenoptera; family Figitidae; genus Leptopilina; species Leptopilina drosophilae. The sequence continues at coordinate 7,807,342 of CM065486.1, forward strand.
GACTATGGGGGTGAATCTGCATATATAGATTAGACTTTCTGGAGGAGTGGGTGGGGGGAGAAGGGTGTGAGAGAGAGAGGGTATGGGATGAGGGTACAGAGAGAGTGAGAGAGAGAGACTGAATCGCGAACTGCTTTAAAGGCAGGAAAATTTTAAACATGGCGGTGTGCTGAGAGAGCTTGGAAAGGCAGGCGCGCACCACGCGTCGATCAATATAGCGCCTTGTTTAATATCAGTTCTCAAACTCTCCTGCGTACAGGCAACCTCAAGAAGAAAACGATTTCATCTTAAGAATTTTCCTCAATTCTTTGAAAACTTATTTTTTTTTTTAAATGAAAAATTAAAAAAAAAAATATATCTCCCTATTAAATTATTAATTTTTATTATTTTGAATTTTCTTATTTATTTCTTTATTATTTATTCTAAATTATCTTTCGATTTCTGCAAATTCACCCAAAAGAGACTTACGAATAGACTTCCGGATGAATGAATATTTCTCTGTAAAAATTTTTAAAAATTTTATAGTTAATTTTTTGGAATATTTCCAGATTAAAAATCCCAAGTTTCGAAATTAATTAGTACGTCTGAATTTTGAGAAAAGTGGGAGTAAAAATTACAATTAACGAATTTTTTTTCAAACTAACAATAGTAAATATTTTTATTTTTTTAAAATAAAATTACCTTGAATAATAATAATAATAATAATAATAATAATAATAATAATAATAATAACAGATAATAAAATAATAATAATAGATAATAAAATAATAATAATAACAATAATTTTAACTAACAATAGTAAATATGTTTATTTTTTAAAATTAAAACTACTTTGAACAATAATAATAATTACAATAATAATAACTAACAATAGTATCTATTTTTTTCTACTCGTCTTCCAATTTTTTTTTAAGTTTTAATTTTCCTTTTTCTACTTTGCAAAAAAAATAAGGAAAAAAAATTATAACTATACGTTTATTTTTTTAAATTAAAACTACTTTTAACAATAATAATAATAACAATAATATTAACTAATAATAGTATAAATATGTTTATTTTTTAAAATTAAAACTACCTTCAACAACAATAATAATAATAATAATACTAATAATAATAATAGGTAAAAAAATAATAATAACAATAATATTAATCTTAACAATAGTAAAAAATTTTATTTTTTGAAATTAAAATTACCTTGAATAATAATAATATTAGCAAAAGTAGGAGTAAAAGTTTTTAAGATTTTAAAAATAGTAATAATAATAATAATAATAATAATAATAATAATAATAATAATAATAATAGATAATAAAATAATAATAATAATAATAGATAATAAAATAATAATAACAATAACTTAATTAATTTATTTAATAATAATTTAATTTTTTTATTACTATAATATATTATTTATTATTATTCCCCTTTAATTTGTACGAAAAACTTTAATTGCAAATATTTTTTTGCGGTTTATAATATACAGTTTTGCGCGCACACTTTTGAGGAGTATACGCGAGAATTTTATAAAAAGAACCGAGGTCGTCACGCAGAAGAGAACATTATGGCGTCTTTAAAGTGTAAACAAGAAATACAAGAAGAGTGAAAATAAAAAGCAAAAAAAAAAGAAAAAAAAAAGATAGAAAGAAAAAAAAATAGAAAGACGGGAAATGAAAAGAACAAAGAAAGCATACGAGAGAGGTCGATAAGGTGACTCCCTCAAAACCCCCTGTGCGCTCGCTCACCCCCCCCCCCCCCGCCCCTCTCCTCTCACCGCTTCCGCTCCATCGCATCAGAATTCATTTTTTTCCCTTATTTTCTTTTTTTTTTGCAAATTAGAAAAAGGAAAATTAAAACTTTAAAAAAAAAATTAAGAGACGAGTGTAGAAAAAATGGATTCAGTTATAGTTAAAAACTACTACTACTACTAACGCCACTATTATTTTGTATTAATATTATTATTGTTTTGTATTTTTATTCATTACAATATTATTATTTTTTGGATTAATATTATTATTATTATTTTGTATTTTTATTCATTACTATATTATTTTTTTTGTATTAATATTATTATTATTTTGTATTTTTATTCATTACTATGTTATTATTTTTTGTATTATTATTATTATTTTGTATTTTTATTCATTACTATATTATTATTTTCTGTATTATCATTATTATTATTATTATTATTATTATTAATTACAATTATTTTAGTTTTTATTTTCAAAATTTGGTTTCAAAATTGCTACCTTTTGTATTATTACTCTAGTAATTCGACGTACAATATTACCACTTGTGAGAATGTCAATGGCGCCCTCTTTCAGCAAATTTTTAAGCGGGCTTTTTGAAATTCAAAAATTTTAATTTTTAAATTTTTGTCCAATTCTTTTAATTTTCTTAATTATTACTATTGGGTTTCATAAATATTATATGTTAACTTGTTTTTAAATACAATTTTCAATTATTTATCTAAATCAAAAATCTAAATAGGGCTATTTAATTAATAATTACTTACAAAATTATTATTGATTATTATAGATTATTATTATTTCTATTATTAGTATTATTATTTTTAGTATTAATATAATTATTTTTATTATTAGCATTATAATTTTTATTATTAGTATTATTAATTTTATTATTAGCATTATTTTTTTTATTATTTGTATTATCATTATTTTTATTATTAGTATCATTATTTTTATTTGTTAGTATCTTTATTTTTATTGTTAGTATCATTATTAACAATTTTGTAAATTTTATAATTTTTTAAAATTACTGTTTACTATATAGTAAACGAAAAAAAAATTGTTAATAATGATACTTATTATAAAATTCATAATATTCATAAATATAAATTTTTTCAAGAAAAAAAAAAGATGATAAATTTCATGAAAGAGAAAATGATGATTATTATATATAAAGAAGGACTTTGTATTTCTCTTTTCTTTTATGGTCATTTTGAAAAGGAAGATTTTAAGTGAAAAAGGTAAATGGAGGCAAAAAAAAGAGGAGTTTTTTTTTATGTGAGCGTAAATCGTGCGTGAGTTCGCGCAGCACTAGAGAAAGAGTGAGAAAGAGAGAGAGAGAGAGAGAGAGAGAGCAAAATCCACCTCCACAATCTTCCTCTCAACAAAACCCAAGATCCGTATCTTGAAGCATTATACATGTTTCATTGCATGTAAAAGCAACGATTCAACAGATTCTTGATACTACACCTTTCCTTCTTTTTTCTTTTTTTTTTTGCTTTTTAATATCACTACAATTTTCTCCCTCCCCTTTTTTTTCCCTTCCCCCTATTATCACGATGCGTAAACAATAATTATTTTATAATTAAATAATATTTTGCCGCAAAAATAAAAGACGCTGGGAAATATTTGACTGAAAAATTCTATTATTACTATTTTTAATATTTTACTATTAATATAATTGTTATTATTTTTAATTTTACTATTATTATTATTATTAAAATTATCACTTTTATTTTTAATTTTGCTATTATTATTATTAATATTATTAATATTACTACTATTATTTTTACTATTACTATTCTTATTTTTACTATTTATTATTTTTACTATTATTATTAATATTACTATATTTTTTTAGTATGACTATTATTATTTTTCACTATTATTATTGATATTACTATATTTTTTTTAGTATGACTATTATTATTTTTACTATTTTTACTATTATTAATAATATTACTATATTTTTTTTAGTATGACTATTATTATTATTTTTACTACTATTATTAATATTACTATTTTTTTTTATTTGACTATTATTATTCATATTACTACTATTATTTTCAATTTTACTACTATTATTACTACTACTACTATTATTATTTTATTAGAATTATTATTTTTCGCAACTCCTATGAATATAACAATGATTTCATGTAAAATATCACCACTTGCGAGAAAGCCAATGGCGCCCTCTGTCAACAGTGTTAACGCGGGCTTTTTCAAATTTTAAAATATTTTTTTCCTTTCTAGCAAATATAAATTTATTTTCGTCAAATTATAATTAAGAGTGAGGGCTAATAATAATTATTATTAGTTATCAAGCTGACTAAAATTATTAGTTATTAAATTAATTTCAAAAAGAAGAATAGTCCCGGAATAAAAAAGAATAAAGTTTCAAAAAAATATTTGAAAATTTGCAAGTGGTTCAGAGAGAGAGAGATGGAGAGTTATTAGCTCGAGAATTTGAAACTTTATCGACAATTTTTGGGAGAGTGGAGAGAGAGAGAGAGAGAGAGAGAGAGAGAGAGAGAGAGAGAGAGAGAGAGTAATCGAGGGCTAAATTCGACCTTTATTTTCTCTCTCTCTCTATCTTTTTCTACTTCTTAACACTCGAAGAACGATTGAAACTATATATAAGCGGTTCCTATGCGGAGGCTTCGTTTATTAACGTCTCTGCAACAAGTTGCAGAAGGCGCGTGTTGAATAAGGCTTTTCCACCCCTTTTATACAAACTCCACTCCTACGGCTCCCCCTTTTCAAAGAAGCCGGAGTATAACCCCCCTCCCCCCTCAGCACAGTTCTTGATATTATCCACCCTCTAACTCCCTTACTTCTCATTCTCATTCCTAGACATGGCGTTCTTATCCCCCCCCCTCACCTACTCTTTCTCTTTATCCGCACTTGTACCTATAAAACGCCCCGGTAACAAATATCCCTCTCGGTAAAACCACTTGTCGTTCAGAGCGTGGGCATTTCGAGTGGCTAACATGAGGGTGGAAAAAGTGGTGGTTGAGTTTTAAAGCTATAGGTCCAACGGTGGTTTAGAGATGGGTTTGGGAATGCTTTAGGGCAGTTTTAGGCGACTTCAAGGATACTTTAAGGCTATCTTAGGGCTACCTTAAGGCTAACTCAAGCCTACCTTATATGCCTAACTTAAATGATTAAGTTTGCCTTAAGCCTACCTTAAGATTAATGTAAGTTAGGTTAGGATTAACTAAAGGCTAGCTTGAGCCAAACTTAGGACTCACTTGAGCCCAACTTAGGTCTAACTTAGGCCTGACTTGAGCCAAACTTAGGCCTAACTTAAGAACTTGAGCCAAACTTAGGCCTAACTTAAGTCTCACTTGAGCCTAACTTAGGTCTAAATTAGGCCTAACTTAAGTCTGACTTGGGCCAAACTTAGGTCTAACTTAGGCCTGACTTGAGCCAAACTTAGGCCTAACTTAAGCCTCACTTGAGCCTAACTTAGGTCTAAATTAGGCCTAACTTAAGTCTGACTTGGACCAAACTTAGGCCTAAGTTATACCTAACTTAACCTAACTTAAGCCTACCTTAGGTCTACCTTAAAACTTAAGCTAGCCTTAAAGTATAATTAATTAATGTTACCTTAAGCCTACCTTAAGCGTACTTTAAGGCTTACTACAGCCAAACTTAATGCTAACTTTAGTATATTTTAAGGCTAAATTAAGTTAACTTAGGTAAATAACTTAGGTAAATTAAGGTTAACTTAGGGCTATCTGAAGGCTAACCTTAAGACTATCTTAAGTTATATTAAGGCTAACTTAAGAATTCTTAAGGCTAACTAAAAAATTCTTAAGAATACTTAAAAATACCTTAAGAATACTTAAAAATACCTTAAGAATACTTAAAAATACCTTAAGATAGTTTTAAGTTAGCCTTAAAATACACTAAAAATGAATTCTTATGTTACATAAGTTACCCTTAAGGTGGGCTAAGGTTAACATTAATTCAAGTCAGTTTTAATGTATCCTTAAGTTCCCCTAAAGAGTTCCCTCACCTTTTTCTGTTTTTTTTAACCTTTTTTCCTCTTCTTTTACCATTTTTTTTTTCTCATCTTCTTTTTCTTTCTTTTTCCCTTCTTTCTCTTCCCTTTTAACCATAGCAATAATTTTGCGATGATATTATTTCTTAGTTTTAAAAATCGACACTCTATTTTCCCTCCTCACCAGCGGTGCAGAAGCTCCGGTTTTTAATGAAAACAGAAATTTGCTTTCGCAAGAAATGAAAGATAAACCCTGTGGTGGTAGATGGGAGAAAAAGAGAGAGAGAGAGAGAGAGATAGATAGAGAGAGAAAAGCAACGAAGAAATATGATAAAAAACAAAGTTTCGTCGTCATTCCGAGTCTCTCGTATCGCCATGGCTACCCAACTTGGCCGATAGAAGGGGGAGGAGAAGGGAGGAGAGAGGTCGTGGGGCTGAGTATGCACCTCCGATGAAGGAGAGGGACAAAGGGGAAATACTCTCCCCCTCTTTTCTCTCTCTCTCTCTCTATTTTTATATTCTGCATTTTTTCCTATTCCGTCTTTTCGTTCTCGAGCTTTTTGTCTCTGTTTTTTATTTACTTTATTTACTATTTCTTTCTTTCTTCTCTCTCTCTCTTTCTCTCTCTTTTTCTCTCTTTCTCTCTCTCTCACTCTCTCTCTATTTTGATATTTTTGATTTTTCTTCTGCCTCTTTCTATTTTTTTCAGTTTTTCATTCTTTTTTCTCTACTTCTCTTTTTTTCCCTCTCTCGTTCTCTACTTCACTTATTTCCCTCTCTCGTTCTCTCTTTCTCTTTTCTCACTCTGTCCGTCTTTCTCTCTCTTTTTCTTTATTACTTTTTCTGTCTTTCTCTCCCTTTACCTTTTTTACATTTTCTATCATTCTCTCTCTTTTTCTCCTTCTCTCTCGTTCTTTCTTTTTCTTTTTAACTCCTTCCTTCTCTCTTTTCTTCTCTCTTTTTATATATTTTAATTTTTTCTTCTCTCTATTTTTCTATCTTTCTTTCTCTCTTTTTCTTTTTCACTTTTTCTTCCTTTCTCTATTTTCTACTATTTTTTTTTCTTTTCTCTATTTTTTACTTTTTTTCCTCTCTCGTTTTCTCTTTTTCCTTTTCACTCTCTCCTTCTTTCTCTCTTTCCTTCTCGATTTTCCTCTTTAACATTTTCTCTCTCATTCTCTCTCTCTCTCTCTCTCTCTCTATTTATATATTTTACTTTTATCTTCTCACTAACTTTTCTCTCTCTCTCTCTCTCTCTCTCTCTCTCTCCCTCTCTCTTTCTCTTTTATTTCTTTCACTTTTTTTCTATATTTCAATTTGTTTGATACATTATCTTTCTCTCTCTCCCTTTTTTTTATTTCAGTCACATTTTTTTTCTTTCTTTCTATATTTTTTATTTTTCAATTTTTTTTCTCTCTTTTCTATTCCACTGACTTTTTTTTCTCTCTCTCTCTCTTTCTATATTTTTTATTTTTCTTCTTTCTCTCTTTTTTCTATTACACTAACTTTATTCTTTTTTTTCTCTCTCCTTGTATATTTTTTATTTTTCTTCTTTTTCTCTCTCTCTTTTCTATTCTACTCACTTTTTTCTTTTTTTCTCTCTCTTTGTATATTTTTATTCTTTCTCTCTCTCTCTCTCTCTCTTTTCTATTCTACTCACTTTTTTCTTTTTTTTCTCCCTCTTTCTATATTTTATATTTTCCTTCTTTGTCTCTCTCTCTCTATTTCTATATTCTCAATTTTTTTCTTCGTTTGTTTTTTCGTACTCGAGCTTTTTTGTCTCTCTTTTTTATTTTCTTTCTTACTCTTTCTTTCTCTCTTTTTTTCACTTTATTTCAATATTTTTTATTTTTCTTCTGTCTCTCTTTTTTTCTTTTTCACTTTTTCTCTCTCTCTTTTTTCTCTATTTTTTTCCTTTTTCGTTGTCTTCTTTTCTTTTTTCACTCTGTCCTTCTTTCTCTCTCTCTCTCTCTCTCTCCCTCTTTATATTTTTTCTTTCTTTCTTTTTCTATGTGTCTCTCTCTTTTTCTTTTTCACTCTCTCCTTCTCTTTTTTTCTCTATTTAAATACTTTTTATTTTTTCCTCTCTCTCGTTTCTTTCTTTTTCACTCTCTCCTTCTTTCTCCATCTCATTATTTCTCTATTTTTCACTTTTACTTTTTTTTCTTTCTCTCTCTCTCTCTTTTTCCTTCTCTCTGGTTCTTCCTTTTCCTTTTTCACTCTCTTTTTCTCTCCATCTCACTTTCTCTCTCTATTTGTATATTTTACTTTTTTTCTCCCTCTTTTACATTCTTTCTTTCTTTCTCTCTCTCTGTTTTTTAGTCTTTCTTTCTCCCTTTTTTGTCTCTTCATTTCTATATTTTTTATTTCTCTCCTCTCTCTCTCATTCTCTTTTTCACTCTTTCTTTCTCTCTTTTTATATTCTCTTCATTTCCAATATATTTTTTTTATTTTTTTTCTTCGCTTCTCCCATACTCGCAATTTTCTATAACACAGAGTAAAAAGAAATTGAGAGAATGAAAAAACAAGAGAGTAAAGGAGAAGGAGAATTGAAAAAAAAGAAGAAAGAAACAATCACAAGAAGGGGTGGAAGAAAGAGTGGAGAAAAAAAGATAGCGAGCATAGGAAGCGAAAAGTGAATAAAAAGAAAGAAAAAAAAAAGAATGGAAGGAGACAGGCGTCTGGTGCCAGTAAGGAAGGGAGAGAGAGAGAGAGGAGGGGAGGGGAGGGGAGAGCGAGACATAGGCGCGAGGATAGGAGGGGGGATAGCGAGGGGATTCCCTCTCAAGCAAGGAAATGTTTATATATCGGAAGAACCGTCTCTCTCTCTCTCTCTCTCTTTTTTAGCCTATGATTTTTCTCTCTCTCTCTCTCTCTCTCTGTTTTTCGCCTATGCTTTCGCCCTCTCTCTCTCTCTTTTCCTCTGTTTTCGCTCTCTCTCTCTCTCTCTCTCTCTCTCTTTCCTTCTATGTTTTCGCTCTCTTTCTGTCTCTCTCTATCTTTTCCTCTATGTTTTCGCTCTCTCTCTCTCTCTCTTTCCTTCTATGTTTTAGCTCTCTTTCTCTCTCTCTCTCTCTATCTTTTCGTTTATGCTTTCGCTCTCTTTCTCCCTTTCTCTTTAACGGTTTGCCAATATTCTCTCTCTCTCTCTCTCTCTCTTTGCGAATTCTTTCACTCTCTCTCTTTCTTTTGGCCAATGTTTTTCGTTTCTTTCGGGAGAACTCTTTCCCTCCGAAAGAGAGAGAAAGTGAAAAATGAGTCTTGGTAAGAGAGAGAGAGAGAGAGAGAGAGAAAAAAGCCTCGCAAAAAAAGAGAGAGAAAAGCGAATTTTGCATAAAGAGAGAGAGAGAGAGAAAAGTGAGAAGAGGAAGAGAGAAAGAGAGGGGGGGGCGAGTCTCGCGAATAATTTCATAGGAGAAAGAGAGAGACAGAGAGAGAGAGTGACTCGAAACGTTTGGGGATCGCAAATTGTATATATATATTTAGAGAAAGAGAGAGAGAGAGAGTGAGGAGGGGGTGGGGGGAGGGAAAGCAGCCACGAAACGATACGAACCTTCCCGAGTGGAAAACCGACGAAAAGGCATGTGTTGTGTATCCCAAAAAGCTTACTTTGAACGCTCTCCCACTGGAAACGACCAACCGGCATTCGAGACTCATGGGAAAGAGAGTGATGGTGGGGGATGGTAACGGCGCGGCGAGACTCTCACCATAAAGGTGCCGGTGTGTGAGTCAGTGTTAGAGTGGGGGGGGGGAGAGGGGAAAGAGCGACGCGACGTTAAGGGGAATAAAGGTGGAAAAACAAGCGGGAGTACGAGATGAAGACGAAAAGAGGATAGGCGAAGCCCAGAGCGCGACAAGACCGCGTTAGGATTCGTTCGCGTTAACACTGAAACTAAACGAAAAAAAAAATACTTATTCTCCCCTTTACTAAAAGTTGTTGAAACGAAATTTTCCCAATTTTCTCAAAAAATTGAGAAAAAAGCCGTCATTTTTTGCCAAAAGAGAGTAATAAAAAAAAAAATTTTTTTTTAGTGAAAAATACATTTTTTTGGTGCAAAGAAAAAGACATTCTGTGTAAGAAAGTTACGAAAAATATTCGCGAGTGTAAAATTTGATTTAAGGTTTAAATAAAAAAAAGGATTTTTACCCTCGGTTGGTAAGAAATTTTGTTAAAAACAATTTTGTTTTCAATTTTGAAAAACTTTTTTTGAAAACTTTTCAAAAAAAAATTTTTTTTTAATTATCTTCTGATATTGTTTTTGAAAAAGTGGGGGGGTGGGTGGGGAAAAATTCTAAAGTGGGAGTAAAAAAAAACTATGAAAAACTGAGTGGTGGGGGTAAAAAAAGAACCACGTGGATAGTCACGTGTTTCAAAACCGAGGGGATTCCCTTTACCCCCTCTGGGCATAGAAACTTCAAGGAGGGATTCCCCTTGGTTTTTATTTTGTGGTGGTGGGGTTTTTTTTAAGTGTGTTTTGAAAAGAAATATGATTGACGTTGTCAAAAAAGAATTTCACGTTTCAAAGAATTTGTACGGAGCAAAATTCTTAAATATCAATTGAGATTTTTAGGTGAACGGATTTTTTTTTATTATTATTAAATTTTTATGATGAATTTCTGCCAAAGTTTCGACAAATAAAGGGATCTATTATTTTCTTTTTTTTGAAAGTAAATATACCTGCGATTCTTTTTTATAGGTTTTTTTTGTTTGGATAATAGAGGAAAGAAGAAAACGGCGATTGATTTTATTATTTTCGAAATAAAAAGTTCTTTTGTTCTGTTTTCTTGGAGGAAAAAAAAATATTTGTGGATAAATTTTTTTATTCTTTGGAAATTAAAATTTTTCATTTCGTTGAAAATTTGATAAATGTGAATTAAATTTTGGTTTTTTATTTTTGAATGTTTAGAAAGGAAATTAAATTTTCGTTTTATAATTTTGAATGTTGAAAAGAAAATTAAATTTTCGTTTTATATTTTTGAATGTTCAGAAAGAAAATTAAATTTTTAGAAATTGTTTTTATTTTTGTAGAATTTGAAATTAAATTTAAAAATTCGGGATAAATTTCAAAAATGAACAATACAGTTTTTTAGAATTTTGAAATTTGAAAATTTTTCCTTTTTATTCTTTGAATTGAAAAAAGGAATTAAAAATTTTTTTTTACTTTTTGAATTTTATAAACAATTTAAAAGTTTTGGTCTTTATTTTAGCAGGAGAATAAAATTTTTATTTTTATTTCAGTATTTTAAATATAAAATTAAAATTTTTCGATTTTAATTTAAAATTTTTAGAATTAAAATAAAAAATAGAAACAAAAATTAAAGTTTCATTTTTTTTTTTGATTTTGTAAAATTTGAAATTAAATTTAAGAATTTGGGATAAATTTTGTAAATGAAAAATATGGTTTTTTAATATTTTGAAACCAAATTAAATTTTTTTTTCTATTTTAAAAGTTTTAGAAACAAAGTTTATATTTTTTGTCTGAAAAAATTAAAAAAAAGGAAATTTTCAGTTTTTATTTTAGAATATTGAAAACAAAATCTAAACTTTCGCGCTATATTTTTGTATTTTTGAATCAAAATTAGAAATTTCCGTTTTTTGTTTTACAATTTTCGCAACAAAACTGAAACTTGGATTTTATTTTAGAATTTTCGAAACAAAGTCAAACATTTCATTTTTTAATTTTCGAAATTTTACACATTGCATTAAAATCTTAATTTATTTCTCATTTTTCGAAATTATTTGAAAATAATTCTCAATTTCTTTTTAAAAAAAATTTGAGAGTTTTAAAAAAATACTTGTCTTGTTTTTCTCCATTATCAAAATCCTGTTTCAAAATTCGTTCACTAATTAATTTTTATTACAAAGAAATTGTTTCCAAATGTAAATTTCACTAATTACTTCAACAAAAAAAAATTATTCTCAAATATTGTTAATAAATCTTTTCATAAAATTATATTTCTCAAACATTTTATTAAAAATTTAAAGTATTTCATTTTAATGTTTTGAATATCACTAACATTTACAATTAAAATTCTAATTTTAAACTTGTAATTAAAAAATTCTTTACTAAAAAGTTTTCACATTTTTATGAGCGTATGGGAGGAGAATAAATGAAAAACGTACAATTTTTTCTTCTTTATTAATTTTTTTTTAAACTGTAAATAATGAGAAACCGTTTTTTTAATGCAATTCTTTTATCGTACTTTTCCTGGCTAAAAAATGTTTCACGTCATTAAAATTGAAAGAGATGAAGTATATTCGCTTATTCATGTTTTTCTCCTAAACTTTTTTCCTTTTATTGATGAGTTGTTTTTTACTAACAATATTTTTTTCTTGATTAATAATAATTTTAAAAATAGTAGCGATAGTAGTTTATTTATTTAAACTATTTTTTATTTTTTAATTATTTATTATTTTATTTCTTATTTTTTTTTGTTTTTTTATTTTTTTGTTTTCATATTTTTGTATTTTATATTTTTTAAATATTGTAGTATTTTATATTATTTTTTATTTTTAAAATTATTATTCATCAGTAAAAAATGATTGTTAGTAAAAAAAAATTCAGCAATAAAAGAAACAAATAAAAGAAACATATAAAATAAATAAATAGAAATAAACAAAAGAAACATATAAAATAAATAAATAGAAATAAACAAAAGAATATAATAATAATAATTAATTTTCATTATTATATGTATGGAGAAAATAAAAACTTAACAAAATCCATTAAGAAAAGAAAAAAAGTAATTTTAAATTTTGAAAAAGCCCGCGTAAAATTGATTAGCAGAGGGCGCCATTAACTCTCTCGCAAGTGGTAATTGTTCACTGCTTTTTTTTGCCACCAGGAGACAGAATTCCAAGAAATAGAAATTTAAATAATATAAAATAATTAAAATCTCTTTGGTTGCAAATTTATTTTCTCCATTAATTTCTTTTCGAATTTTTTTTTCTCTTTCTTAACCGCAAGATTAAATGTTAATATTTTTTTTAAGAATAAAAAAAGCAATTTCATTTATTTGATGAGTCTGGCATTTTACGGTACAGGATTGTAATTGTACAGCCACTCAATTTCTTTAGAGAGAGAGAGAGAAGGAGAGAAGGGTGCCTTGGCAATAAGTTTGCATTTCCGGTCTTAACTGAAGTCATTTTGTGCGCGCGGACATTAAATGTCGGGCAGGCAAGCAAATATGAGATGAAAATACATAAAGTAAATTTTGCAATATTTTTTTTGCCTTCTTTCGTTTGCCTGATGGGAATTTTTTTTATTATTTACAGTTGACGAAAAAATGAAAATTATCTATTATTAATCTGATATTATTATTATTATTATTATTCTTTATTACTAATCTGTTATTATTTTTATTATTATTATTATTATAATTATAATTATTATTCATTACTACTTGTTAATTATTAATTATCAACTATTAGTTGTTAATTATTAGTTATTAATTATCAACTATTAATTGTTAATTAATTAATAAATATTAATTGTTACTTAACAGTTATTGATTGCTAAATATAATTTTTAATTATTAGTTATAAATTATTAATTATAAATTATCAACTATTAATTGCTAATTATTAGTTATAATAATAATTGTTAATTTATAGTTTTTGATTTTTAAATATAATTATTAATAATTAGTTATTAATTATTAATTATTAATTCTCAACTATTTATTGTTAATTATTAGTTTTTAATTTTTAAATGTAATTATTAATTATTAATTATTACTTATTAATTATTACTTATTAATATTAATTGTTAATTATTAGTTATTAATATTAATTGTTAAATATAATGATTAATTATCAAACTATTAATTATTCTTTTTTTTAATGTTAACTAATATTTATTAATTGTCAATTATTAATTATCATTAATTTTCATCAATAATTTAATAATAATTAATAATTAAAATTTAATAATAATTAAATTTAAAATTTAATAATAATTATAATTAAAATTTAATAATAATTAAAATTAAAAATTAATAATAATTAAAAGTAAAATATGAATAATAAAAAATAAAATAATAAAATAATTATAATTTTCTCCAAAAAAATGATTTTAACTGTTAATAAATAAATAAATCTACAAAGAGAATAGAATTAATTGTTAAACTAAAAATAGCAGGAGAATGAAAAAGGAGATGAAATCTATTAATATGAAACTCTGAGCCATTCGATATGCCAATAAAAAGTAAATATTGAATTAGAAATATAACTAAAATTACATTTCTTCGATGGCTATATTTATAAAATTTAATTCACATCTGCACGCAACCTTTATTACTGAATGCATTCGCTTATTGGACCAAATCCGAGTTATTGAACGAGTAATTGAGCTATCATTTCATCAGCACATTAAAGAATTATTTTTTTTGTATTATTATTATTATTATAATTATTATTATTATTTAAACAAAAAGTTAATAATTCAGTTTTTTCCAATAAAAATTCGAAATAAATTTTATTTAACCATTAGTTTCTATTTCTCTTCCTGCGAAGCAAAATATGTGTAATAAGGAAAACTTGATGTGAAGAAGGGCAAAAAAAAGAATAAGTTACAGAAAAAAAATTTTGAAAAAGAAAAAAAAATTTGTAAAAGAAAAAAAAATGTTGTGAAAGAATAAAAAATTTTGTAAAAGAAAAAAAAATGTTGTAAAAGAATAAAAAATTTTGTAAAAGAAAAAAAATTTTTGTAAAAAAAAATTGTAAATTAAAAAACATTTTGTAAAAAAAAATTGTAAATTAAAAAATATTTTGTAAAAAAATTGTAAATTTAAAAAACATTTTGTAAAAACAAATTGTAAATAAAAAAAAATTGTAAATTTAAAAAACATTTTGTAAAAACAAATTGTAAATTAAAAAACATTTTGTAAAAAAAAATTGTAAATTAAAAAAATCTAGTAATTTTAAAAGAGAAAAAAATTATAAAGTTATTATTAGTAAAAATCAAAGAAAAATTTCAGAAACAAATTGTAAAAAAACCAATTTATTAATAAATAATATTAAAATATTATCGATTAAAAATAATTTTACCATTAATGATGAATTTAAAAAGCAATTTTCATTAAATAATAATGAAATTAAAAATAAAAAAGAGATAAGAAAATAATGAATATTTATAAAATTTAGTCTCGCCATTAAAATGAGAAACATTCAGTAATTTAATTTTAAGAATTAATTAGCGTTGCAAAAAAAACGGCGGTTGAATAAATGAACATGACGTTTGTTTGTCTCTCTCTTTTTCTTTCTCTCAACTTTCAAGTTCGTCGCTCTTGACAATAAAGAGAATTCGAAAGGCGTTAATTTATTCTGTTTGCAAATATAATTTTGACTATAGAATATAACCATGTATACTTACGGCCTACTTGAAATTATATTTAGTATTGGGGTCAAGCTTTGGTTCTTTTTCTCTTTTTCTGTTATTTTTTTGCTTAGAAACGCGAAAAAGAAAATTAAAAAAAAAAATTTTTTATTAAATGTTATCAGTAATAAATAGTTTTATTATTATTATTATTATTATTATTATCATTTTTACTATTATTATAATTTATATTATTATCATTTTTATTATTAATATAATAATAATAACAATAATAATAAACATTATTATTATTAATATAATAATAATAATAATAACAATAATAATAAACATTATTATTATTAATATAATAATAATAATAATAACAATAATAATAATAAAAATTTCTTATTATATAAAAATTATTATAAAAAATTATTATTATATATTATTATTATTACATTATAATTACTTTTTATAATCACAATATTCCAATTATTATAATAATTTGACCGAAACATTACCGCTTGCGAGAAAGTCAAATGCGCCCCCTATCAATTAATTCTAACGCGGGCTTTTTGAATAGTTAAAAATTATTTTTTTCGCCACCTGAAATAAAAAAAACAACTTAATAATTCATTAATGAAAAATATATTAATTTATTGTTAATAAAAAAAATTAAGATAATTAAGAATTTTATTATTTATTAAAACAATTTTTTTTCTTTTTGCAGAGTTATAGAAAAATTGCACGACAAGTGAGTACGCCGGACAGTGCGCCGGCAGGTTTAGGAAGTCCGCAAGCAGGAATTGGTGGACTGCCTCATCAGCAGCAGCAACAGCAACAACAGCAACAACAACAGCAGCAACAACAACAGCAGCAACAGCAACAACAACAAACGCAACCGGCAATACATTCCGATCCAATGCAGGCCAAGGATCAGCTTAATCCACCGAGTCAACAAACGGGTCTGAGGAACGGAAATTCTGCCGCTCCGGTTGTCTCCATGGTGAGTTTGATTTTTTAAAAAGACAAAAAAAATATTTTTTTTTTACTACTTGAGGTTTAGAGCAAAATTCCGAATAACTAGGCTAGGCTAGGCAAAAGATACACTACAATTATCTAAAACTAGACTAAACTAGTCAAAAACTAGACTAAACTAGTCAAAAACTAGACTAAACTAGTCAAAAACTAGACTAAACTAGTCAAAAACTAGACTAAACTAGTCAAAAACTAGACTAAACTAGTCAAAAACTAGATTAAACTAGTCAAAAACTAGATTAAAATGGGCGAAAACTAGACTAAACTAGTCAAAAACTAGACTAAAATAGCCAGAAACTAGAATAAGTTGGTCAGAAACTAGAGGAGAGTGGGGAAAATTGCACGAGGCTGCCAAACTGGCCAAAAATATAGTAGACTAGGCGAAAGGTATACGAAACTGGTCAAAAACTAGACTGGAAAAAAACTAGACAATAATAGCAAATAATTTACAAGACAGGGTTAGAATTCTACTAAAGTTTACAAAAACTAGATTCGAATGAGCAAAAGGTAGGAAGCAGCAGTTAAACTTACACAAGATTGGACAAAAACTGGATTCAAATAAGCAATAACTAGACTGAACTGGTCAAAAAGTAGAATAGAGTAGGCAAAACGAAAAAGACTGGTCAAAATGTGGAAAAAGGAAAGAAAAATAGATTGCAGTGCGATATATTACACTAAACTGGCCCAAAAGTAGACAAGATAAATCAATAACTAGACTGGGCTAGCCAATAACTAGGTTAGATTAGCCAAAAATTGACAAGACTGGGTGAAAATTACACTGGACTAGACAAAAACTAGATTAGAATAGGCAACAAAATAGACTGGACTGGTAAAAATTACAGTAGCTTTGGACAAAATTACGATAGACTGGACAAAATCTAGACTAGAATTGTCAAAAAAAAGACTAGAAAGGGCAAAAAATAGACTAGATTGGAGAAAAATGCAGTAGCCTGGGACAAAATTACGCTAGACTGGAGACATTGAGACTAGAATGGGCAACAATTTTTTTATCAAGACTAGTGTTATTGTTGTCCAGTCTAGTTTGGTTTTTGACTAATCTGGTGTAATTTTTATTATTAGAGTCTAGTTTTTGTCCAATCTTTTTCACTTTTGCTTATTTTAATCTGGTTATTGTTTAGTCTAGTGAAACTTTTACACAGTCTACTATAGTTTTTGACTAATCTAGTGTAATTTGCATCAGTCCAGTCTAGTTTTTTACACAATCCGTTTCATACCTAAATTTAATTCGAATCTAGTTATTGTCCAGTCTAGTATAACTTTTACCCAGTCTAGTCTAATTTTTGACTAGTCTAATGTAATTTTTATCAGTCCAGTCTAGGTTTTTACCCAATTTTTTCCACTTTATTTTCATTCTAATCTAGTTTTTGTCCAGTCGAGTGTAACTTTTACCCAGTTTTGCCCAATTTTGGTCCATTCTAATGTAGTTTTTGTCTAGTGAAGTCAAATTTTTGCCCTAATTTTTGCAACGTTTGCTCATTCTAATATAGTTATGGTCCAGTCTAGTGCAACTTTTACCCAGTCTTGACCAATTTCGGTCCATTCTACTTAACTTTTTGGCCTGTGAAGTCTAGTTTTTGCCCAGTTTTTCAACTTTTATCTATTCTAATCTAGTTATTGTCCAGTCAAGTGTAACTTTTACCCAGTCTTGACTAATTTCGGTCCATTTTAGTGAACTTTTTGGCCAGTATAGTCTAGTTTCTGCCCAGGTTTTCAACTTTTACCTATTGTAATAAAGTAATTGTCCAGACTAGTGTAACTTTTACCCAGTCTTGACCAATATCGGTCCATTCTACTTAACTTTTTGGCCTGTGAAGTCTAGTTTTTGCCCAGTTTTTCAACTTTTATCTATTCTAATCTAGTTATTGTCCAGTCAAGTGTAACTTTTACCCAGTCTTGACTAATTTCGGTCCATTCTAGTGAACTTTTTGGCCAGCATAGTCTAGTTTCTGCCCAGTTTTTTAAACTTTATCCATTATAATTCAGTTATTGTCCAGTACAGTGAAACTTTTCCTCTGTCTTGATTAATTTTGGTACATTCTAGTAAACTTTTTGGATAGTGTAGTCTAGTTTTTTCTCAGTTTTTCAACTGTTACCTAGTTATTGTCCAGTCTAGTGTAACTTTTACCCAATCTCGACTAATTTTGGTCCATTCTAGTGTAGTTTTTGTTCAGCTTAGTCTAGTGTTTGTCCAGTTTAGTCTAGTTTTAGTGAAATATAGTCTAGTTTTTGGCCAGTATAGTCTAGTTTCTGCCCAGTTTTTTAAACTTTATCCATTCTAATCCAGTTATTGTCCAGTCCAGTGTAACTTTTACCCAGTCTTGATTAATTTTGGTCCATTCTAGTGAACTTTTTGGTCAGTGTAGTCTAGTTTTTGCCAAGTTTTTCAACTGTTACCTATTGTAATCTAGTTATTGACCAGTCTAGTGTAACTTTTACCCAATCTTGACTAATTTTCGTCCATTCTAGTGTAGTTTTTGTCCAGTATAGTCTAGTTTTTGTCCAATATAGTCTAGTTATTGTCTAGTATAGTCTAATTTTTGTCCAATATAGTCTAGTTTTTGTCGAGTATAGTCTAGTTGTTGTCCACTTGTTTCTACTTTTTGACCATTCTAGTGTAATTTTCGCCCAATCCAGTCTCAATTTCAACTAGTAAACTGGGCAAAAAAGTAGAATGGACCAAGCTAAACTGAACCAGGTTAGAGGACCTTTAATTCACCTTTAAGCCAATAAGATTGAGTAGACGAATTCTCTTTCTCTGGGTCAGTGGAAAATCCGTGATAGCAGATCAGACAGACTCGGAAGTGGACTTTCTTTTTCGAAAGTGAAAAAGAGGGTTGGAAAAGGGAAGTGGGAATGGAGATAAGAAAAGAGCGGAATGAGAAAAAAAAAGGGGAGACATGAGACGACGGTTTCGAATGGAATGCTGTTTTATTCTCCCCCTCTTTGCTCTCTCTCTCTCTCTTTCTCGTTCTTTCTCTCACTCACTCTCACGCTCTCGCTCTGGCAATTCGCAATGGACTCGAGTGGGTATCTTGATCCTCTTCACTTGGGCTCGCACATATATCTATAGTGGTATGCACTTGAATGCCGAGTGAGTGCGAGGTTACTGGGCAAACCAGTCTGCTCGCGCCGTCTGTTTACTCCACTATCCAAACCACTCGAGCATCTATACGTTTTTTATTGTGTTTATATATTTGAATACACAAATGCATCTTAAAATTGATCTTTTTTTTCATTAATATTGCTTATGAATGAATGGAAAATTTTTCGATATTTGTTGTTTAAATGTTAGGAAGTTGGTGGAAAAAAAGAGACTCTTCTGATACAAAGTTTCCTTTTTTCGTGATTTTGACTATAAATGTGTTTGTTTGGATGTCTCCACATGTAAAGTGGAGATATTTATGGAAGAGGTATTTTAACAGATCTGGAGAAAAATCTCCTTAGATGCAGCGTTCTTTATTTTAGTGAGGCAAAAGGGTTCTCTTGCTACAAGAATGACCTTCGTGGGTCTTCAAGGTCAACGACAAGAGTCTCCCTCACGTTATCGAGGACAACATTCTTTAACAAATGCTGCTGATGCTTCTCTTTCTTCTTCTTCTTCTTCTTCTTCGTGGTCTTCTTCTTATTGTTTTCAATTTGGCTCTTGCTGTTTAAGAATTTCTTTTGCTTCTTTTGGGTCTACCTTTTGTTTGTTAGACTCGTTATACTTTTTGTTTGTTTCGAAAAGCGCTGCTTTTTCTTTTATTTTTTGTTCTTCCACTTCTTATTGTTTGTTGTTGCTGCTGTTGTTCAAGAAGGTTCAGCTTCTTCTTGTTCTTTTCGTTTTTGAGTGAATTTTAAAGATTTAGTTTTGTTTGATTGAGGCTTTCTGGAGGCTAAGGAAGGTTTTGAGGCTAAATTAAGGTTAAATTGTGGAGTCGTTAGAGTTACCTTAGGCTCACTTAAGCCTAACTTAGGCCTAACCTAAGGCTCACTTAAGGCTAACTTAGGCTTAACTTAAGGCTCACTTACGGCTAACTTAGGCCTAAGTTATGTTTAAGTTTGGTTCAAGTCAGGCTTAAGTTAAGCTTGAATTAAGTTTGGCTCAAGTTAGGCTTCAATTAAGTTTGGCTCAAGTTAGGCTTAAATTAAGTTTGGCTCAAGTTAGGCCTAAGTTAGGCTTAAATTAAGTTTGGCTCAAGTTAGGCCTCAGTTTGGCTCCAGTTAGGCCTAAGTTAGGCCTAAATTAAGTTTGGCTCAAGTTAGGCCTCAGTTTGGCTTAAATTAAGTTTGGCTCAAGTTAGGCCTAAGTTAGGCTTAAATTAAGTTTGGCTCAAGTTAGGCCTCAGTTTAGCTTAAATTAAGTTTGGCTCAAGTCAGGCTTAACTTATGCCTAAGATAGCCTTAAATTAGACCTAAGTTATGTTTAAGTTAGGCCTAAGTTTGGCTCAAGTCAGGCCTAAGGTAGGCTTAAATTAAGTTTGGCTCAAGTTAGGCCTAAGTTAGGCTTAAATTAAGTTTGGCTCAAGTCAGGCTTAACTTATGCCTAAGATAGCCTTAAATTAGGCCTAAGTTAAGTTTAAGTTAGGCCTAAGTTTGGCTCAAGTCAGGCTTAAGTTAGTCCTAAGTTTGACACAAGTCAGGCTTGAGTCGGGCTTAAGTTAGGCTCAAGTTTGGCTCAAGTTAGCTTCAGCTAGTCCAAAAAACCAAAAAAATGCTTTTACCAAATTTGACGATCAAATAAGAAAAATATCTAAAAATTCAGTTGCGCACTCCTTTCCCAGATTCGATTAAGAAAGGATTAGTATTTCTTCCCTCATCATCTAATTCGGGTCAGTTTTTGTTTTCGGGCCAAAAAAAAAGTTCAATTTTCGAGGATGATTGAAAAAGTTTGCTAATTAAGATCCCTTTTTGCGTCACTCTCCCGCTTTTTCCAACTTTTCTCAATTTCGAATTCAACCTTCACACACACACACACACAAATAAACGTGTTCAACATCCATATTTTTTTCGATTATCAAAGTTCAAAAAACAAAAAAATTCACCAAATTTATATCTAAAATTTTTTTTTTTTCATCTTTTGGAATTAAAACAGCGGAGGAGAAAAGTATTTATTTTCAAAGCAAATTGGAATTTAATAATCCAATTTATTCTAAACTGTAATATAATGTTCAATTTGAATGAGCTTTGGGGAATTTAGCGGCTTTAGAGGTGTGCATCTTGTATAATAGTCGATTGCCAACAATCAGCCTGTAGTTATTGGCAATTACCGCACATTTGCATCGATTATAAACCGTTAATTTTGCAATTTTCAGTTATGGCAATTCCCTCTCGTGTATTCTCATCTTTTCCCGCACCTATAGCATCAGTGAGTAGCGGGGAAGAATTAGGCAAAGTTAGTTTTGGGAATAAAAAAAAATGCAATTTTTTATTTCTAGTCGTTTAAGAAGATGGGATTTTTGTTTTCAGGGGGAAAAAAGGAAAATTTTCGATTTTGTTGTTTGGAAATTTGGAAACTTTTCGATGATGTCTTTTGGCAATTTGGAAAATTTTCGATTTTGTTTTTTTGGCACATTGGAAATTTTTTTGATTTTGTTTTTTGGCAAATTGGAAATTTTTCAATTTTGTTTTTTCGCAATTTAGAAATTTTTCGATTTTGTTTTTTGGCAATTTGGAAATTTTTCGATTTTGTTTTTTGGCAATTTGGAAACTTTTCGATATTGTTTTTTGGCAATTTGGAAATTTTTTGATATTGTTTTTTGACATATTGGAAATTTTTTTGATTTCGTTTTTCGGCAAATTGGAAATTTTTTTGTTTGGTTTTTCGGAAATTTTTTGGTTTTGTTTTTTTATCAAATTGGAAATTTTTTTGATTTCGTTTTTCGGCAAATTGGAAATTATTTGGTTTTGTTTTTCGGCAATTTGAAAATTTTTTCGATTCGTTTTTCGGCAAATTAGAAATTTTTTTGTTTGGTTTTTCGGAAATTTTTTTTTTTTATCAAATTGGAAATTTTTTGGTTTTGTCTATCGGCAATTTGGAAATTTTTTCGTTTCGTTTTTCGGCAAATTGGAAATTTTTTTGTTTGGTTTTTCGGCAAATTAGAAATTTTTTTGTTTGGTTTTTCGGAATTTTTTTTTTTTTTTTTTTTATCAAATTGGAAATTTTTTGGTTTTGTCTATCGGCAATTTGGAAATTTTTTCGTTTCGTTTTTCGGCAAATTGGAAATTTTTTTGTTTGGTTTTTCGGCAAATTGGACATTTTTTGATTTTGTTTTTCGGCAATTTTGAAATTTTTTCCTTTCGTTTTTCGGCAAATTGGAAATTTTTTATTTGGTTTTTCGGCAAATTGGAAATTTTTCAATTGTGTTTTTCGGTAAATTGGAAATTTCTTGGTTTTGTTTTTCGGCAATTTGAAAATTTTTACGTTTCGTTTTTCGGCAAATTGGAAATTTTTTTGTTTGGTTTTTCGGCATATTGGACATTTTTTGATTTTGTTTTTCGGCAATTTTGAAATTTTTTCCTTTCGTTTTTCGGAAAATTGGAAATTTTTTTGTTTTGTTTTTCGGCAAATTGGAAATTATTTGATTTTGTTTTTCGGCAATTTTGAAATTTTTTCCTTTCGTTTTTCGGAAAATTGGAAATTTTTTTGTTTTGTTTTTCGGCAAATTGGAAATTATTTGATTTTGTTTTTCGGCAATTTTGAAATTTTTTCCTTTCGTTTTTCGGAAAATTGGAAATTTTTTTGTTTTGTTTTTCGGCAATTTTGAAATTTTTTCCTTTCGTTTTTCGGCAAATTGGAAATTTTTTATTTGGTTTTTCGGCAAACTGGAAATTTTTCAATTGTGTTTTTCGGTAAATTGGAAATTTCTTGGTTTTGTTTTTCGGCAATTTGAAAATTTTTACGTTTCGTTTTTCGGCAAATTGGAAATTTTTTTGTTTGGTTTTTCGGCATATTGGACATTTTTTGATTTTGTTTTTCGGCAATTTTGAAATTTTTTAGTTTCGTTTTTCGGAAAATTGGAAATTTTTTTGTTTTGTTTTTCGGCAATTTTGAAATTTTTTCCTTTCGTTTTTCGGAAAATTGGAAATTTTTTTGTTTTGTTTTTCGGCAAATTGGAAATTTTTTGATTTTGTTTTTCGGCAATTTTGAAATTTTTTCCTTTCGTTTTTCGGAAAATTGGAAATTTTTTTGTTTTGTTTTTCGGCAATTTTGAAATTTTTTCCTTTCGTTTTTCGGCAAATTGGAAATTTTTTATTTGGTTTTTCGGCAAATTGGAAATTTTTCAATTGTGTTTTTCGGTAAATTGGAAATTTCTTGGTTTTGTTTTTCGGCAATTTGAAAATTTTTACGTTTCATTTTTCGGCAAATTGGAAATTTTTTTGTTTGGTTTTTCGGCATATTGGACATTTTTTGATTTTGTTTTTCGGCAATTTTGAAATTTTTTCCTTTCGTTTTTCGGAAAATTGGAAATTTTTTTGTTTTGTTTTTCGGCAAATTGGAAATTATTTGGTTTTGTTTTTCGGCAAATTGGCAATTTTTTCCTTTCGTTTTTCGGAAAATTGGAAATTTTTTTGTTTTGTTTTTCGACAAATTGGAAATTTTTTCGTTTCGTTTTTCGGCAAATTGGAAATTTTTCAATTTTGTTTTTTGGCAATTTGGAAGTAGAAAAAGAAAAATTTGATTGAATCAGAAATTAGAGATGATGAATTTATTAAAGGGGACATGGCACTCTTTGACCCTGTGATTGAAATCAGAGTCCACTTGATCAAAGTGGATAAAAAAGGAGGGGGGGTGGGGTGGGGAATCGTGATGCTGATGAATAACTGTATTTTACTTTTTTTTTCCTTCTTTCTTTTTTTTTGTTTTGCTTTTTTTGCTTTTTCCAATGTTGACTACCTCGTTGTGAAATGTCAGAGTCTGACACAACGTTAAAAGAAGGGGTAGACTGGCGGTAGACGCAGGCTGTGTGGCTGCGGGGGCGGTGACCGCCCGCCAACGCGAATCAATACCCGCAGGAACAGGAACCACCGACCTCTCTCGAAAAGGGGCATGGGAGGAAGGGTGAGGCTAGAGAGAGAGCGAGAGAGAGAGAGAGAGAGGGCAAACACCCCTTTTCTCTCTCTTCCTCTTCTCTCTATCTCTCTCTTTCTCTACTTTACTCTCTCTCTCTTTCACTATTTTAATCTCTCTCTCTCTCTCTTTCTCTACTTTACTCTCTCTCTCTTTCTTTCTCTACTTTATTCTCTCTCTCTCTCTCTCTCTACTTTACTCTCTCTCTCTTTCTTTCTCTCTCTCTCTTTCTCTCTTTCTTTCTCAACTTTTCTCTCTCTCTCTCCCTTCATTATCGAGAGAGAATAAGAGAAAGAGAAAAATAGAGCGAGAGAGAGAGAGAGAGAGAGAAATATAGAAAGAGAAAAATAGAGCGAGAGAGAGAGAGAGAAATATAGAAAAAGAAAAATAGAGCGAGAGAGAGAGAGAAATATAGAAAGAGAAAAATAGAGCGAGAGAGAGAGAGAGAAATATAGAAATAGAGAGGGAAACAGAGAAAGAGAGACAGAAGAGTGAGAGAGAGAGAGGAGAGACTCTCCTTCTCCTGTATTTCCTTCGAGATACGATTAAGGCTAGAAACCTCAAATGGGTTCTTCAAAGATGGATAGATGCTCCTCAAATCCCATTTCCCTCGTCCTCAATAATATTCTCCTCCCACTTCTTGAAAACTTGCCGCGGAAATTCTAGATCAATTAGGTGTGTGTCAAAATTGAATTTCATATCTGATTTTGAAACTCATCTGTTGGCGATGAGAGTTTGCGCTATCAACTTGTTAGATGATAATTGTACAGATTAAGTTTAATAATAGTAATTGGTGGGAAAAGTTTTTCGGTAATTATAGTTGTGGTGATGATGCTGACGATGAAAATAATGATGATAATGATGATGATAATGATACTAACTTTTAGCATAATCGGTGTATGAATAAAGTTTTCTGAATAATAGTGATTGTACACTGTAAAAAGAATGGTATTATAATTTAGAACCAATTTTGGTACTACTAAATCGTAATTTTCTTCTATTTTATTTTTTTTTCTATTTTAATTTTAATTTTTAATTTAATTCTATTTTAATTTTAATTTTTAATTTAATTCTATTTTAATTTTAATTTTTAATTTAATTCTATTTTAATTTTTAATTTAATTCTATTTTAATTTTTTAATGTAATGATGTCACTCTGAGGCCTAACTTCCACAATTATATATATTAATTTTTTCTTAAGGCTAACTTAGGCTATAGCCTAAATCTTTAAGGCACATTTGAGTCGCACCTTTGAAGTAGCCTTGAGCAACGAAAAATTCCCCCCCTTAAAAATTAAGAACCCTACGGAAATTAGAACAAACTTTGCCCTCATCATAATCATCAGAATTTGATTTCTTGACAACATTCCAAATCACTAGTTTACAGCTTTCTCTCTGTCTCTTTTTCTCTATTTCTCTCTATCTCTATTTTCTCTAATCCAATCGCAAATTATCACTCGAAACTATTGCGGTAAAAGGGGGAATGGCATCCAGTGTGTTGATAAATGTCAGAACATTAACCGCTTGAGTTGTAAACGGAACAGGGTTGTTTGGGTGCTGTCGTCGAGGCGTCTCGTTTATATTACGCCCGGAGGTAAATCGAGTTGCCTTAGGTCACGGTGGCACGAGAACGGAAGGATTTTCCCCCTTTTGGAGAGGAGATCCGAGGGTTGAATAGAATCAGAATGTCTGTATGTGTGTGTATGAGAGAGAGAGAGAATTCCCGGCTTTGGCGAGAAGCCCGACTTCGATGCTATCAACCTCGACCACAAACACCGATTCACGACCACTTTAAGGGAGTAGTCTGTTTACCACCCCGACGACATGTCCGCAACACTTGAGAATACCGGTAGAATACCCAAATTCCCCCCTGTGGGATTTTTTCTATCCATTTACAAAAAAAAATAAAAACACACAAGGGGAAATTGTATGATGATAATAATTTCATTTTAAAATGAAACGAAGCAACAAAACTTGTTAGGCGGTAAATTATATTAGGATCCGATTAAAATTTCCGCCATCATTACATCGCCTCGAGTCACTGGAAAATTAATAATTATTATTAATTTCCCCGGAAATTCGAAATTATATACCTTTTTTTCTAAACTTTAAAACAATTTCGTTTTTGCTTTTTAATTTAGAAATTGGATTTTGTAATTCAATGGTGATTAATTTCGGTATCGTGTCTGATGAGAGGCAAAACGAGAGGAGGCGCTAGAGGGAAACAAACCTAGAGGGAAATGTCGGAAGGGTTAACACACTAAACGGATTAAATGATACATAGTTGTGACCAATTTACCAAGAGGAGATTAGCGAGATAATGGATGCTTGTGGATTTTGGAATTGATTGCCAAGATTGAAAATAAATACTGAGAAAACAAAAATGGAAAGATTTTTTTTTTTGGTGTGAAATATTGGCAGAGTTCTGCTGTATTATTTATGCCTGGAGGAAGAGAATTTCATGGTACTTTAGTGAACTGTGAAGAGCAAGTCTAAATAATTTAGATCCTGGAGAATAGTACAGCATTCTCTTGATGAATAATTGAAATTTTTTCCGAATAAAAACTCTTCTTTTATTTTTACTAATGAATTGATAAAAAAATTGTTTCAGTCGCCGGGTGTGATGCCATTCTATGGTGATAGTGGAACGGGTTTCCGACCTGCAGCCGGTTTTGGAAATACGGTTTGGCATCAGGGTGTGGGAACAGTGACAGTTGAAGCGACACCAACAACATGGCCGCCGCAACAGTTTATTCAACAAATCCCAGCGCCGAATCAATTGGAGGAATTGAGGTATCATCCGCAGTATAGTGCCGCGACGCCCTATCATCCCCAACCAGTGACCTATCAACAACAAACATTCATAACGACCGATCAGTCTGCATTCCAACGGGCCGGATCAACGGGCCAATATACAATAACCGGACAGCCATCGCCATTGGCAACAGTCGCCCCGCAGAATACCACAACCACCCCCCAGAGACCTCTAAACGGTCAATTTATGGAACCAGCCGTCACTCCTGGTCAAGTCGGTTACGAAAGACAGGAGTATGTCAATGGATATCAACAACAGGTGAGCATCCATTCACTGGAATTTGATATGCTTTGATGTCGTCCGACTTTCCCACCAGAAGATCCCACCAGTAAATCACTTTTTAGACAAAAAAAATCAATGGAGTTTTGCTAAATCAGCTCTCATGCCAAAAAAAAGACCGGGGGCCCCATTATTTAAAGCACTGCTTCGATTTTAAGTTACAGATCGAATGATCCTCTTTTCAGGACGTGACAATGGCACCGCCACCAGCGACAACACCCACCAGTCGCAGCAGTTCCGTTCACATGGACTCTCAACCACAGCAGCCTCAACAGTCACCCTCAGACACACAGGTTGTGAAAGG
Organism: Leptopilina drosophilae; assembly: GCA_032873175.1. Lineage (NCBI taxonomy): Eukaryota > Metazoa > Arthropoda > Insecta > Hymenoptera > Figitidae > Leptopilina > Leptopilina drosophilae. The sequence continues at coordinate 7,834,922 of CM065486.1, forward strand.
CTTCGCGACAATCGCCGCCACTAATGTGTCGGGAAACGAGATGCCTGGGTATCCACTTCAACAGGGCCCACAGAGTTTACACAACTCTAACGGATATCCAGGCTATCAGGAAATGGGTCAAAATCAGTGGCAAGAGCGTACCGAAACTCGCCACATTTGGTCCGATAATAACCAAGATGGCAAAATCCCCTGGTCGGAAAGTGATTTACAAACCTCGGCAAAAGAAAGAGCCGACAGTCACATGAACTGGGAGAGTACGGACAATTCCCACAAAGACAATTCCCAAACGTGGCAAAATCCCCGGCTCACTCCGTCCCAACAACAAGTTTGGCCCCAACACTCGCCAAAACTGCCCGAACATCAAAACACCCAAAGAATCCCTTCGCAAAATACCTGGCCGCAGAATACCCCCGTTGGCCAGGACCAAAACACCGCTCAAAATTCAAGACTGACCCCCTCGGGACAATGGCAGCAGCAGCAGCAACAACAACAACAAAAGGTCGAACAAAATCCCCGACTGACGCCATCGAATCAAATGACCTGGCCCGACACGCCTACTAGTCAACCCAACTGGTCACCGAACAGCATGAAGAGCGACGGTGGTCAACCGCAACAATGGGACTCCCAACCGAGTCCCAGACGGACCCCCGGCGCCAATCCCCCCTGGCCCGGTCAATCCACCCCCCAGGAGGCCAAACTCGAACAATGGTCCCCCAGGTCCGCCGAGAATCCCACCTGGGCCCAACAATCCTCGAAGCAGGAAATGCAAAACTCCGGCGAGAGAATCATTTGGCAGGAGGCCAAGAACGGCTTCGACAATCCGGAAGAGTACCCCACCAATCAGCGCGTCAATCTCAACAGTCGCCTAAAGTCCATGATCCTCAACAAGCAACACCAACTGCAGAATCAGCCCGGCAGACACCAGAATCAAATAAGCATTCAGGGCCAACAGAATCTGCAGGGCCAGAACCAACTGCAGAACCAAAATCAGTTGCAGAATCAAAATCAGTTGCAGAACCAAAGTCAATTGCAGAGTCCGAACCCGATGCAAAACCAGAATCAACTGCAAAGTCCGATGCAAAGTCCGAACCCAATGCAGAATCAAAATCAACTGCCGAATCAAAATCAGATGCAGAACCAAAATCAGATGCAGAACCAAAATCAGATACAGAACCAGAATCAGATGCAGGGTCAGCAAAACCAGATGCAAAGTCAGCAAAACCAGTTGCAAAGTCAGCAGAACCAGTTGCAAAGTCAGCAAAACCAGATGCAAAGTCAGCAGAACCAACTGCAGGCACAGCAGAATCAACTGCAAAGTCAGCAGAACCAACAACAACAGCAGCAACAGCAGCAAAATCAGATGCAGTCGCACCACTTGCATCACCAAGTGCGCAGTCAACACACCAACGGAAGTAGTAAGGAATTTCCGAACGACGATCGAGGGCGCGATTCGCACGAGAACGAAAAACTGCAGGACAAACGTGACTACAATCCGGGAATGATGAGTGAATCAATGACCGGTAATTTTTTATTGCATAGCCACCACCATCGGGTCGATAAATTGCCCGACGGTGGTGGCTTATGGGAGTGGACTGGTGGCGGACCAATGAATCCCGAAACTGGAAACAAACCCACAGTGACTGGTTCCAAAAGTCCAGAAATCTACAATACAAATCGGATAATAAAAATCGAAACCAACGAGGACACTGAAGTCATAAGCAATCAATTGCCAACGACACCTATCAAAATTGAACCCGAGCAAATTGCCGAACGGACAAATTGGCAAAATCCAAAGACCAACTTCGTTTGGCAGGACACGAAATTGCAACAGGATGAAAGATCCGATAGTGAAATTATCAAAAACGAAGAGGCAAACAGTCCGAAGAGTAATACGTCGACGAGCACTAAGTCGCAAGATCAACTGGAGAAGATCAAGAATAATGTGAGGACGGAAGTACCCGACTGCAGCTGCTTCCCTCCGGATAAATGTGAGTTGCCATTTATTCAGTTGTACGACAACACTAACAACGAGAGAACACACTAACCAAAAATCCCTCCAACAACAACAAAAAATACATTTTTTTGAATGAGACTAATAAACACGGCTGGTAGAACAAAACAATATCTAAGTAGGGGCAGAGGAAATTTAATGCCGGATTTATTAAGACGGCATACTTTCGCTTACCCCTGCTTTTGATGTAGCAAATAGAAAAATCAGAGACGACGTCAAGTAAAAATGTTCCAAAAAAAAACAAAGGTCCACCGGAACCTGGATCGTATTACACACATCTCGGTGCGGCGGCCAGTCTTCCAGAATTGAGAAACGACCTGGAACGACGCACCGGCCTCAAGGGTAACGCTATTAGGTTCGAAAAGGTCATCTACACTGGGAAGGAGGGCAAAACAACGCAGGGATGTCCGATGGCGAAATGGGTGAGTTATTTTTTAGACAAGGGAAGATTTGCCCAAATCACTAATTCACTAATAACAAAACTTGAGAAAGTGGATACTAACGGATCTTTATTTACAGATTCTTCGTCGATCTGGAGTGGAGGAGAAGATTCTGACGATTGTGAAACATCGGCAAGGTCATGAGTGTGCTACCGCTTGGATTGTAGTTGCGGTCGTCGCTTGGGAGGGTGTTCCCTCCCACGAGGCTGATCGGATCTACTCTCTACTGACGCACAAACTCAATCGATTCGGTCTCCCAACAACCAGACGATGTGGCACCAACGAGCCCAGGACTTGTGCCTGTCAGGGCCTCGATCCCGATTCCTGCGGTGCGAGCTTCTCCTTCGGATGCTCCTGGTCCATGTACTACAATGGCTGCAAATACGCCAGGAGCAAGACTGTCAGGAAGTTCCGGCTTTCCGTCAAGTCAGAGGTATTTTGATAGTAATCTCTTATTTCAGTGATCTATCGTCCCCCAATTCGGCGTCCGTTACGGTAATTTAGACAAACCTTTGGTTAACGGACATCTGAATTTTCTAGAACTATTTTCTAGAATTTTATTGATGAATCTATTTTCAGGAGCAAGAGGTGGAGGAGCGGATGCACGTGTTGGCGACTCTACTGTCGCCGTTGTATCTGAGCCTGGCTCCTGAGGCTTTTAACAATCAGACCCAGTTTGAGAGGGAAGCCAGCGACTGTAGACTGGGTTTCAAGCCCGGAAGACCATTCTCCGGGGTGACGGCTTGCATCGACTTCTGCGCCCACTCACATCGGGATCTGCACAACATGAACAACGGTTGTACGATCGTTGTGAGCCTAACGAAACACAGAACTTTGTCGAAACCCGAGGACGAACAGTTGCACGTCCTGCCATTGTACATCATGGACGAGACGGACGAATTCGGCTCCAAGGAAGGCCAGGAGGAGAAGATCCGCGCCGGTGCCGTCGACGTTCTGACCAAGTAAGTCCCAACCAAAAACCTTCCTAAAAAGTTCCACAAAGAAAAAAAGGTGTTAACTAACCCTAATGATTCCAGATATCCCTGCGAGGTTCGAGTCCGTTCGGTGCCCCTCCAGCCCTGTAGACGACACGGAAAGAAGCGGAAGGAAGAGGAACCCGAAACGGTTCACAAGAAGGAACTATTGAAGAACTTCCCCGAACATCAAAGACGGGACCCACAGATCCACATGGAGATGAATACCGAATTCATCGGAATGGAGAGTTCGAGGGTAATGGACGCCCAGTTGCAGAGCTCCCACGTCTCGTCCACAGTGCTCGACAGTCCGGTCTCCATGTACCAGGGCTGGGGCTACCAGAACGATCAGCAATGGAACCGCAACTGGATCGATCAGCGAAAGAACAACTGGCTCAATCCCTGGAACGACTACCACTTCGGGGGTTTGGAGCGGGAAATGAAGGTCGTACCCGACAGTACAAGTCTCGATGACACCAGACCCAGAAGCCAGAGCACTGAATCCGATTACAGAACCCCCCCGAGGACCGTAAACTCAACACCGGAATCTCAAGTCCTCTCGCCAAGAAACCATCCACCACGCGGTGGGACCCCGGCGTCTTTTTCCAGCTCCGGCTACTACTCCAATCCACTTTCTAATTCTTCCTCACATAGCAACAGTTCACTTCCAAACGAGTTGTACAGTCCAAAAAGTTTTCCCGAGCAGCAACGATTCACTCCTAACACTCCGGACGTCAGGGGTAGGATAGATTATCCAAATCCTTACGATCAGCGAACAGGGAAAAACACCGAAGTGTTCCGCAACTTCGAGGGTACCACCGGGGGATTCATACCTAAGGATAGAACACCCGTCGAGTCTAGGGATTATCAACAAAATCAGTATTTACCATCCATCTACCAAGTACCGCAACATTCTGAACTTCCAATCGACGGTACGAAGACGATCGATCTCCATCATCCGTTCGCGGATCCACACACCTGGCCTGATAGACGACAAAATCCGATGCCGAGGGAGAATCCAAAGTGGCACAATCAGATACCTGAAGCCTCGCCCTTTCGGGTACCGAAAGGAAGACCACCTTCGCGAACAACTCCAATTGTCGACCCAAACATGTTTCCAAATCCGTTCGTGAAGACTTTTCTAAAACCCCAGGAACCGAGACAAACTGTGGAGACGAGGCCGGAGAATCCTTGGCTCACATGGCCGCAGGAGCCGGAAATGAAGGACATCCATCATCCAATGTCCGGTCTGCGACCCTTTCCCCACTACGGTTATCCAGTCTTCGAAAAAACCTACCCTAACTTTGAGGGTTACAACTACCATCATCAGTACCATCATCAAGCCGACTATCCACCACAAATGTATCAACAAAAGAGGGACAACTATCATCCCTCGTATCAAGTGCCGCAAGGCGTCCCACCGCCATATCATCATCATCAGGGTTTGAATCCGTCCTGGCGTTGGGAGAAACCTCAATGGGAGATCTACGGTCCACCATCGTATTTTCCAGTTCTTCCTGATCCACCGCCAAAGGCCGAGCCACTTGGCGAAGTTGCGGACTTCTCCGACAATGAGGAATGCTTCAAGGACGCACAAATGGGCGGCGTGGCCATTGCCCTCGGTCACGGTAGTGTTTTATTCGAGTGCGCTAAACACGAAATGCACTGCACCACGGCTCTCAAGAAACCCAATCGACTCAGTCCAACGAGAATCAGTTTGGTGTTCTATCAGCATCGAAATCTCAATCGTGGTAAACACGGTTGGGAGGAGTGGGAGGAGAAGATGAGACTTAGGAAATTGGGAATCACCAGTGCGAGTGGCACGACGACAACTACCAACGTTCAGACGTCGACTACAGTCTCCAGTCCTGGTGTTTCGTCAGGTAAATTCATAATTTGCTAGAAGTTTGGTTGGAGGTTTTCTGACTGGAGAGAATGTCGGTAATTGCCGATAGTAGATTTCTGTAATTGTTTTTTCATCACTATTCGATTAATTTGTACCTGGACGGTATGCGAGAGAAGCATGAAATTAATCAGGATTGTCGGTAATTGCCGGTAAGAGATTCCTGTAATGGTTTTTTGAATCATTTAGAACAAAAACATCTAATTATGATCAATTCTCTTCTGTTAACGACGACTTAATGTTGATATGCGAATTCTAAAGAAGTCCAATGTCGGTAATTGTCGATAAAAGATTTCTATAACTGGTTTTTCGGACTTTTCCAAACAAAATTTTTAAATTCCGCTAATTTTGAGTATCCCAAACTCAAATGAGTGGGTTTTGAGTGAAGAAATGAATAAGTAAACGAATTCGAAGCATGGAAAATGTCGGCAATTGTCGGTAACAGGTTTCTGTAATTCATTTATCAAATTTTTCCCGCAAAAATTCACAATTTCGGTGAATTGTGTTCGCTAGTGTTCAAAAAGACTCGTTGTCGGTAAATATCGGTAACAGATTCCTGTAACGTCTTTTTTCTCCTTTTCGAACTAAAACTTACATTTACGCTAATTTCTTCTATTAAAACGTCAAATTTTGTGAATTTAGCAAAATGTCGGTAATTGTCGGTAACAAGTTTCTGCAATTGATTTATCAAACTTTTTCCCAACCAAATTCACAATTTTGCTGAAATTCTCGTCTCACAGTGTTCAAAAAGACTCTTTGTCGGTAAAGATCGATAACAGATTCCTGTAAAGTCAATTTTTCTCTTCTTCGAACTACAACTTACATTTACGCTAATTTCTTCTATAAAAACGTCAAATTTTGTGGATTTAGCAAAATGTCGGTAATTGTCGGTAACAGGTTTCTGCAATTGATTTATCAAACTTTTTCCCGCCAAAATTCACAATTTCGCTGAATTTCTCGTCTTCTAGTGTTCAAAAAGACTCGTTGTCGGTAAATATCGATAACAGATTCCTGTAACGCCTTTTTTCTCTTCTTCGAACTAAAACTTACATTTACGCTAATTTCTTCTATAAAAACGTCAAATTTTGTGTATTTAGCAAAATGTCGGTAATTGCCGATAGTAGATTTCTGTAATTGCTTTTGCATCATCACTTTGCAATTAATTTGAATCCGGACGGTACGAGAGAGAAGCAGGACATCAAAAAGGACTCAATGTCGATAATTGCCGGTAACAGATACCTGTAATGGTTTTATGAATAAGTTAGAACAAAAACTTCCAACTATGATTAATTATTTTCTGGTAAAGTCGGCTGAATGCCTATTATGCGAATTCTAAAGGACTCCACAGTCGGTAATTGTCGATAAAAGATTCCTGTAACTGCTTTTTCAAGCTTTTCCAAACAAAATCGTAAAATTCCGCTAACTTTTAGTATCCCAAGGTCAAATAAGTGGGTTTCGGGTGAAGGAATGAATGAGGGAATGAATTCGAAGCACGAAAAATGTTGGTAATTGCCGGTAAAAGATTTCTGTAATGGTTTTATGAATCGTTTTAGAGCAAAAACTTTCAAATATGATCAATTATTATTTGGTAATGTTGACTTAATGCTTGATATGCGAATTCTAAAGGAATCCAATGTCGGTAATTGTCGATAAAAGATTCCTGTAATCGTTTTATGAATCTTTTCAGATAAAAAACTTCCAAATACGATCAATTCTTCTCTGTTAACGTCGACTTAATGCTTAATATGCGAATTCTAAAGGACACCAATGTCGGTAATTGTCGATAAAAGATTCCTGTAACTGGTTTTTTTTCAAACTTTTCCCAATAAAATCTTAAAATTCCGCTAACTTTTAGTATTCTAAGAAAAAAGGAGTGGGTTTTGAGTGAAGGAATGAATAAGGAAACGAGTTCAAAGCATGGAAAATGTCGGTAATTGTCGATAAGAGATTTCTGCAATCGTTTTATCAAACTTTTTCCCGCTAAAATGTACATTTTCGTTAATTTCTCGTCTCCTAGTGTTCTAAAAGACTCAATGTCGGTAAATATCGATAACAGATTCCTGTAACGTTTTTTTTTTTTTGAACTAAAACTTACATTTTTCCCGATTTTTTCTATTATAACGTCAAATTAGTGGATTTAGCATGAAAAAACTTTTTACAGATAAACATTAAAAATTTTACAAGACCTAATGAAATATTTCTTTTCCAGGTGCTGATAAAATTCCAAATTCCGAGTCAATGCTGAGGTCTTCCACCAGCACCACAATCACCTAAACGACAAAAAAAATCTCCAATTGCAACACTGCATAATAACCGAAAAGTGCCAAGAACAAAAGGAAGCCAACGATGCGGCTCAAAGAAGACGAGATCTAGTCAACAGTGAATTTAAACAAAAATCAAAAAAAGAATAAAAAACCGACTTTTCCTCATCAACTGTGGATTGAAATTCTCCAAAACAAAAAATATTGTCTCAATCCAAACTGCCATTTTTAAAAAGAGGTCAATCATTTTTTTTGACTCTTGACTCTAAACTACATCATTCCCACCCCAAAAAAAAAAAATTTCAGGGGCTTCCCAATTTTTTATACTCTTCTTTTTTCTAAAGGAAAAAAAAATGCGAAGTCAAATTGAGGCTTAAAATCCGCTAAATCTGCGGTTACACGTCCTGCTCTTACTAAGACTTTATGCGATTTCTCGCTGTTTACATAAATAGCACTCATCAAATTTTACTTTCTTTTTTCTAAAAAAAAAAAAAATATTATTATTAGCTAGTCGTCAGGTTCAAAAGCGCGTTTCTCGAAAGTGCGCACAAAAAAAAGTCCGAGCCTCCTTATTATAAAGAAACAAAAAAAAAAAATACTTTTTTGCTCAGTTCAGGATCGATAAACCGGAACGAAAAAAAATACTCATTTTTAAGACTTTTTTTCTAAATACGAAGAAAAAATATTTTTATCTATTTTTAGGTGACAAATGCTCATTTTTTTCAAAGGGGGTATTAGCAACAAAAAAAAAAATTCTTGGGACCAAGTTTTCTTTTCGTCTCAATTTTTCCGAAAATAGATCCCTCTCCCTTTTTTTTTTAATTATATATTTATTCGTTCTGGTTTGTTTCGCTCCAGGCAAAAATCGAAAAAAGACTGCATTTCGACAGTTTATTTTCTTTTTTTAAAAAAGTGTAGTTACTGCACAATTCACACTTTCGAGATTAAAGAAAAAAAAATGAAATGATCTCAAAGTTTTTATTTTAGAAAAAAAATCCTTTGTACATTTTTTTTAATAAAACGCTAACGTATTTATTTTGCACACTCTCTTTAGCACCCGTTATTATAATTATATAAATATATATACATAATTATATATATATATATATCTATAGAATATTAAGTGCGACGTGACTCAGTACAAAGACAAAGAAAAAAAAATTTTTTTTCAAACAAAAAAAAATGGAATGTTGAATGCTTGAGGGAAAAAAAAGTAATGAGTGAATGATTTTAAGAAAACTGCAAAAATGCTCGCAATTGTCCAAAAGAAACTGACATGAGAAAAGAAAAAATTGTAAATGGAGTCTGCGCAGAGAAAAAGGACGCTAACCTCAAAAAAAAAATTTTCCGCGCACACTCCCCTCGATTGTCAGTCTCCACAGTTGTCACTTATTTTTCTTTCGACGAAAAAGTGGAGTCTAATTTATATTTTTTATTATTTTTATTCCTTACTATATATTAATTTCGAAAAAAAAATCATTTTGTAAATACTAGGAATTTTAGATTTTTCTCCCCCTGTCCAAAAAAAAAAATTTTCCCAATTTTATACATATATAAATAAATGAATATATATATATAAAAAGAAAGGAACTTTACAAAAGTGTGTGAGAGAGAAAAAAAATTGAATGAGTGTTTTTCTTTCTTTTCTATTATTATTAATATTATTATTATTATTTATTTATTATCCCCCACTTTGTTTTAGATAAAAAAAAAATTAGGCTGATTTTCTTTGTCGACGACACACGAAAATGAATTTAAAAACAAAAAATTGTGTATGGACGGAAAAATTTTGTCCATTTTGTGTCCCCCCCCCAACTCCCTTTAAAGTATTATAAGAATCATTAATATATTATCATCAATTATCGCATACAATAATTAGTAATATAATCTAATTTAATTGATTATTTATTAAGTTTTTTGACATGAAAAAAAACTAGTATCTATTTTTAAGTAAAAAGTTGGAGTGAGGCAAAAACGCCGAAATGCAGCAAAATGAACAAAAAAAAAAAGAAAATTGTATCAAAAAGTGACAATTTTTGATTTTTTAAGACGCGATAGTGAAAAAAAGGAAAAATGAAATTAAAAATAAAAAAAATGCGCATTCCGCTAGCGTTTCCTTCCGACTAATTCTAATCTATTCCAAATTTTTCTGTATAAGCTAAGTTTTCATAATTTTTTTTTCTTGCTCTTTTATTTCAAACTTTATAATTGAATCGTATAATGTAATATTGTAAGGACGGACAGAGTTGAAAATATACTCTCAATTATTTTCTTTTTCTTTTACAATAATTTATCTAGCAAATAAAAAATTGCGAAAAAAAAGTCATATTGGTAATTGAGAAAAAAAATGTATTTTATATTAACGCTCACAAAAGAAAGCAACTACAGTACAACGTTTCACCTTCTAATGCGCCAGTCTCTCTTAGAATTAATTACACAAAGCGTTCGTTTTTCAAATTTTTATTTTTTGATTTTCAAATTACTTTTTTTCTTTATTTTGCGTCTCGTAAATTTTAATTGAAGCAGAACAATTTTCTTCTCAACGAAAAGTGAATATTTTCGAAGTAGTGAAATTTTGACACCGAAGAAACAATTTTTCCTTGGGGAAAAAAATTTTTCTTATCGACAAAAAGGCAAAAACAAAAGAAAAATTTTCCTTTTGTCAAAAAAAAAATCGTTTTTGACAATTAAAAAATTTTTCTTTGCTGTCAAATATATTTTCGTATATTTCTTCTCTTATTACTTAACGAAGAAATAACAGAAAAATTAAAATCATTTTCAAAACCAAATTCTGTTAAAAAAAACTATTTTAACATTTTCAAAAAATTTTCATTTGAAATTGAATTTATAATAAAATTGTTCAAATTTCATTTTTAAAAAATATTTTCCACAAATTTTCAATACAAAAAATTTTTCTTTCAATTTTTTTGTTTCCATATTATCCAGTTTTGAAAAACTGTTTTTAAAAACGTAAAAATAAAGAAAAACTATAAATAGAAAGAAAATACTAAGCGTGAAAATTAAATAACGAGACGATGCCAAAATAGTGTTAATGAATTATTTATAATAATTAATTATAATGTTAATGAGATTTACGTGTATAATGAATAAAAAAAAAATAAAATAAAAATAAACGAAACTATCAAAGCTAAAGTATTTCTAAGAATAAAAAAAAATCATTTGTAAAAGTAATAAATATATTAACTTAACTAAAAAAAAAGATGAGACATAAAATTGACAATTTTAAAAAGTGCGAAAAAGAAAAAATGAAAGCGAACGTGGGTTTAAAAGTAAAACAAGTTGAAAAAATGTATTTTTTCTTCCAAAAAAAAAAAAAATAAATAAATAAATAAATAAAATAAAACGCCAAAATAATGAATGAAAAAAAAGATGCCATTTTGTTTTATACGAAAAATCCAATGAGAAAAATCGAGAAAAAAAAACTTTTTTAAAAAATGCTATAATGGGAGAAAAAATTATGTAAAATGTGTAGTAGCGAAACGAAAAAAAAAATAAAAATAAATAAATAAATAAAAATGTCTGTCCCGGATGAAAAATTTGACGCGGAAAAATCTACTCGAATATTTTCCAAATTATTATTATTATTACTATTAATTAATTAATATATTGAAACGAATGGAATGCGAATAGAAATGGAAAAAAATTTTTCATCTGGGATAATGTATGTGTGTGTAAACATGTCTTGTCCGCCTTATGAAGCAACATTACAATAGGAGAAAAAAAACAATATTTGTAGATTACAATAACAATTTGAAAATAAACAATAGAAATAATAAATTTTCGCTGTGTATTTCTTCATTTTTTTGTGAAAAAAAGAAAACCTTTCCCCAATTTTTTTTATTGAACAAAAAACAATGTTAAAAATAAAATAGTCAAATCAAAATAATTTAACAAAAAAAAATAAAAAGTCGAATAAAAAATAAAAAAGATTACTAAAAGAATAAAAAAAAATAAGTATTGTGAAAATTGAAAAAAATAATAAAGTCAAATAAAAAAATAAAAATAATATGAAAAACGAAAAAAAATAATATTGAAAATTGAATAAGAATTGGAAATTAAAAGTAAGAATTGAAAATTAAATGTAAGAATAGAAAAACATTTTTTTCCAAATAATTTTTTAATTAAAATATTAAAAGAAGTTTAGAAAACATTAAATTAAAAGTATTTTAAAAAATAAAAATGCGGAGCAAAAAAATAAAAAAACGAAAAAAGTAAAAAAGAAAATAATGTAAAAATGTAGTACAAATAAATGTTTTCAAAATATTCTGAAAAATAAAAAAAGTTGAATACATATTAAATTTAAAAATTGAAAAGAAGAATTAAAAATATAGAAAAGAGTTAAATAATAATATCAAAATGAAATATAATTACTTGAATAAAAATTAAAGCGGGAAAAAATATAAAAAATCAGAATGCAGAAAAATAAAAAAAGAGAAGCCGAATATAATAAAAAATTATCAATTAAAAAATCAAATAAAAAAATAAATATAAAAAAGTAAAATAAGAAAATACCATGTAACGCGTATAAGACAATTTAATTAAAAGTAAGATTAAAAAAAATTTTTTTTTAATATTTTAATATTTATTATTTCAAATAATTAAAAAATTAAAAGAATTTTAGAAAATATTAAATAAAAAGTATTTCAAAAAATAAAAATGACGAATAAAAAGTGAAAAGTAAATAAGCAAATAATGTAATATAAAAAAATATTTACAAAATATTCTGAAAAATAAAAAAAGTTGAATACATATTAAAATTGAAAATTGAAAAGAAGAATTAAAAATATAGAAAAGAGTTAAAAATAATAATATGAAATAAAAAATAATTACTCTAAAAAAAATTAAAGCGGAGAAAAATATAAAAAATCAGAATGCAAAAAAATAAAAAAAGAAAAAAATATTCTATAAGAAGTTTAACAATTAATTAAAAGAGAATCTAAACAAGCGAATAAATTAAAATAAACTGAAAAAAAATCAAATAAAAAAATAAATATGAAAAAGTAAAATAAGAAAATACAATGTAAAGCGTATAAAACAATTTAATTAAAAGTAAGATTAAAAAAATTTTTTTTAAATATTTTTTTAATTAAAATATAAAAAGAATTTTAGAAAATATTAAATAAAAAGTATTTCAAAAAATAAAAATGACGAATAAAAAGTGAAAAAGTAAATAAGCAAAAAATGTAATATAAAAAAATATTTACAAAATATTCTGAAGAATAAAAAAAGTTGAATACATATTAAAATTGTAAATTGAAAAGAAGAATTAAAAATATAGAAAAGAGTTAAATAATAATATAAAATATAATTTCTCTAATAAAAAATAAAAAGGAAAAAAGTTTTAAATAAAAGAAATGCAAAAAAAGAGTAACCGAATATTATGAAAATTTTTCAATTAAAAAATCGATTAAAAATTGTAGAAAACATTTTAAAAAGGCTAATAATAAATTAAAAGAAACTAAATTAAAAGAGAATCTAAAAAAAAACGAATTAATTAAAATGAACAGAAAAACAGAAAAAAATAAATAAATATAAAAAAGTAAAGGAAGAAAATAAAAACAAAGTTGAAGAAAATAAAAATATAAAAAAACGAATAAATTAAAATGAACGGAAGAAAGTAAAAAAAAAAATAAATAAATATAAAAAAGTAAAGGAAGAAAATAAAAACAAAGTTGAAGAAAATAAAAATATAAAAAAAACGAATAAATTAAAATGAACGGAAGAAAGCAAAAAAAAAAAATAAATAAATAAATAAATATAAAAAAGTAAAGGAAGAAAATAAAAAAAAGTTGAAGAATATAAAACTATAAAAAAAACGAATAAATTAAAATGAATTGAAATGAAAAGATAAATAAATATAAAAAAGTAAAGGAAAAAATAAAAAAAAAGTTTCAGAAAATAAAAATATAAAATAACAGTTTAATAAAAATAATAAATTTAAAATGAAAAAATAAATATACATGAAAATAATAATAATAATAAAAAATAACAATTTAATACTTTGAGAATGAACATAAAAAATAAAATTCAGAATTTATATTTCAAAAAAAAAAAAAAAATTTTTTTCCAAATACATTTTTGAAAAGATTTAAAATAACGCGAGGCGTATGAATTTTATGAGCAAAAATGGTAATCCTCATTTTCATCTTTACGATTCGACAATTGGTTACATAATATAGAAAGTGTATGACCAGAAACGGCGTGATTCTTTTATAGTCTTTAAAGAAACCGTCGCGTAAATCATTGAAGCGTTTTACTTCTTCTTCTTCTTCTTCTTATTCTTCTTTTTTTCTGCCCTTGCAAGCACAGAACACAATTGTTTCAGAGATTTCAACTTTTTCTCCTTTGCAATTCTCTTAAACTATTTTTTTTTCATTTAAACGCTAAAATAAATTTTTCTTCAACGAAACCACAAAATAGTTAATTTTTGGTGAATATTTATTTTTTTATAATTTGGAAACATTGGAAATTAAAAAAAAAAATTTTTGAAGTAGAGTAAATCGAAATAAAATAAATAAATAAAAAAAAAATTGGAAAGATAGTGAAAAAGTAGATAAATAAATATAAAAATAGTAAAAGAATAAAATTAATAAGTAGATAAAATAGATAAAAAAGTAATCGAGTCACAGTGGCTGCATGGTAACTCTCATGCACTTTACATCCAAGGTCTAGGGTTCGATCCCACATCGGAACAAATTTTTCTAAAACAAAAATAATAAAAAAAGTAAATAATGAATAAAGGGGAATTAAATAATAAACAAATATGAAATAAAAAAATAATGTTAAGTAAATATCTAAGTATTTAATTAATAAATAAACATATAAATAAACATATAAATAAACATATAAATAAAAACATATAAATAAACATATCAATAAACATATCAATAAAAATATAAATAAACAAATAATAAAAAAACAAAATTATAAATTACCAAAAAAATACTAAAGAAGCAGCAAGGAAATAATAGCTAAAAAAGAAAACAGTAAAAAGAAAAGAAAGGAAGAAAACAGTAAAAATTAAAAAAGAAAGAAAAAGTAGTAAACATTTTATAAACAAATAGTAAAGAAGTTTTTAAAAAAATTATAAGTAAATAAAACATAAATAAATACATAGTAAATAAATAATAAATAAATAAATTAAGGAAATGAAACGTAAAAAAATAATTAACAAGTTATGAAAAAATAAATAAGCAATAAATAAATAAATAAAAATAAAACGAAAAAAACAATGCAGTAGAAAAATAATGAGAACATAAAAAACTAATGAAAAAATAATAGAGAAATAAATAATAAAAAAAATATTAGCAGTAAATAGTTTACATAAAAAATAAATACAAAGAATAAAATAAAAAATAATTTCCAACAAATTTCCCAATAAATTTCCAATATTTGGTAAAAACCTTTTCTTACCTTTCATCTTCTACTAATCTCAATAAAATACTAAAAAAAAATTTTTTTCTTATTTGAAAATTAATTTTCTTTCTAAAAAAAAATTTAGAAGCACTGCGCATGCGTGGGTGGGGGTCCCGAAAGACCTCGCGGGCACTAAACGTAAATCATTTCGAATGAACCGCATAAAAATCCCAATGGAAGTACTATATACTCTCTCAGGGTTCATAAAAATTATTTCCACGCAGTATAATTGCGTGCCGGCATTGTCTTTTCTTTTCATTTACTTTCCATTTGCCCTTTCATTATAAACAAGTACTTTTAATTTTCATATGAATTTTAATTTATTTATTTTCTTACACATACGAAACATACCACCAAAATATTGATAAAATTCATATATTAAAGAATAGTAAGAAAAATTTAAAATCGTATTTTTTCAATAATTTTAGAAAAAATTTTTTTACGGTGTAAAAATATCGACATTTTTTGTTATTTCTGATGAAAATAAAATTTAATATCAAATTTGTAATCAGAGACACTAAAAACTCAAAATTTGAAAATTTTCAGGAAGTCCGACTTATTTTCAATTTTCCGTCCGCCATATTGGATCCACCATTTTGAATTTTGAAAATCAGACCTCAAATACGTAATCAGCGACCAAAAAAACCCCCAAGTGACGAATTTGGAGAAAATCCGGTTAATTTTTTATTTTGCGCCCGTTATATTGGATCCGCCATTTTTAATTTTGAAAATCTGACACCAAATTCGTAATCAGCGACCCAAAAAACCCCAAAGTGACAAATTTAAAGCAAATCCGTCTAATTTTTAATTTTGTGTCCGCCATATTGGATCCACCATTTTTAATTTTGAAAATCTGACCCCAAATTCGTAATCGGCGACCCAAAAAATGCCTAACCCACAAATTTAAAGCAAATCCGTCTAATTTTTCATTTTGCGTCCGCCATATTGGATCGTCCATTTTGAATTTTGAAAATCTGACTTCAAATATTAAATCCGCCATTTTGAATTTTGAAAATCTGACATCAAATTTGCTTCTTGCGATTTTTGAAACCTCTGAGTATGAAATATTAAGCAAAATCGATTGATTCTTAATTTCTATTCCTCTAGTTGATAAATCGGTTCTAAATATAGATTCCTGCACCAACATTTACCGACACTTTTTTACTCAAGACTCAAACCATAGGGTGAAGATAAAGTGACAACCAGATTATTCATGATTAAGTGGTTTGAGTCTCAGCTAAAAAAATGTCGGTAATTATCGGTGCAGGAATCTGTAGTTAGAAATAACCCTTCTAGGGTTGGAGTCTTGGCTAAAAAGTGTCGGTAAATGTCTGCAGAGAAATTGCTTTCTATGGTTTACGTCTAGGTTAGTAGGTAGTGGTAAATGTCGGTGCAGAAATCTGCAGTTTGAACTTACCTCCTATGTATCGATACAGAAATTGCTTCTATGGTTTGAGTCTAAACTAACAGGTGTCGGTAATTATTGGTGCAGGAATCTGTAGATATAGCTTGCCACCTATGGTTTTAGTCTGGAATAAAATTGTCGGTAATTATCGGTACAGGAATCTGCAGCTATAGCTTGTCACCTATGGTTTGAGTCTGGAATAAAATATTGTCGTTAAATGTCGGTGCAGAGATCTGTAGATAAAAATTACGTTCTCCTACCAGTGCCTGAGCTGCAATGTGACGTTAATTGTCGATGCAGGAATCTGTATTTTAAACTTGCCTCCCAGGGTTTGAGTCCGGGATAAAATTGTCGGTAAATGTCGGTGCAGAAATTCGTAAATAGAAATAACTTTGAACGGTTTGTGTCTAAGCTGAAAAGTGCAGGTAAATATCGGTGCAGGAATCTGTAGATAGTAATTGCTCTCTATGGTTTGAATCTGTGATAAAATTGTCGGTAAAAGTCAGTGTAGAAATCTGCAGACAATAATTGCTTTATACCGTTTGATTCTAGACTTAATAGCTGTTGGTAAATTTCGGTGCAGAAATCTGTAAATAGAAATACTCTTCTACGGTTTCTGTTTGGCATGTAAGGTTTCGGTAATTGTCGGCGCAGGAATTTGTACTTTAAACTTGCCTCCCAGGGTTTGAGTCCGGGATAAAATTGTCGGTAAATGTCGATTCAGAAATTCGTAAATAGAAATAACTTTGAACGGTTTGTGTCTAAGCTGAAAAGTGCAGGTAAATATCGGTGCAGGAATCTGTAGATAGTAATTGCTCTCTATGGTTTGAATCTGTGATAAAATTGTCGGTAAATGTCGGTGTAGAAATCTGTAAACAAAAAATAATTGCATGGTTTGAGTCTCGGCTTAAAAAAATGTAGGTAAATGTCGGTAAATGTCGGTAAAGGAATCTGTATCAAGACTCGGAACTGTATAGTCAAATTTCGCAATATTAAATCCACCATTTTGAATTTTGTAAATACATATATATTTTTCAAATCTAAAACTGCTATTATTTCATACATTTCATATTTATAAAAATAATGTTTATACTTAATAAGTCTTTGTGACCGTAACGATTTATTAAAAAAATTTTTAATAATTAAATAAATATTTAAATCTATAATAATACAATTTTAATATAAAATTTTTTTCTAGATATACGTATATATTTAGAAAAAAATTGTAAAAATTTTGTTTCTGAAAATTATTACCATGTACATACACTAAAACGTATTATATAAGTTATTTTCTTTTTTTTTCTTTTTTTCGGAAAAAACGATCTGCAATTTAACATACTTTGCAAAAATTGTGTATAGAGTAAAATATTTTTTTGCCTTCGATTCTTTATGAGGAGAGGATAAGAGGCTTAATTATGGGTTCTCTTCATAAAGACTTAATTATCCATAATTATGATTGGGTTAAAGTTTATAATAAACTTTACAAGGTCATTTAGAAATTCCACGAGCTGATCATCAATTTTCTTTTTAGAGGAGAAAAAGAAAATAAAAACACAAAGAAGGAATACGATGATCATAAAATTAAATATTTCTAATTTGAAGACAAAGTAAATTTTCTCTCTCTCTCTCTCTCTCTCTCTCTCTCTCTCTCTTTCTATGCACTACAGTGTATGTATACGTATATAGAAGTAGAGGAATGTATGTAAAAAAATAACCTTGACCTAACTCTGTAAATGTAATATTAAAACAATTTTTTTTGCTTTTTCACCCTTTAATTAATTACCATTTATTTCTGTTTTTATAATTATATAATAATATTTTTATTATTTAAATCATATTTTTAATTTTTATTCAACATTTCTTTCTTTATAATAATAAAAATAATAAATGAATTAGATTTCCTCTAAATTTTGCAACTTCGGGGTTTTTTTTGGTCGCTGATTTCGAATTTGATGTCAGATTTTCGAAATTCAAAATGGCGGATCCAATATGGCGGACAGAAAAAATTAAAACTCAACCGGATTTTCTCTAATTTTTTCACTGCTGGGTTTTTTTTGGGTCACTGATTACAAATTTAATGTTGAATTTCCAAATTTCAAAGTGGTGGATCCAAAATGACGAATTTGATGTCAGATTGTCAAAAATCAAAATGGCGGATCCAATATGGCGGACGGAGAATTAAAAATTAACCGGATTTTCACTAAATTCATCACTTGGGGTTCTATTAGGTAGCTGAATACAAATTCAATGTCAGATTTTCAAAATTAAAAATGTCAGATACAAAATGACAATTTTAGGTCAAATTTTCAAAAATCAAAATGGTGGATCCAATATGGCGGTTGAAAAAATTAAAAATCAAACGAATTCTAACTAAAATTGTAATCTCAGAGATTTTTTTTGGTCACTGATTACGATTTTAAAGTGAAATTTTTTTAATTCAAAATGGCGGATCCAAAATAACAATTTTAGGTCAAATTTTCAAAAATCAAAATGGTGGATCCAATATGGCGGTTGAAAAATTAAAAATCAAACGGATTCTAACTAAAATTGTAATCTCAGAGATTTTTTGGTCACTGATTACGATTTTAATGTGAAATTTTTAAAATTCAAAATGGCGGATCCAAAATGACAATTTGAGGTCAAATTTTCAAAATTCAAAATGGCGGATTCAATATGGCAGCCAAAAACTTAAAAATTAACCGGATTTTGCTACAAATTTATCACTTGGGATTTTTTTGGCGCTGATTACGATTTTGGTGTCAGATTTTCAAAATTAAAAATGGCGGATCCAATATGGCCGACGAAAAATTGAAATTTAGACGGATTTACTCTAAATTTATCACTTGGGGGTTTCTTTGGTAGCCGATTACAAATTTAATGATAGATTTTCAAAATTCAAAATTAAAAATCAAACGAATTTCAAATGAATTTTGTCAACTTTAGAATTTTTTTGGTCGCTGATTACAAATTCAATATTGAATTCTTAAAATTGAAAATGTGGGATTCAAAATGACGAATTTTAGGTCAGATATTATAAATTCAAAATGGCGGATCCAAAATGACGGTCGAAAAAAATTAAAACTTTATCAAATTTTCTTCAAAATTTGACAGTTTGGCAGTTTTTTTGTCGACGATTTCAAATTTTACATTCGATTTACAAAATGCAAAATGATGGTTTCAAAATGGTGGTTGAAAAATTTAAAATCAAACAGATTTTAACTAAAATTGTCAAATTTAGAATTTTTTTTGGTCACTGATTATAAATTCAATATTGGATTTTGAAAATTAACAATGTCGGATTAAAAATTTTAAATTTCCGGTCAGCTTTTATAAATTCAATATGGCGAATCCAATATGGCGGACGGAAAAATTAAAAATTAGCCAGATTTGTCACTTCATTTGTCACTATGGTGGTTTTTTGGTCGTTGATTTAGAATTTGATGTCAGATTTTCAAAATTCAATTTGGCGGATCTAATAAGACGGACGAAAAATTGAAAAATAGCCGAAATTGCTCTAAATTTGTCACTTTAGGGGTTTTTTAGTCGCTGATTACGAATCTGATGTCAGATTTTAAAAATTCAAAATGGCGGATCAAATATGGCGGGCGCAAAATTAAAAATTAGACGGATTTACTCTAAATTTGTCACTTGGAGTTTTTTTTGGTCGTTGATTACAAATTTGAGGTTAGATTTTAAAAATTCAAAATGGCGGATCCAATATGGCGGACGCAAAATTGAAAATTAGCCGAAATTGCTCTAAATTTGTCACTTGGGAGTTTTTTTGGTCGCTGATTACGAATTTAATGACAGATTTTCAAAATTCAAAATGGCGGATCCAATATGGCGGGCGCAAAATTAAAAATTAGACGGATTTGCTTTAAATTTTTCTCCTTGGGGGTTTTTTTGGTCGCTGTTAACGAATTTAAAGTTAGATTTTCCAAATTCAAAATGGCGGATCCAATATGGCGGGCGCAAAATTAAAAATTAGACGGATTTCCTTTAAATTTGTCACTTGGGAGTTTTTTGGGTCGCTGATTTCGAATTTGATGTCAGATTTTCGAAATTCAAAATGGCGGATCCAATATGGCGGACGGAAAACTAAAAATCAACTGGATTTTCTCTAAATTTGTCATCTAGGGGGTTTTTTTGGTAGCTGATTACGATTTTAAAGTCAGTTTTTCAAAATTCAGAAACAACAGCTCTACAAATACATAATTATGACCATTTTGCTAAAAAAAAAAGAAAAAAATTTACAAAAAAGAAATCGAAAAAAATAAATACATCAAGTTTTAATCAAAATGAGTCATCGGACAAGCAAAAAACTTTCACTAGACATGAAAATGTGATACATTTTCACTATTTTTAATGAGGTGTAAAATTGTAGGAGAAAAAAAATATGTTTGCACCCAAGAATATTGTTACGTAAAATAATAATAATAATAATAATAATAATAATAATAATAATAGTACAAGATTGACCCAATGGCTCGTAACACGTTTATATGTATATATACATATATACATAGTCAATCCCACGCTTCAATGACTTACCGACTGACTTACTGACTGATGTTTGAACCCGCGAATGCTTGGTTATGAAATCTCATTTTCTGCAGAGCGAGAGAACAAATTAGTTTTTAAAAAAACGATTCATTGTTTGTCACTTCCGCGTTTTACATGAGTTTTACTTGAAAATTTCTCACACTTCCGAGAGAAATTACTCTCGTGCGCCAACTTTTACACACAAACGTATTTATATATGTTTGTATGAATGTGTGTATATGTAAAGAGCATCATTTCTAAACAAAGGAGATGAGAAAAAAATGTAACGTTACCTTATATATGTTTTTAACATCTTCCAATTGTCTCTCTTGGCAAATTATGAGCTATTTTAGCTTTAAAAAAAAGGGGGGGGGAATGAAAGTTAGTAAATTACAAGTGTCATGTTATTGTATTATTTTCCTTTTCTCTTTCTCTCTCTCTCTCTCTCTCTCTCTCTCTCTCTCTCTCTCTCTCTCTCTCTCTCTCTCTCTCTCTCTCTCTCTCTTGATTGTATAATTATGAACGTGTCATTATGACAATTTTACGCACCGATAAAAATCTAAAATTCGTCACTTTCCTGCTCGACAAACAAGATGACAGTTTTAATAACCATAGTCTTTATAAACAATGGCGGATTTTAGAACCGGAAAATCCTATTTTGTTTGACTTGAAAGTAAAGTATATTTTTTTGTTTATTAACTTATAAAGTTAATGGTAAAAAAAGTGGTAACTTTTTTAGTTTTAAATTATTAAAATTAAATTTTTACCATTAAATTTTAATTTTCAAATAGGGAAACCTTTGTTTCTTTATTTTCATTTAGTCAAAGTTCTAAACATTTTTCTTTGGAAACTACTTTTATAATTTTGTAAAGAGTATAACAAAAAATAAATGAATAAGAAATAGAAATAAAAAGAACAAAATATAAAAATTAGAAAATATTTTAAATAATAAAATATAAAAATTAGAAAATATTTTAAATAAGAAAATATAAGAATCAAAAAATATTTTGAATAATAAAATGAAAAAATTGAAAAATATTTTAGATAATAAAATATAAAAATTAAAAATATTTTAAATAAGAAAATATAAAAATTAAAAATATTTCGAATAATAAAATAAAAAAATTAAAAATTATTTTAAGTAATAAAATATAAAAAATAGAAAATATTTTAAATAAGAAACTATAAAAATTAAAAATATTTTAAATAAGAAAATATGAAAATTAAAAATATTTCGTATATTAAAGTAAAAAAATTAAAAATTATTTTAAGTATTAAAATATAAAAATTAGAAAATATTTTAAATATAAAAATATAAAAATTAGAAAATATTTTAAATAAGAAAATATAAAAATTAAAAAATATTTTAAATAAGAAAATATAAAAATTAAAAAATATTTTAAATAAGAAACTATAAAAATTAGAAAATATTTTAAATAAGAAAATATAAAAATTAAAAAATATTTAAAATATAAAAATTAAAAATATTTTAAATAAGAAAATATAAAAATTAAAAAATATTTTAAATAAGAAAATATAAAAATTAAAAAATATTTTAAATAAGAAAATATAAAAATTAAAAAATATTTTAAATAATAAAAAAAAATTAAAAAATATTTTAAATAAGAAAATATAAAAATTAAAAAATATTTTAAATAAGAAAATATAAAAATTAAAAATATTTCGAATAATAAAATAAAAAAATTAAAAATTATTTTAAGTAATAAAATATAAAAATTAGAAAATATTTTAAATAAGAAAATATAAAAATTAAAAAATATTTTAAATAAGAAACTATAAAAATTAGAAAATATTTTAAATAAGAAAATATAAAAATTAAAAAATATTTTAAATAATAAAAAAAAATTAGAAATATTTTAAATAAGAAGATATAAAAATTAAAAAATATTTTTTATAAGAAAATATAAAAATTAAAAAATATTTTGAATAAAAATAATGGATTTTTATTAAACAATACAATGACAATAAAATTGAAAATCCAGACAAAAACATCACAATAATAAATCAAAACAGACTTCGCACTCGATAATTATTATTACAAAAAAGTAGCAAAAAGTAGCTTTCAAACTCAAAAAAAATTTAAAAAGTAGCTATCGAAAAATTAAATTTCACGATTGAAAAAAATTGTTTTAGATACTTGACAAAAACTGACAAATTTTGCACTCCATATTTTTTATTTTTGAGACTTTTTCCAAATTTTTATCAGAAATATTAACTTTATTCTTATATATTGTTAACAACAAAATAATAATTTAATTTTTTTTTATTATATTGCAACAAATTTTATTCTTCGTGCGACAGAATTTACAAAATTATAAAAATAACATAATTCTTGTGAAGAATTTTATAAAAGTGTTTTTAAATAATTCCTTTCTTTAGACAAATTCCATGCAAATTCTACTACAAATAATTAAATTCCTGAGTAATTTTTATTATTAGAAAAAAAATTCAATTATTACGAAGATTTTTGAAACAAATTTTTTTAAATTAATCAATTCTGATTGAAATTTTATGAAATTAATAGATATTGAAAATTATTGAATTGCAAAAAGTTTTTAAAAATAATTAAATTTTACAATGAATTGTATTTAAATTTTTGTCAATAATTGCTTTAATTTTTTTTTAAATTTCTTTTAATAATTGAATTCCTAAAAAGCATAATTGCATTCTTGCGAACGATTTTATTAGAATTTTTTAAAAATAATAATAATATTTTTCAAAAAGAAATTTATTACTTTAAAGAATAATTAAATTTTTGTGACGAATATTTTTATTTATCAAAATAATTAAATTTTGCAAAGATTTTTATTAAAAACCCTCAAAATAATTGAATTTTCGAAATAATTTTCTTATTTTATCAACATAATTGAATAAATTCGAAAAATTATTTGCGTAAAAAATTGAATTCTTAGGGAAAATTTTATTAAAATCTAAAAAAATAATTGAATTAATTAAAAAAATTTAATTAAACCTATATTTAAATAATTCATTTCTTTAGACTAATTCTTTTCAAATTTAAATAATTAAATTCCTGAATAATTTTTATTATTTTAAAAAAACATTCAATTATTACGAAGATTTTTGAAACAAATTTTTTTAAATTATTCAATTCTGTTTTGAAAATTTATAAAATTAGTAGATATTGAAAATTATTAAATTGCAAAAAGTTTTTAAAAATAATTAAATTTTACAAAGAATTCTATTTAAATTTTTGACAATAATTGCTTTCTGGTATTTTATTAAATTACTTTTAATAATTGAATTCCTAAAAAGCATTTTATTACTTATGAAATTAATTGAATTCTTGCGAACGATTTTATTAGAATTTTTTAAAAATAATAATAAATTTAGAAAAAGAAATTTATTACTTTAAAGAATAATTGAAATTTGTGACGAATATTTTTATTTATCAAAATAATTAAATTTTGCAAAGATTTTTATTCAAATCCCTCAAAATAATTGAATTTTCGAAACAATTTTGTTATTTATCGACATAATTGAATAAATTAGAAAAATTATTTACGTGAAAAAGTGAATTCCAAAAAAATTTAATGAAATCTGTATTTAAAACAATTAATTTTTTTTCGAATAATTCTATTAAAATATTTGAAACAATTGAATTCTTGTGAAGAATTCTAATATTTTTTTTAAATAATTGAATTCTTGTGAAGA
Organism: Leptopilina drosophilae; assembly: GCA_032873175.1. Lineage (NCBI taxonomy): Eukaryota > Metazoa > Arthropoda > Insecta > Hymenoptera > Figitidae > Leptopilina > Leptopilina drosophilae. The sequence continues at coordinate 7,859,588 of CM065486.1, forward strand.
ATTCTAATATTTTTTTTAAATAATTCAATTCTTATAAACATTTTTAAAAAAATTCTTTTTAAATAAATGATTTTTTCGATCGATTGAAATTAAATTTTTTAAAATAATGACATTTTTCGAGCAACTACTGTAAAATAGTGTTAAAAATAATAAAAATTTGGCTATTAATTTTATTGTTTATGAAAACCATTTATTAGTGGCTAATAATTTTATTCAAAAATTTTTAAATAATTGATTCTTGCAACTAATTTTATGCAAATTTCAATTAAAATAATTGAATTCTTGAAAAATTCGTATTACTCGAAAAAATAATTAAATTATTGAAAAAATTTTTCTAAAATATAATAAATATTCTGAAACCTTTATTTTTAATAATTGAAATCTTGTGGAAGATATCTTGAATTTTTTGATTAATAGTAATAATTGTAATAATATTATAAAATATGTCAATAAATATAAAAAACAAAATAAAAAATAAGTAAAAAAAATAATATAATTACGCGCTACAAAAATATGAAAAATATAAAGAAAATATAATTAAGAAAACTAAAAAACAATAAATTTTACGCCAATGTAATTGAAAAAATTGTCTGAAGCACAACTACGCCAATGTTTTTGCGGCGAGAGAGTCATTCCTTCACTCAATCATAAACACGAGATTAATAAATAGTTAAATTTTAATTAAGAAATCACTAAAAAATAAAATTAAAAAAAATTTTACATAGGCGTAGGTACAAAGGGGCGTCACAAAAAAGAAAAAGTTAAAATAAATTCTTTTACCGCCCAGTAAATAAATCAGAAACTTGTTTTGACTTAGGAGAGAGAGAGAGAGAGAGAGAGAGCCTAAAAGATTATTATTATTATTATTTTTATTATATTATTTTTTTATTATTACTATTTTTATTATTATTATTATTATTATTATTATTATTATTTTTATTATATTATTTTTTTATTATTACTATTTTTATTATTATTTTTATTATTATTATTATTATTATTTTTATTATATTATTTTTTTATTATTACTATTTTTATTATTATTATTATTATTATACTAAAATTACAAAAACAAAAAAAAATTTAAACGACCATTTTTCAGAGGGAGAGGGGGGTAACAAATTTTTTTCCTTTTTATTTTAAAAGAAAAATGGTTTTTTATAGATTTTTATCGGGGCGTAATTATAATTGATTGCATAATAAGTGCGTTGCTAACGGTACACAGAAGAGTAGATTATGGAGACTCTTAAGGAAGCCCGATTCCTCTACTCCTGCGATGCCAATCGGCGAGATTAATTTTGTAATATCGTCGGCGAAGGCAAGACACTCGAGTCTACTCTCTCTCTCTCTCTCTTTCTCTTTTTTTCTCTCTCTTAGGTCGGAAGCGATACTAAGGGACTTGTAAATTATTCATTGGGGCGCCAATTGCAAAGTCAAATGACAAACGATATCAAGTTCAAATCGACACCCCTGATTGGAAAAGGTCACTGATTTTTATAAACAAAAAAGAGAATTTATTTTGTCAGATAACTTTTATCTCCTTCCCTTCCCACTCTTGTAAATTGTTCTTTAGCAACTATTTATTTTTTTATAACGAAAAGAAAAAAAATTGTTCCACTTTTACCGACTGTGGGTAATTTAACGCTCTAACTTATCAGAGGAGCGAAAAGTGACTATTTTTCCCTAATAAAAATAATAATAATAATAATTATTATTATTATTATAACTGAAAAAGTCAAATTAAATTATTATAAATAACAAAATATATTCAACAAATATAAATAACAAAGTTTAATTGAAAGAAAATAATTGAAAAACTTAAATAATTTACTGATAAGGAAAAATTAAATTTTTAATTTTGAAAAAGCCCGGGTTTGAATTAGTTGCGAGAGGGCGTTATCGACTCTCTCGCAAGTGGTAATGTTTTTAATTAAAATTTACCTATGAATGCCACTGTTAATTTTTACTTAAAGTCCATTTATTTCAGCTTGGAATGAAATCCAGCATAATTTGTTTATAACAATTCTATAAACAAAATACGACTTGGAAAAAATATGACCTGTAAAAAACTTTTTTAATTTTTCATATAGAATTGATTAGCGTTTTCAGTTTTTGAAAATTGTTAAAGTTTTATTAATATGTTTAAACAATTTTTGTTAAATAAATAAAAATTAGAAACAAAAGAATAGGTGATTATTTTTTAGGAATTTTTCTATAAATCTAATTGTTAATTCTACTTAAAATTAATTTCTTTATGCTTGGAATGAAGTCCAGTATAATTTGATTATATTAATTTTCTAAACAAATTACTACTCTAAAAAATTTATGGATACAAAACTTTTTTTAGTTTGTCACATTATTAGTTTAACAATTTAAATGTAATTTAAATTTAAATTTATTAACATTATTAGTTTAAAATTAAAAAAAAATTTGATCAATTTGTTTAAACAATTGGAAATAAAAATTAAAAAAAACGGGTATTTATTAGAGGAAGTATTTTACTAACAAAATTTTTCATGTTCCAGTTTTTAACATATCTTTATGTTAATTGACCTCAGGAGTTCAAAAATTGACATTTTTAAAAAATATCATTCCGTGTGTGAAAATATATTTTCATAAATATTTCGAAATTTTAAAAAGCTTTTGGGCTAATTTTTTTTTAAATTGTAGGTCTCATCTGCGGACATAAAATAAGAGTACATTGAGATAGATTAATAAAGTTTAAGTATTTTTTTTTATTTTTAATTTTTTAAAAAAATGTTTTTTGCCCACAATTTGAAAAAAATGTTAGAACAACTACAAATGTTTTTTTATAATTTTTTCGAGTTTTTCCAGACGCATGTTTTGAGCCCTCAATGAATATTTTTCGTCCATATTCAACGGAGATATTAAACTTTTAAAAATAAAAAATTTTGGAAAATAATGCTTTTTTGAAAATTTTTTTGTAAAATGTAGAAATAACTTTGAAACTATAGTTGCGTACTTGTAGAGCATTAAAAAACGCTTCGATTAACCTATTTTTTAAGCAAATTCAATAAGAAGTAAAGAAGTAATTGTCATATTACTTTGACTTTTGATTTTTCAAAAAAATGTTTTTTGCCCATAATTTAAAAAAATTTTAGGATACCTATAAATGTTTTTTCCTAATTTTTTCGAGTATTTTTAGACGCATCTTTTAAGCCTTCAATGAACATTTTTTGTCCATATTCACCGGAGATATTAAACTTTTAAAAATCAAAAATTTTAGAAAATAAAACATTTTTGAAAATTTTTTCGAAAATTTTAGAAATAACTTTGAAACTATAGTTGCGTACTTGTAGAGCATTGAAGAACGCTTTGATTAACCTATTTTTGAAGCAAATTCGATGAGAAGTAAAGAAGTAATTGACTTATTACTTATTATTTTGACTTTTGATTTTTCAAAAAAACGTTTTTTGTCCATAATTTAAAAAAATGTTGGGACACCTATAAATGTTTTTCTCAAAATTTGTAGAGTCTATCTAGATGCATCTTTTGAGCCTCCAATGAATATTTTTCGTCCATATTCACAGGAGATATTAAACTTTAAAAAATCAAAAATTTTAGTGAATAAAACTTTTTTAAAAATTTTTTGGAAAAATATAGAAATAACTTTGAAACTACAGTTACCAACTTGTAGAGCATTAAAAAACGCTTCGAACGACGTATTTTTCAAGCTAATTCGATTAGAAATAAAGAAGTTATTGACATATTTTTTTGTCTTTTGATTTATCAAAAAAACGTTTTTTGCCCATAATTTAAAAAAATGTTAGGACACCTATAAATGTTTTTCTATAATTTTTTGGAGTTTTCTTAAACACATCTTTTAAGCCCTTAATGGATATTTTTGTCTATATTCAACGGAAATCTTAAACTTTCAAAAATTAAAAATTTTGGTAAATAAAACTTTTTTGAAATTTTTTTGGAAAAATGTAGAAATAACTTTAAAACTACAGTTACCAACTTGTAGAGCATTAAAAAACGCTTCGATTAACCTATTTTTAAAGCAATTTTGATGAGTAGTCAAGAAGTAATTGACATATTATTTTCACTTTTGATTTTTCAAAAAAACGTTTTTTGTCCATTATTTAAAAAAATGTTGAGACACCTATAAATATTTTTCTCTAATTTTTTGGAGTTTTTTTAGACGCATCTTTTAAGACCTTAATGGATATTTTTCGTCCACATTCAAAGGGAATATTAAACTTTTAAAAATCAAAAATTTTGGAAAATAAGGCTTTTTTGAAAATTTTTTTGTAAAATGTAGAAATAACTTTAAAACTATTGTTACCAGCTGGTAGAGCATTGAAAAACGCTTTGATAAACTTATTTTTGAAGAAAATTCGATGAGAAGTAAAGAAGTAATTGACATATTTTTTTGACTTTTGATTTTTAAAAAAAACGTTTTTTGCCCATAATTTAAAAAAATGTTAGGACACCTATAAATGTTTTTCTTTAATTTTTTGGAGTTTTCTTAAACGCATCTTTTAAAGTTCTTAATGGATATTTTTCGTGCATATTCACCGGAGATATAAAACTTTTAAAAATCAAAAATTTTGGTAAATAAAACTTTTTTGGAAATTTTTTTGGAAAAATGTAAAAATAACTTTGAAACTACAGTTACCAACTTGTAGAGCATTAAAAAATGCTTCGAATGACGTATTTTTCAAGCTAATTCGATTAGAAATAAAGAAGTTATTGACATATTTTTTGTCTTTTGATTTTTCAAAAAAATGTTTTTTGCCCATAATTTTAAAAAATGTTAGGACACCTATAAATGTTTTTCTCTAATTTTTTGGAGTTTTTTTAGACGCATGTTTTGAGCCCTTAATGGATATTTTTCGTCCATATTCAACGGAGATATTAAACTTTTAAAAATCATAAATTTTAGTAAATAAAACTTTTTTGAAAATTTTTTCGTAAAATGTAGAAATAACTTTAAAACTATTGTTACCAGCTGGTAGAGCATTGAAAAACTCTTCGATTGACCTATTTTTGAAACTAATTCGATAAGAAATAAAAAAGTTATTGACATATTCTTTTGTCATTTGATTTTTCAAAAAAATGTTTTTTGCCCATAATTTAAAAAAATGTTAGGACCTCTATAAATGTTTTTCTCTCAAGTTTTCGAGTTTTTTTAGACGCATGTTTTGAGCCCTTAATGGATATTTTTCGTCCATATTCAACGGAGATATTAAACTTTTAAAAATCAAAAATTTTGGTAAATAAGGCTTTTTTGAAAATTTTTTGGAAAAATTTAGAAATGACTTTAAAACTATAGCTGCTAACTTGTAGAGCATTAAAAAACGCTTTGATTGACCTATTTTCCAAGCTATTTCGATGAGAGAAAAAGAAGTGATTGACATATTTTTTTTTCTTTTAATTTTTCAAAAAAATGTTTTTTGCCCATAATTTAAAAAAATGTTAGGACCTCTATAAATGTTTTTCTTAAAATTTGTAGAGTCTATCGAGACGCATCTTTTAAGCCCTTAATGGATATTTTTCGTCCATATTCAACGGAGATATTAAACTTTTAAAAATCAAAAATTTTGGTAAATAAGACTTTTTTGAAAATTTTTTGGAAAAATTTAGAAATAACTTTGAAACTATAGCCGCCAACTTGTAGAGTATCAAAAAGCGCTTCGATTGACCTATGTTTGAAGCAAATTCGATTAGAAATAAAGAAGTTATTGATGGTTTAAAAAAATCAAAAATTGTGAAAATTTTTTTTGTGTGGTAGTATTAAGTGAAGTGAAAGAAATATTACAGTAATTGAGAAGAATTGTTGAAAATTTATACTTTATTGTCATTAACATCTGTATCAGGTAGCAAAGTGTTGACGAAATTAACACAACGCGATTTACGAAAACGAATGAAATGAGCACCAAAATTATAACAAAAATGTATAACTTGGCAGTGTTTTTTTTTTTATTTTTTTGTTTTTTTTTTTATTGAAATTTCAAAGGGCTTTTTTTCTCTTTCTTCTTGTTAAGTAAACGACATGTGGAATACGGAGCATTTATGCTGGTCAGAGTAAAGACACGCCACTTAAGTGGGATAACGAGCCTCGCTCGGTATATACGAACGACCTAGACTCCGGTTCAACATTGTAGAGTATAGAGTAACGTCGGTTGGTGACCTTTACGCCACACTTTATGGGATGTGCATCATAAAAATAGTCATACACAGCTAACCTTGAACATTCCAGCTATTAAAATTGACGGCTATCAAAAATTTTTTACAACTTCATATACAGGGGCGGATATGTGTTTTACTACAGGAAAAAAAATATATTTAAAGCGAAACATATTTTCAAGAACATCATCATCATCATCATCATCATCATAATAATCATTGGAGCAGGAAAAATTAATTTTCTACCTGCGTGAATTTTCTAAATAAAAAAAAGAAAAGAAAAAAAAGAAAAAAAAGAAAAACAATTTCTAAATTGACCACTACTGGAGATGGTTACTTCCGGAGTGCAAATTGGTAAGAAGAGGGATGGAGATACATTGACCGGAGGGCAAAAACGGGTCGTATAATAACGAAATAAAAGTCTTTGAGAGATATTCAATTTGCTTTGTAGTTATAGGTACCATTTTCATACAATTATCCTTGAGGCTTTAATTCCTTCCCTCCCACGGGGCTCGGCGAGTGAATCGAGGAGTCTTCTTCGGATATCCGCCTTCGGCGCATCAAATACCGTGATCGTAAAGATCCTCTTATCTCTGCCAGCAGCTTCAGCATCGCGAGGACGTGTAATCGACTATGAATCTCTAAAGGGTGGGTCGAAGGGTTAATCACTCTTGAAATCGAGGATATTGCTTTCATAATTTTGCGTGAAATTTCGCCAAGGAAGAATATTATATTCTTTTGCAAGCACAAGAGAATGTTCATTCTTTTTGTTTTTTTTTCTTTTTTTTTTTTACTCCCCCTGAACCAGGAAACGTAATTCATCTTCGAAAAAAGGAAAAATTCTCACAGGCAGGGAAAGCGTTTGAAATCAATTACGATTGTCGAGGGCAATAGTTGGCAAAAACTAGGCCTAAGTGGGAAAATCTGGTTTTGTAATCAAAATAATTAATTAATAATTATTAATAATAATAATTTTGTTATAATAATAATAATTTTGTTATAATAATAATAAATTTGTTATAATAATAATAATTTTGTTATAATAATAATAATTTTGTTATAATAATAATAATTTTGTTATAATAATAATAATTTTGTTACAATAATAATAATTTTGTTATAATAATAATAATTTTGTTATAATAATAATAATCAATAATAATTCGGGCGCTAATTTGTTTTCATTTTTAGATAAAAGTAATAATTTCAAAAATAAAATAAGTTAGCGCCCGAAACGTTGCTAATTTCGATTATAAACCAAATAATCCTAGTTCAAAATTGTCACTATAGTTTAATTGTAATAATTAGTATTAATAATAATATTAAAACTATATTTCAATTTATTTTTTATTTTTACCAAAAAAAATTTGAATTATAATTTAATTTACATTTGAATTTAAAAATTATTAATTCAAATTTTTTTCGTGAAAATAAAATATAAATTGGAATATAGTTTTAATATTATTATAATTAAACTATAGTGACAATTCGCTCGCTAAAACTTGCGTCTAACTTCTTAGGCACTTTTTAAAAACAAAATTAGCAAATTTGAAAAAAAGACTAATTTTTCATTCAAAAAATAAAAATTAAATAAAAAAAAACAAATTAAAATAAATTTAATAAAAAAAATAATGAATTAATTAATTTAATTTAGTTTCAATTTAATTTTTTAATTTTTTTTTATTTTATTTTATTTTTTTATTTTTATTTTATTTTTTTTTTTATTTTATTTTATTTTATTTTTTTTATTTTTATTTTATTTTATTTTTTTTATTTTTATTTTATTTTATTTTTTTTATTTTTATTTTATTTTATTTTTTTAAATTTTAAATTCAATTTTAAAAGAACAGCGCAGCGTTTATTATATTTATAAATAAATCAAGTTATTCAAAAGGTTTTAATTTGAAATTTTGTAAAGTTTTAATTTCTACTGAAATGACAAGTTTAAAAAAAAACCTTAGATTATTTTCAAATTGTTAATAATTCAAATTCTGCTTGAAATTTGTTAAATTTGTCAATTACTATTCAATGATTTATTAAAAATAATAACTTTATAGAAAAATTTTAGTTAAAAACGCATTTTAAAATATTGACGTTTGGAACAGTTTGGAAATGATTGTAGAAATACAATTATTTTCAATCGTAATAAAATTACGAAAAAAAATTACGCGTTAAAAATAAAAAAATTAAATTAAAATTAAATTAAAATGACGAATTAGTTCAATTATCAGTTTATTAATTAAATTAATTAATCTTCTTAGAAAAGTTCAATTATGTTCAAAATTAATTCAGTAAAAAGAGATTGCGTCAATAATTTTCAAAAATAGATGAACTTCCAGAGTTTCAGTTTCAAATTTGATAAAATTTCAATATTGTGTAAATTTAGTTGGAAATTTTAAAAAATGTAGATTGTTTGAAAAACCTTTAACAACAATTAAACTTCTTCTGAAATTAGTTTTAAAAAAATTGTATTTCGGAGAAGTTACAAATTGTTTGCAGAAATTCAATTCTTTTCAACAGTTTTCAATGATTTTTAAATTTCTCTACGAAAATTCAATTATGTTAAAATTTTTTTTTTGAAATTCTCCCAAAAAAATTCAATTATTGTAATAAATAATAAAATTGTTCACTTTGAAACTCCATTAGTTTCAAAAATTGTCGAAAATTTCTTGTCAAAATTTCAAATATTTTCAAAAATTTTCTTAAATGATAAAATTTTTTGCAGAACATCAATTATTATTTTTTATACTATTTTAAATGAATTCCTTGAAAAATCAAAAGTTATTTTAAAAATTTTTAATAAAATTCGTCAAATATATTTAAAAATGTGGAAAAATTTAGAAAATTTATTCGTAAAATTACAATTATCTTTGAAAATAATAAAACTCTTCTCCGAATTTCAATTGTTTTCAAATGCACTAAAATTCTTGGTAGAAATTCAATTATTTTAAAAATTAAAAACATTCTTCTTAAAAGTTTAATTATTATAAATTATTATAAATAAATAATATAATAATAATAATATAATAAATAATATAATAATATAATAATAATAATAATAATAATAATAATATAATAAATAATATAATAATATAATAATAATAATAATAATAATAATAATAATAATAATAATAATATAATAAATAATATAATAATAATATAATAATAATAATAATAATAATAATAATAATAATAATAATAATAATAATAATAATAATATAATAAATAAATTATAAATTACAAATTATTTTAATTATGAAGCTCATCGCGGAATATTAATTATTTTTAGTAAAATTTTAATCGAATTCTTGGAAAAAAGTAATTATTCTTCAAAATTTAATTAAAATTCTCTAGAAAAATTCAATTATATAAAAATTTAAAAATAAAATTCATTACAAGAATTAAATTTTTAAAATTATTGAATTATTAAATAAATTGTTAACTTTTGTATTTAAATACTACAACTTTATACAAATTCCTCGAAAATTGTAATGATTCTGAAAAATTTTATTAAAATTCGTCAAAAGAATGCAATTATTTAATAAAAATTTTGATTGTTAAATTCTTTATAAGAATTCAATTTTCAGAAACATTCAATTCTTTAGTAAATTATTTTCTATTGGCCTAAAATAATTGAAGAATTTATTTTGAAAAAGTTTCAAATTAAAATATTTGAAAATTTGAATTTTTCATACTTTTAACTTCTTTAATTTTTAAGAATTATTTTTTTTCAAAAAGTTTAATTAAATTTTTTTTTTAAATAATTTGAAGTCACATGTAAATTTTTCTAAATATGGGAAGTTTTCCAAAATTTAAAAAATTTTTCTATATTTTCGTAAGGAAATTTTTCTCAAAGTATAAGAGAACTTTTTTTTTTGTAAAATGGAAAATTTTGATCCAATTTGTTTAAGAGAATTATTACAAACTTTTAATATATTTTTCTATATTATTTCGTAGGAATGTTTCTAAATTCATAGTAACTTTTTAATTGCAAATTCTCGAAAAACTTTTTTAAAAAAAAATATTTTATAAAAGTTAATTTAGAGAAGAATTTTCGTTAAAAATTCTAGAAAATAATAATTGAATTGAAATGATGGAAATAATTTTCAAGAACGTTACAGTAACAATATTCTCTTTAAAATTTGATAAAAAATCGTGAAAAGAACTGAATTTTTAAAAAAATTTTTTGATTAAAATCTTTATAAAAATTAAATTTTAAGAAATATTTGGTTATTCAATAAATTATTAATTTTTGTACTAAAATGCTTGAATTCTTAATTATTTTCAAAAATATTATTTAAAATTCGTCCAAAGATTTCAATTATTTAAGAATTTGTTTAAAAATTCTTCATGAGAACAAAAAATTCTTCAAAATTCTTCATTCTCGTGGAATTTTCTAATCAAAATTTGTTTAAAAATTAATTAAAATTAAAATTTTAAGAATTCTTACATGATAAGAATTTTTTATAAATTGTCTAATTACAAAAAGATTTGAATGTAACATTTTTGAAAATTCTAATTTCCATGAAAAAATGAATGACTAAATATTTATTTAAAAAACAAGTTTACGTTGTTTTCGAATAATTTTACAAATCATGAAAATAATCTTCTTTTTTGAAAGATTTTAACGGATTTTAATTTTTTTTTAAAAAATCTCTTTCTATCGCAAATTTTAAACACAATATTTTTATTTCTTTTTCAAATTCCTTATATCAATAACATCATTATGGGGACAAAACAAATTCATTAAAATTTCATCTCCGAAATATTCGCGTGAATCATTATTTTTTCTCAAAGCTTGTCATGAAAGATGAAACTGATAATAGTAATCGGGACTGAACATGACGAAAAAGCAACGAGTATAATCGTTAAAAAGATGACACTGGACCCTTTCAAAAAAGCAGAAGAGGAATCTTGATAGGTACAACAGCAATAAAAATATCACCTTGAAATTCACATTGATGCTCATTAATTTTTTTTCTCTTTTTTTCTTTTTTAATTATTTCCATCCAACGCAATAATATTTTTTTATAATTCGATTTTTTTCGTCAAGGAAAAAATATCCAAAGCAAATAATAAGGAAAAAGGGTTTACTTTCTATTTATAAAAATTTCCCTTTTTGAACTCTATAAATGTTTTCTGAAATTTTCCAAATCGAAAAAATACTTAAAAAAATAAATAAATAAATATTAGTTAAATCTCTATTGGAAACAGGAAAGTAAATCAAATGATAACTTTTGACGTTAAAAATTATTTAAAAATTAAATTGTTTAAATAAATTGTTATAAACAAATTAAATTAATTACAGAATTTTTAAAAACTAATACCGCCATTCGATTCTACGGGAAAATTTACTAAAGGAACATATACTACTACGTCTTTGTAAAAATTTTCACTCTATTTGTTATAAACAATTTATAAACAAATAATGCGCTTTTATTATTACATCTTTATTATTATAGCCTATCTTTAAACAATTAATGATATTAGAAGAATAATAATCCGAAACAGGACAGCAGATCAAATGATGATTTTTGACGTTAAAAATTATTTTAAAAATAAATTGTTTAAATAAATTGTTATAAACAAATTAAATTAATTAATAAATTTTTAAAAACTAATACCGCCATTCGATTCTACGGGAAAAATGACTAAAGAAACATATATATGTACGACTTTTTATAAATTTTCACTCTATTTGTTATAAACAATTTGTAAACAAATATTGCTCTCATATTATTGTATTTTTATATTATAGCCTGTCTTTAAACAATTAGTGATATCAGAAAAATATTAATTCGAAACAGGACAGTAGATCAAATGATGATTTTTGACGTTAAAAATTAATTTAAAAATAAATTTTTTAAACAAATTGTTATAAACAAATGAAATTATTTAATAAATTTTTCAAAACTAATACCGCCATTCGATTCTACGGGAAAAATAACTAAAGAAACATGTGTATGTATGACTTTATATAAATCTTCACTCTATTTGTTATAAATAATTTATAAACAAATACTACGTTGTCATGTGCAATTATGAGACAAATGAAAATATTGTCAAAATCATCATTATAAATACGACTGTAGATGAAATGATGACTTTTGACATTAAAAATTGATAAAGAAATAATTTGTTTAAACAAATTATTATAAACAAATGAAATTAATTAATTAACATTTAAAAATAAATAGCGCCATTCGAATCTTCAGGAGAAATTACTAAAGGAACATTTTCGATATTTTAATAATTTTCATTCTATTTGTTATAAACAATTTATAAACAAATAATATACTCTCATGTATCTCTTTTAGCCCAACATTACAGAATGAAAAATATCAGCGAAATCATTATTGTAAACATGACAACAAATCAAATCTTAACTTTTGATGATACAAATTGTTTAAAAATTAATTTGTTTAAATAAATTGTTATAAACAAATTAAATTAATTAAGCATGTTTCAAAAAGTAATACTTCTATTCGATTCTTCAGGTAGCGATACTATAGGAACATGTGTAACTTTTTAAAAATATTCACTTTATTTGTTATAAATAATTTATAAACTAATAATTCACTCTTATGTATTTAATAAATTTTTAAAAACTTATATCGCTATTTAACTCTACGGAAAAAATTACATAAAAGGCATGTTTGACCTTCAAGCATTTTTATCCTATGTAAATTTTGTTGTTTCTATTTGTTTATAACAATTTATTTAAACAAATTAATTTTTAAACAATTTGTATCATAGAAACTTAACATTTGATTTGCTGTCATGTTAACAATAATTATTTTCCTGATATTTTATATTCTGTAATATTGGGCTCAAAGAGGTACATCATAGTATATTATTTGTTTATAAATTGTTTATAACAAATAGAGTGAAAATTTTTAAAAAGGCGTACACGCACACGTTTTGTTTAGTAATTTGAGCCGTAAAATCGATCGGCGGAATCAGTTTTTAAAAATAATTCATCTCATTTGTTTATAACAATTTATTTAAACAATTTATTTTTTAATACTTTTTAACGTAAAAAGTTATGATTTGTTTTGCAGTCCTAGTTCCATTATTGATTTTGCAGATATGTTCAATTGTTAAAAGGTAGGTTATAATATAAAAATTTAGGATACCCAAAATTAAATAATAAAATTGCATCATTTGTTCATAAATTGTTTATAATAAATAGAGGGAAAATGTGTAAAAAAAATCGTAGACGTACATGATCCTTTAGTAATTTTTCCCGTAAAATCGAATGGCTGCATTAGTTTTTAAAAAGTCACTAATTAATTTCATTTGTTTGTAACAATTTATTTAAACAAATTCATTTTTCAACAACTTTTAACATCAAAAGTTATCATTTTATCTGCAGTCCTGTTTCCATTATTGATTTTGTAGATATTTTCAATTATTTAAAAAAAAGCTATAATATAAAAGTGTAATAATAAAAGTACATTATTTGTTTATCAATTGTTTATAACAAATAGAGTGAAAATTTTTACAAAGGCGTACATGTATGTGTTCCTTTAGTAATTTTTTCCGTAGAATCGAATGGCGGTATTAGTTTTTAAAAATTTATAAATTAATTTCATTTGTTTATAACAATTTAATTAAACAATTTATTTTTAAAATAATTTTTAATGTCAAAAATCATCATTTGATCTACTGTCCTGTTTCAAATTAATATTTTTCTGATATCACTAATTGTTTAAAGATAGGCTATAATATAAAACTTGAATAATATTAGTGCAATATTTGTTTATAAATTGTTTATAACAAATAGAGTGAAAATTTAATAAAAGTAGTACATATACATGTTTCTTTAGTAATTTTTCCAGTGGAATCGAATGGCGGTATAAGTTTTTAAAAATTCAATAATTAATTTAATTTGTTTATAACAATTTATTTAAACAAATTATTTTTAAAACCATTTTTAACGTCAAAAATTGCATTTTTTTTGCTGTCCTGTTTCGAATAAAGATTTTGATGATATTTTCAATTGTTGGCGGTATTAGATTTTGAAAATTTATAAGTTAATTTAATTTGTTTATAACAATTTATTTAAACAAATTATTTTTTAAACCATTTTTAACGTCAAAAATCGCAATTTTTTTGCTGTCCCATTTCGAATAAAGATTTTGATGATATTTTCAATTGTTGGCGGTATTAGATTTTGAAAATTTATAAGTTAATTTAATTTGTTTATAACAATGTATTTAAACAAATTATTTTTTAAACCATTTTTAACGTCAAAAGTCATCATTTCATCTACAGTCGTATTTATAATGATGATTTTAACGATATTTTCATTTGTCTCATAATTGCACATGAGAACGTAGTATTTGTTTATAAATTATTTATAACAAATTTGGTGAAAATTTATAAAATGTCATATATATATATATACATGTATCTATAGTAATTTTTGCCGTAGAATCGAATGGCGATATTAGTTTTTAAAAATCCATTAAATAATTATTTTTATTTGTTTATAACAATTTATTTATACAATTTATTTTTAAAATAATTTTTAACGTCAAAAATCATCATTTGATCTGCTGTCCTGTTTCGGATTATTATTCTTCTGATATCATTAATTGTTTAAAGATAGGCTATAATAATAAAGATGTAATAATAAAGGCGCATTATTTGTTTATAAATTGTTTATAACAAATAGAGTGAAAATTTTTACAAAGACGTAGTAGTATATGTTCCTTTAGTAATTTTTCCCGTAGAATCGAATGGCGGTAGTAGTTTTTAAAAATTCACTAATTAATTTCATTTGTTTATAACAATTTATTTAAACAAATTATTTTTTAAACCTTTTTTAACGTCAAAAATCGCAATTTTTTTGCTGTCCCGTTTCGAATAAAGATTTTTCTGATATTTTGAATTGTTGGCGGTATTAGTTTTTGAAAATTCATAAGTTAATTTAATTTGTTTATAACAATTTATTTAAACAAATTATTTTTTAAACCATTTTTAACGTCAAAAATCGCAATTTTTTTGCTGTCCTGTTTCGAATAAAGATTTTGATGATATTTTCGTTTGTCTAGTGATGGTCGTTTTTCGGTTAAAGTACAAAATAGTTTATTTTTTGAAAAAATAAAAATTTAGTCAACTATTTAGGAGTTTTATGTTATACATTGTTTGGTATTTATATATATATATATGTATATTCTTTGTTAAAGGTCCCCCTTTCATATCGAGAACAGTGTCAGAAAAATATGAATCCTTTGCATTTGTAACGAAACACAAGTCACGTGCACACACGTATATTACACTTGCATGAGTTATTTATTGACTTCTGTCGTATCGCGAGCCGCGTTTGCACATATTTCACAGGACAATAGCCGTCAAGTTGTGTATTGCAAAATAAGTCCAACAAAATGCGAGAGAGAGAAAGACTTTGTCAGACGTCTTTTTTTCCCGGTTTTTTTTAAAAAAAAAAAAAAAAAAGGAAAAGGGGGGGTTTTTTTATTTTTCTTTTTTTTCTCCTCTCCTTTTTATTACTATTTCGAGGTTGTTCGCGCAGGAACAACGTGTGTCTGCCAAAAAGGAGTTTTACTCGTCAAGACTTGCTGATTTTTAGAAGAAGACCTCCGAAGGTCGTCGGAGAAGGAGAGTGAGTGAGTGAGTGAGAGAGAGAGAGAGAGAGAAAAAAAGAGAGAACATTGTGTGTGTGTAGAAAAAGGACAATATCTCGTTGTGTTAGACAAGCCCTCACGAGGAGGCGTTTTAAGGGGATCCCACATATCAACAATGCAGATCTAAATTGATAAAAACTCTGCAACCGCCTTTTCTTGAAAATTGTATAATATTATGCCCTATCAATTTTGGAAACTCATTTTCTATTAAAAATACATAGGATGAATATTTTATTTGTTGTAATTATTAGAAAAAATTATTTTTCAAAAATTAAATATGAGCAGTTTCCAATAGTCCAAACCACCATAACCACATTTAACAGCTGTTTGGTGGTAAATTATTTTGCAATGGAACCAATAGATGGCGTCAAATGTACCAGAAATAATAAAATGTTGATTATTTTTAATTTTTAATTAAAAACAATTTAATATAATGTCTTGTTTGCAAGAGAAAATTGATTAATGATAAAAAAATATATAAAATAAGACAATTTCGCAGATATATTTAATTTTCCAAGTAAAAAATAAGTTTGTTTTGTTGTTTGTAAGGAAATTTAAAATTTAAAAACCTTTATTTTTTTGTAACAATTACAAAAAAAGAATTATTCATCTTGTGTATTTTTGATAAAAAATGAGATTCCCAAATGGATATGGCATGGTATTTTATATTGTTCAAGAAAAGGCGGTTGCAGTTCTTTTTATCAATTTAGATCTGTATTGTCGATAAGTGGGATCCCCTTAAGGCGAAACAATTTTTCTCTGCCCCTCTTTTACAAGTCTTATAACTCATAAAAATAATTTTTTCCATTTTCGATAACAGACAACCTTTTTCGTTTGCCTTCGCGCGCAACATTTATGGTTCTCTGAATTAACAAGAGAGAAGTGGTCTTTTATTTTTTTTTCGACCCCCACCTGAAGCACTCTGCGCGAATAGATAAGGAGAAAAGGAAAAAAAAAATTTTCTTTTTACTTTTTATTCAAATTTAAATTGCCTTTTTGAGACAGACAATAAAATTTTAATTAAAAAAACGAAAATAATAGCCGAATATAGCATTAATTATTATTATTATTATTATTATTATTTTTACTATTATTATTATTGCTATTTTGATTATTATTCTTATTATTATTTTTACTATTATTATTATTGCTATTTTGATTATTATTCTTATTATTATTTTTTTATTATGGTTCTTATTATTATTTTTTCTATTATTATTCTAATTTTTATTATTTTTTTCTTATTATTTTTATTGTTATTAATTAATTAAGTAGTATTAGAACACATTATTAGTTATTATTCTTATTTTATTACGTATATTCGTATTTTACTACAATCGCTTGACCTAAAACATTACCGCTTGCGAGAAAGTCAATGGCGCCCTCTAGCAATTAATTCTAACGCGGGCCTTTTTAAATCTTCAAATTTATTTTTTCCTTTCTGGGAAATTAGATTTATTTATTAATATCATTATTTTTTTTATTATTATTGTTATTACTAACTATTAACTATTCTTAATATTAATTTTACTTTTATTTTTATTATTATTATTATTATTATTATTATTATTATTATTATTATTATTATTATTATCATTAGTAATAACACCTTTGGTACCATATAAAACTAGCCATTTTATTAAAAAACTAACAATTGAAAAAAAGTTATACCTGTTTTTTTATTTTAATTTCCAATTGTTTAACAATAATTGTTTAAACAAATGAATAAAAATGTTTTAAATTTTAAAAACTTTGAAAGTTAATCAATTCTACGTGAAGTATTAAGAAGGTTTTGGTATAAATTATATTATTTTTCCTCCAGATTGTAGTTTGTTTATAAAATTGTTATAAACAAATTCTGCTGGATAAAAGGCGTTTCATTCTAAGCATAAACAAATTAATTTTAAGTAAAATTAACAATTGAGTTGATAGGAAATTTGCAAAAAAAATATGTACCCCTTTGCTATCAATTTTCAATTGTTTAACAATAATTGTTTAAACAAATTGATAAAAATTTAGTAATTCTTAAAAAATGTTAACGCCAATCGATTCTGTGGGGAATGTTAAGAAAGTTTTGAAAGGGTTATATTTTTTTCTAAACCGTATTTTGTTTATAAAATTGTTATAAAAAATTATGCTAGATGAAGGATGATTCATTCCAGAAATAAAAAAATTAATTAAAATAAAATTAGCAATCAAATTCATGTACAAATTAAATATATGAATTTTAATGAATTTATTTATTTATATTTTAATTTTAATGAATATATATTCATTAAAATATATATATATATATACCTGTTTTTTAATATCAGTTTTCAATTGTTTAAACAAATTATGATGAATAAAGAGTGTTTCATCCCAAACATTAAAAATAAACTTTAAGTAAAACTAACAATTGAATTCATTGGAAAATTGAAAAAAAAATTCAAAATTAATTTAATTTTAAAACAATTGCGTTCATAATAATTAATATTCATAAATAAATCAACTTTAAAAGGTTTTAATTTTAAATTCTATAAAATTTTAATTTTTAATGAGTTCAATTAGAAATTTAAAAAAAAACTTTAAATATTACAGAATGTTGATAATTTAAATTCTTAATTTAATTTGTTAAATTTGTCAATACATATTTATTTAATTTTAAAGAAGAATTAATTTATAGAAAAATTTTATTTAAAACTATTTTCAAAAATCTAATTTTGCAGAAGTTAAAAATGATTGCAGAAATTTAATTATTTTTCAATAAAATTCTTCTTTGATTTAATTATTTATTATAATTATTTATTATACTTATTTCTTATAATTGTTTATTATAATTGACGAAAAACTTATTTGAGAATTTAAAAATCTATTTGTAATTCAATTTTACATAAACTTTCGATTACTCAAAAATTCTTCGAATAAATATATATTAGAAAATGTAAACTTCAAAAAAAAAAAAATTTAATTAAACTTTTTCCGAAAAAATGTAATTCTACAAAATTGGCAGTTAAAAGTATGAGAAATTCAATTTGTCAAATATTTTAATTTGAAAACGTTATAATTATTTATTTGTTTTTAAAAATTCGCTCTATAATGGTATTTTAATATTCAATTATAATTTAAAATTTAACTAAAATTCATTTCAAAACAATTTTTAATTAGAAAATTTTAACCAGAATTTATTAATTTAAATACAAAAAGTAATAATTCATTGAATTATTGAATGTTTCTTGGAATTCAATTCTCATGAAGAATTTTTAAACTAATTCTTAAATAATTGAATTCCCTGGACGAATTTTCATAATTTATTTTCAAAATAATTGAATAACAAACAATAATTTTGCTATTTTCAAAATAATTAAAATCATGACAATAATTTTTAAACGTTTTCGAAAATAATTGAATTTCTTCGAAGAATTTTTTTTTTTGCTATTTATAAAGACAATTGGAATTTGAACAAAAAGTTTTGATGTCTTGAAAAATATTTGAATTTCTGCGAAGAATTTGATTAAATTTGAAAATAATTGCATTCCAGTGATAAATTTTGCTTCTTTTAAATAGTTGAATTTTATTTAAAATTCTTAAAAAATTAATTTTGCTTGGAAGAATTTTGATATATTTATCGCAAGATAAAATAAATAAATTAATAAAAAAAATGATAAATGATAAAAAATAATAATAATTGACAATAATAATAATAGTAATAATAATAATAATAATAATAATAATAATAATAATAATAATAATAATAATAATTTATAATTATTAAAAATGATAATTTTTTTTTATAATAAATTCTTTCGAAAAATTGAGTTAAATTTTTTGAAATAATATTAAGTATATTAAAAGTTTAACGAATTTTGAACAAAATTAGAATTACAATTTTTCAAAAAAAAAATTAGTCGTATATAATTAATACATTAAAATAATGAAAAATTTTTATTTTCCAAAGATTTTACTTTGAAACTTTTTCAAAATTCAATTATTTCTAAAAACTCACATTTACGGTTTTTAATATTCAAAATTATATTTAAGAATTTGTTAATAAAATTCTTTACAAGAATTCAATTAAATAATAATTATTTATAATTATTTATTTTTGTGTTTAAATAATGGAATTCTCGTAGAAGTTTTTAATAAAAATTTATTTAAGTATAAATTCCAATTAAAATTTTAACTAATAATAATTGAATACATTTTTAATTGAATACATTTTTAATTTAATATTTTATTTTTAATATTTTATTTTATTTTTAATATTTTATTTTATTTTTAAAATTTTATTTTATTTTTATTATTTTACTTTCATTATTTAATTTTAATTTTTTTATTTTATTTTTATTTTATATTTTATATAGCGGGAATTTTTAGATATAATTAAAGTATTGAAAAGTTTTCAAACTAAAAAATATTGGGAAAATTCGAATTTTTCATACTTTTAACTAACAATTCTTTAAAATTAATTTTTTTTCAAAAAAGTTTAATTGGCGTTCTTTTTCAAAAGTTATTTAAAGTTTTTGTTATCTAATGTAATATTTAATTGAAGAATTTCCGAATAATCGAAATTTCACGTAGGAAAATAAAAATATGGAAAGAGAGAAAAAGTGAGATAGAGGCGAGAAGGAAAGAGAGAGAAAAATAGAGCGAAAGCGAGAAAAGGAGAAAGATAAGGGAGTAAAAAGAAAAAAAAGAGAGAGAGAGAGAGAGCGATTGACTATCGGGATAATTATCGACATTGCCGGCAGGAAACTTTATCTAGGACCCAATCACTTTAACGGATCCGATTCTTTGAGCGTGAAATGCCCCCTGGCTGTTGGGAGGCATCAATGCGTGCAAAAGCCAGTGGATGGGATCTCGTTTGCCACGCATTCAAATCATGATCTTTCCTTCGCATCAGCCTCTCCTGTCATCTTCTACTTTTCATCGATACTTTATTTATCATGTACGCGATTAAATTATTCTCTATTCGTCTTCTTTTTTTTAGCAAAAAAAAAAATTATCCTTGACTCTCTTTTACTGTATAGAAATTAATAGAAAAAAATTATAACAATTGTACAACGATTTTATTAAATCATATAAATAATAAAAATCAAAAAATAAATAAATAAAAATACATAAATATTTATTTATAAGAAACAAATCAATTTTCAATTGTTTAAACAAATTAATAAAAATTTAACAATTTTTGAAAACTGTTAATACTAATCAACTCTATGTGAAAAGTTAAGAAAGTTTCGTATTGGTTATATTTTACTCCAAGTCGAATTTTGTTTATAAAATTGTTATAAACAAATTATGCTACATAAATGAAGTTTCATCACAAGCATAAACAAATTATTTTTAAGTAAAATTATCAATTGGGTTTATATAAAATTTGAAAAACTCTAAACTTGTTCCTGTGATATCAATTTTCAATTGTTTAACAATAATAATTTTTAAATTTCTAAGAATTTGTTTAAACAATTGTTGTTAAAACAAAAATCAGGTTTTTCTTCTTTATCTCTTTTCCTATGAATTCAATTGTTAATTTTTACTAAAATTTTTACTCAATTGTTTAACAAAAATTATTTTTAAATTTCTATGAATTTGTTTAAACAATTGTTGTTAAACCAAAAGACGGGTTTTTCTTTTTTATCTCTTTTCCTATGAATTCAATTGTTTATTTTTACTAAAATTTTTACTCAATTGTTTAACAGTAATAATTTTTAAATTTCTATGAATTTGTTTAAACAATTGTTGTTAAAACAAAAAATAGGTTTTTCTTTTTTATCTCTTTTCCTATGAATTTAATTTTTAATTTTTACTTAAAGTCCATTTGTTTAAGCTTAAAATAAAATCTAGCATAATTTGTTTATAACAATTTTATAAACAAAATACAATTTGGAAAAAATATGACCTTTACAAAACTTTTTTATCATTCACATAGAATTGATTAGCTTCATTAGTTTTTGAAAATTGCTACATTTTTATTATTTTGTTTAAACAATTATTGTTAAGCAATTAAAAACAAAAGAACAGGTGATTATTTTTAGAAATTTTTCTATGAATTTATTTGTTAATTCTGCTTAAAAATAATTTCCTTATGCTTAAGATAAAGTCCAGTATAATTTTTTTAAAACAATTTTATATTTTTTATATTTTTATTATTTTTTTTTATATTTTTATATTTTTGACTTGGAAAAAAATATGAACCATTCGAAACAATTTTAAAAAAAAATTTTTTTCTTTTAATATTTCATTATTAGTATTCTTCCATAGGAATTAAGATTTTCAAAAATTTCAAATTTAAAAACTTTTTAAAATTAATTTACTTTGAAAATATTGTTATAAAACAGAACAGACTTTAGGAACTTTGAGACTTACAAAGAATGTTATTCACAAATTTTTAAATAATTGAATTCTTTTGACGAATTTTAATAAAAAAATTTTAGAATAATTACATTTTTCATAAAATTTGATTTAAATTGCATGAAAAACAATTAAAATTCTTCAAAGAGTTTTATTATTTCTGAAAATAATTGAATTTTTAAGAAGAAACGTATAAAAAATTTTTAAATATTTGAATTCCTGTAAAATTTTTATTATTTATGAAAATTTAAAATGTTAAATGTTAAATGTTAGAGTACAATTTTATTAAAATTGTTTTTTTTTTAATTTAATAGTTTTAAAAAATGTTATTAAACTAGAAACTGTTGCAAAAATTACTGACATATGAAATTTTTTTTTAAATATTTGAAAAATATTTTAATATTTTTGAATATTTTTGACAAGAATTTCATTAAAATTTTTGAAAATAATTGAATTTTAAAGGAGAATTTTTTTACTTGAAAAGATAAAAATTTTGATTTTGGCAAGATTATTTTTGTTAATTTTGAACATATAACATTAAATTAAAAAAATTGAATTATTAAATTATCTAAAATTGTATTTTGTGATTCGAAATTTATAACTTCTTAAAATAATTAAATTTTTGCAACTTTTAATTTCATCAAAATTCAAATTTTTCAGTATTCTTCTAAAAATCCATTATCAATACTATAATTAATAATAATATAAATAATAATAATAATTTTTATTATTAATAATTATTGAAATATATATTGACAAATTTAATGATTTTAGAAGATTTTAAATTATTAAAATTTATCAAAACATCAAGTTCTTTAAAGTTTCTAATTAAATTCATTAAAAATTGAAATTTTATAAAATTTTAAATTGAAACCGTTGAAGTTCATTTATTCGCGAAAATTGTAAACGCAACTCTTTTAAAATGAAATTAATTTTAAAATATCGGAGGAGAAAATTATTCATAAAAAAATTTTTATTATTTTATGAAACTTGCTCGAGTTTGAAGTTTTTAAAAAGAAATTATTTTGGTAGAAATTGAAAAATATTAATGATTTTATATTCGAATTCGTGCGGTAATTTTAAAGTGTAAAAGAGTGAAACAAAGGAAAAAGAAAAATTTTAAATTTTCTTACGAATTCTAAAAATTTCATTTATTTTCAGTACTTTTAGTAAAAAATTCCTGACTTTTTTCCCAAATTCCCTATGTAAAAATATTATTATAATTATATGAATATTAAAACTCTTTATTCTAATTCATACTTTATTTTTATAAAAAAAAATCCGAGTTAAAAATTTTTAAGTTCAATTTTTTTATTTTTTATTTACAATTGACGATTTTATTTAAGAAAGTGAGTATTTATAAAAAAAAATCGAGTTGAAAATTTTTACCATCTGTTTTTAAATTTGACGATTTTATTTCAAGCAAGTGAGTGAGAAGTTTAAAGCTCGAATTGTTGCCGGTAAAAATATGAACAATGATAATAATAAATAAAATTAATTTACTAAATACGAAAAAAGGAAGTTTTAATTTTTGAAAAAGCCCGCGTTCAAATTAGTTGCTAGATGGCGCTCTTGACTTTCTCGCAACTTATTTAGTTTTATATAATGCAAATTGTCCAATTTGTACCGAAAATTCTAACCTCAATTATTTATTTAGGTTTGAAAAAAATATTTATTAAGAAACAAATTTTTTTATTTATGTTTTTTATAACAAATTTTGTTTAAAAGAAGGAGAAGAAGAAAAAAATAAAATTTTATTATTTATTTTGGTTCAAATTTTCGGAAGAAGGAGAAGAAGAAAATTAAATTTTATTATTTATTTTGCTTTTATTATAATTTTTTTATAATAATAATAATAATAATAATAATAATTATTATTATTATTATTATAATTATATTTATAATTTTTTTATTATATTTATATTTTTTTTATAATTTTCGGTATAAATTGGAAATAATAATAAATATAAATCGGTATAGTAATAATAATAATAATAATAATAATTATTATTATTATTATTATTATTATTATTATTATTATTATTATTATATTTATAATTTTTTTATTATATATATATTTTTTTTATAATTTTCGGTATAAATTGGACAAAGTTTTATTATGCAAAATTTAGACTCCAGTGTAGGCATTTTTTTATTTAAATATTTGATTTCACGATTCGATAATGGTAAATAATTTATTTATTGAAAAAATAATATCTAAACTGAATTTCCATGAAGAATTTCTCACGGCATTATAACTATTTTATCCCCTTCTGTTTCGTATATGTATTTATAAATATAAATTAAACGCCCATCTAAAATGGAAATCTAGAGGCGACAATCGCAAACATTTTCTTCTGAATCGAAATAAATTGGAGTCACACTGAAAGTGCAGTTGGGGTTAATGGAAGAGATAATTAGGCGGGCGATTATTATAGTGCAACGAACGTGGCTAGGCTCATAAACTACCCGTGTAAATATATATCGAATGCTTGCGCACGCGGAAGAAATGCCGACACCGATTTGCAGATATGTTTATTAACGTTCGTTAAATGCGGCGGCACGCGAGAGAGCCCTTTTATAACTGTACTTACACTCCTTCTTCACTGTTACAGTGGCACAGTGTTGAGAATATGCATAATTTGCACCCACAACTTTTTTTCCCTTCCTCTATTTCTTCTTCTTCTTCTTTTTCTTCTTTTTCTTCTTTTTCTCCTTTTTGCAATTATAGAATCGTAATCAAAATTATTTTCCTTTATTTACTCATGTGAGTAAAAAAAGTAGATTTTAAAAAATTGAAATTCAACATTTTTTTCAGAAAGGTTAATTAATTATTTTTAACTAAACTAAATATAATTTATTATTAATAACACTCAGGGAAAAATATTATTTAAACCAAATATATTTTATTTAATTCAAATAAACGTATATTTGTCTATAAACCAACTAGACTTTTTATTTGTTTTAAATAAAATTTTAATTTTACATAAATTTATTATTATAAATAAATAATAATATTAATAATAATTATAATTACAATATAATAATAATAATAATAATAATAATAATAATAATAATATATAATAATAATAATAATAATAAATATTGTTTATATTATTATAAATAAAACATATTTCAGACCCAATAAAATTTTAATTAAACCAAATTATAATTATAATATAATAATAATAATATTAATAATAATAATAATGATAATAATAATAATAATAGTAATATAGAATTATAAGAATAATAATAATAATAATAATAAATATTGTTTATATTATTATAAATAAAACATATTTCAGACCCAATAAAATTTTAATCAAACCAAATAAAATTTATTTGCAACGAATAAAAAGTTTATAATAAAATCATATTTTTAATTTAAAAATTTAAAAGAAATTCTCATTAACAAATAAATTTTGTTTTTTTTTGTTGGTCTTTATGAAAAATTTCGTGTGACTGATCTAAGTTGTGCTAATCTTTTTCCTTTTAATTTATTCAAAATATAATTAGAAAATTGTTTATTGTTTGAAAATTTTGGTGAAGAAATAGAAAATCATCATCATTTTTGTTAATAATTCTTAGTTCTAATTATAAAAATTTATTCTTTTCTTTGGAGACAAAAAACGTTAACATATTCTCTTTTCATAATATTTTTAAAACAAAAATTCAATATTTTCAAATTTTCAAATTTAACAAGGAAATAATTTGCATCATTTCTATTTCTTTTTTTTACAATTTCGTTAATAAAATTTAAAGCTTTTTTTTTAAATAAAGCAACAAAATATTTAAAAATTCTCTCTGAGAATTGGAAATTTTGGTAAAAATTGAAATTGAAATTAAAAATTTTCAACTTTTTAGAAAATAAAGGAAAACATTTTACTCAAGAATATGTTCTTTTACATTTTTTTTTAATAATTTCTTCAATCGTGAAATTATTCGAAAACGTCAACAACTTCTATCAACGAGAATGAAGAATTTTGAAGAATTTTTAAAAAAATTTATAAATAATTGAAATCTTTAAACGAATTTTAATAATATTTTTCAAAATAATCGACAATTCAATTATTTTAGTACAAAAACTATTAATTTATTGAATAATCAAAGATTTCTTAAAATTGAATTTTCATAAAGATTTTTATGAACAAATTTTTTAAAAAATTTAATTCTTTCCACGATTTTTTATAAAATTTTTAAGATAATTTTTTTTCTCTAAATCAAATTTTATAAAATATACTTTTTTTTTGAAAAGTTCTTTAAGAATTTGCAACTGAAAAGTTACTATGAATTCAGAAACATTCCCTCAATTATAAATTGAGAACAGAAAAACAGATATATAATTTTTTAATTTTTCTGTGATCCTAATTGTTAATTTTATCTAAGACTAATTTTTTTTATTTTATTAATGAAACGCCCTTTATCGAGTATAATTTGTTTATAACAATTTTATAGACAAAATACGGTTTGGAGAAAAATTGAACCATACAAAATTTTTGTAATATTCCCCACGAAAACGATAAGCGTTATCTGTTTTTGATAATTGATCAACTTTTATTAATTTGTTTAAACAATTATTTTTAAACAATATTGGAAATTAATAACAAAATACAGGTAATTCTTTTTGTTCAATTTGTCTATGAATTCAATTGTTAGTTTTACTTAAAGTTGATTTGTTTATGCTTCAGATGAAAGACCCTTTATTTATCATAATTTGTTTATAACAATTTTTAAATATATTACGACTAATTGTTAATAATTTGTTTAAACAATTGGAAATTGCTAACAAAATAACAGTATATCTTTCTTTTTAATTTATCTATCAGTCCAATTGTTAATTTTACTTAAAATTAATTTGTTTATGCTTAGAATGAAACGCCCTTTATCGAGCATAATTTGTTTATAACAATTTTATAAACAAAATACAACTTCGAGAAAAATACGACCAATACGAAACTATCTTAATTATCCACATAGAATTGATTAACGTTATCAGTTTTTGAAAATTGCTAAATTTGTATTAATTTGTTTAAACAATTACTGTTAAATAATTCGAAATTCATGATAAAAAACAGGTATGTCTTTTTTTTAAAATTGCCTATTCATTCAGATGTTAGTTTTACCTAAAGTTGTTTTGTTTATTCTTGGAATGAAACACCAACATCATTATTTGTTAATAACAATTTTTTAAACAAATTACGATGAATTATAAACAAGTGTTAAACAATTGGAAATTGACAACAAATAAACTGGTATATCTTTTTTCCAATTTTTCTATGAATCCAATTGTTAATTTTACTGAAAACTAATTTGTTTATGCTTGAAATAGTCATCTTAATTAATCTTTAGTCATCTTAATTTGTTTATAACAATTTTATAAACAAAATACGGCTTGGACGAAAATATGACCAATAAGAAACATTCTCAATTTTTCACATAGAATTTATTAATATTAACAGTTTTCAAAATTTGTTAAATTTTTATTAATTTGTTTAAACAATTACTGTTAAACAATTTGAATGTCATGACAAAAATCAGGTTTTTTCTTTTTTTTCCGATGGCCATTGAATTCAATTGTTAGTCTTACTTAAAGTTTATTTGCTTATGCTTCAGATGAAAGACCTTTTATTTATCATAATTTGTTTATAACAATTTTTAAATATATTACGATTAATTGTTAATAATTTGTTTAAACAATTGGAAATTGATAACAAAATAACAGATATATATTTTCTTTTAATTTTTATTTGTTAATTTTACTAAAAATTATTTTGTTTATCCTTTGAATGAAACACCCTTTATCCAGCTTGATTTGTTTATAACAATTTTATAAACAAAATACGCCTTGGGGTAAAATATGACCAATACGAAACTTTTTTAATTTTTCACATAGAGTTGATTAGTATTAACACTATTCAAATTTTGTTAATTTTTTATAAATTTGTTTAAATAATTGTTAAAAAATTGAAAATTAATGACAAAAAATAGTTATATGATTTTTTTTCAAATTGACAATGAATTCAATTGTTACTCTTACTTAAAGTTTTTCTTCAGATAAAAGACCCTTTATTTATCATAATTTGTTTATAACAATTTTTAAATATATTACGGTTAATTGTTAATAATTTGTTTAAACAATTGGAAATTGATAACAAAATAACAGATATACATTTTCTTTTAATTGTTATTTGTTAATTTTACTGAAAATTAATTTGTTTATCCTTGGGATGAATCACCCTTTATCCAGCTTGATTTGTTTATAACAATTTTATAAACAAAATACGGCTTGGAGGAAAATGTGAGCAATAAAACTTTTTTAATTTTTCACATAGAGTTGATTAGTATTAACCGTTTTCAAAATTTGTTAACTATTTATAAATTTGTTTAAACAATTGTTAAACAATTGAAAATTAATGACAAAAAATAGTTATATGTTTTTTTCAAATTGCCAATGAATTCAATTGTTACTCTTACTTGAAGTTTATCTTCAGATGAAAGACCCTTTATTTATCATAATTTGTTTATAACAATTTTTAAATATATTTCGATTAATTGTTAATAATTTGTTTAAACAATTGGAAATTGATAACAAAATAACAGTATATCTTTCTTTTTAATTTATCTATCAGTCCAATTGTTAATTTTACTGAAAACTAATTTGTTTATGCTTGGGATGAAACACCCTTTATCAAAGTTATTTTGTTTATAACAATTTTATAAACAAAATAAGGTTTGGAGGGAAATATGTCCAATACAAAACTTTTTTAATTTTTCACATAGAGTTGATTAGCATTAACTAATGTTATTATAATTAATAACTAATTATTATTAAATAATTATTATAAATAATAGTTATTTATTTATAAATTTGTTTAAAAAATTGTTAAACAATTGAAAATTAATGACAAAAAAATAGTTTTCTTTTTTTTTGAAATTGCCAATGAATTCAATTGTTAGTTTATTTAATTCAATGGCTGGTTTCTTGATGGGACTTAATGGGTTAATTATTACAGAGAGAGAGAGAGAGAAAAAAAAGGAAAATATTGAGAGGGAGAGAGGAAGAGATTTGCGATTGGTCGCAGGGGCTGCAAACAGGGGCTGCAGAGAGTGAGAGAGAGAGGGGGGGATAAAATCGTTTTGTTTTACAACGGGACACATCGTGAGGACCTTGCGTTAAATGACCGGACATCGGTCTCGTGATGAAGACATCCTAGTGCATCAAGTGAGTGTGGGTAATTTGCTCGACTTGGCTCGACTTGCTAGACCACTTGTTTTGCCAAGTGTGCAAGCAAGATGGAAGAGGAGATTCTTCAAAGAGAATGACACCATCTCAAAGAAAACCAGACATACACACACTCAAGAGTGAAAGAGACAGATCATCGTCCCAAGATCGATGGCAATTATGATCTCCGATAATTATAGACGATTAATCAAACTCTAGGCCCTCGGGTTTTGAATTTTTTTTTTTTTTTTTTTTTTTGGTTTACCAACTTTCAAACGGAGGATGTGTCCATCTTTTATTGTCCACTGGAGCAAGTTATTTTTGTTCTTGAAAAATGCTAATAATATATAATATTAATTCGACGGTGCAGTGGCTTTCTATATACGCAGTGCATTCGACTCGCGTTCAAACAATTAACTTGCCTCGACGATTCTGAAGAGACGGACATCTCTCTTTCTTTCATTTTTTTTTCTTTCTTTTACTTCGTCTTTCTCTCTTTCTCTCCCCCTCTCTTTATTGCTCTAAAGGGGATTAGAAACGAGCGGTTAATGAGACTCTTTTTCCCTCGATTCTGGAGAAATCGAGATGAGGAGTTTTGCGAGAAGCTGACGTGCAGGTGTTAAGGTTTTTTATTCCACTCGTCGTCTCGTTTGCTAAACTTGCTCATTATTTTTAAACCCATATTTTCGTTTATTCACTGTTTTTCTCTAAGAATATATGATGAATATATAAAATAATACATAAAATATTAAAATATATGATGATTTTGAAAAATTAACAAAAAAATTACATTTTTACATCGAAAATTTAATATTTCAATCACTTCTTGATGATTTTAGAGAACAATTTTAATTGAAACTAGGGCTATTT
The DNA here is from genome assembly GCA_032873175.1 of Leptopilina drosophilae. Taxonomy (NCBI): domain Eukaryota; kingdom Metazoa; phylum Arthropoda; class Insecta; order Hymenoptera; family Figitidae; genus Leptopilina; species Leptopilina drosophilae. The sequence continues at coordinate 7,889,819 of CM065486.1, forward strand.
TGCTACTGTAATTTACTGCTAGCCCAGTAATCGAAAGCTCCTAGTTAGCCTTAGTTTTATCGGGAAAAATTCGCGAAAATCGTCACAAAAAAAATCATAGTAGAATATTTTTTCTTTTGAAATCATAGAAACACTAATACATTTGCTTTATTTAGCAAAAATAATAATTTTGCATCACTATTTGTCAATTTTAGGAACTAAATCATGATTTCAGACAGAAAATTCTTCTCAAAATTAAGGCTAGGAGTCAATATTTGCTTCCATTTATATTAATTTTGGTTAAAACAAACTCGTGTTTGGAAAAATTTACAGGGAAATTTGATTTTTACCTCAATATTTGACATTTCAGTCACTTTTTGATGATTTTAAAAAAAAGTTTTAGCTGAATCTAGGGCTCTTTGGTTACCGTGATTTTCTGTTAGCCTAGCAATTAAAGGCTCCCAGTTAGCCGTAGTTTTATCGAAAAATATTTCCGAAAATCGTGACAAAATTTGCCGACAGAAACGCTTGCTTATACAACCAAATATAGAACTGACATAAAATAATTACTTATAAATCAATTACTGAATTATTTTTTTGAACAAATTTTAATTTAAATTTTTTAAAATTATTTTCAAAATTTTCAGGAATTTTCAAGAAAATTTATTGCAAAATTCAATTATTTTCATAAATAACAGTATTCGTTACAAAAATTTAATTATTTTCAAAACTTTTCCAAAAATTCATAGCTAAATTTGAATTATTTACAAAAAAGTATTATTAAAATTCCTCGAAATAATTCAAATATTTGAAAATTTATTCATAAAATTGTGTATAAGAATTTAATTTTGAGAAACATTCCATTATCCAATAAATTATCTATGTTTATATTTATGTCATTGAATTCTCGTAGAATTTTCTAATAGAAATTTGTTCAAAAAATAATTTCAGTTAAACATTTAGATAATAATTAAATTGTAAACAAATAAATTAAAAAATTTGTAAATAAATGCACTGGAACATTTTTTATTATCTATCATTTTTTTATTATCAAATAATTTTTAGAGTAAATCAGAATATTCCTTATAGAGTCAGGGAAAAAGTCAAAATTTTGTCTGAAAATCAGGGAAAAGTCTGTGAAAAACGAAATTAAAATCGATTAAATATGGAAAGACTGAGTTTATCGACGATTATTTCAAAAAATACAAAGGGCTCTTCTGCAGTTGGGGCAGTTTTCGAAAATATATTTAAGCCAGAATTGAATGCTCCATATTAGCCCTAGTTTTACTTATATTCGTCCTTGAAAATCAGTTTTTATTATCGTAATTATGCAAATAAATAGCTATTCAAGGGCAGGACGATTTCAAACCAATGAAACTAAGGCTAAAAGGAGCTTTTGACATAGAATAAATATTCCCTTCGGAAAATTTGCGTCCCCTCACAAAACTCTTTGTATTTTGCGAGAAAATCGTCAAAAAACTCATTTTTAAAGATCAATTTCTATTCCAATTTTGTTATTTTTACGTTTTCTTTTATTTTTTGCTAAAAAGAAACCATTTTTACTTTTTCTGTATTAATTCTTGTTCCGAATTAAAATATCGTGATGTAATAAAATATTTTAACTTTTTTGGTTTTTATAATTGTTATTAAAATCGATTTTCGAGTGTCAGTATTATTAAAACTAAGGCTAACTAGGAGCTTTTGGTTTGTCATAAAGCTGTCCTTTGGAAAGTTGTCGATTCCTTGTAAAGCTTTTTGTATTTTACGAGAAAATCGTCAAAAAAGTCACTTTTGCATATTCAGATTTTTTCTACTTTTGTAATTTTTACTTTTTTTCTTTCATTTCTGTAAAAAAGAAACTAATGAAAATTTAAATGAAAATTAAATTAAATAATAATAAATATAGTAAATAAATTACAAGTTTTCTGCAGTAATTTTCGTTGTAGACAAAAATAATTGTTCTAAAATGAAGTATTTCAGTTTTTTGCCGTTACTAATGATTTTCGAGTGACAATATCAACGAAACTAAGGCTAACTAGGAGCCTTTTGTTAATTACCAAAATTGCCATGAGAAAATTATTGATTTGTTACGCAGCTCTTTGTATTCATTGAGAAAAACTAAAAAATTTTAGTAAATACAAAATTTATTTGGTAGTAAAAACTTACTATATATTTGATTATAACTAGAGAAGTGAAAAAAGGAATTTCTCGATAATTCCCAAGAATCACAGTGATAAATGTAGCGATTGTGAATAATGCCAAACGAAAATGTCATTTATTTTCAAAGAGAGTTCATTAATAATTTGAAAAATAATATTACACACGCGAGTGTAATTTTCAAGTATCATTCTTGAGGTGAAAATAAAGTTTCGAGCACGTTTTGACGCCACACGCCACGAGAGAAGTGAAGCAATTTCAAGCGACAGCATAAATCTTGATCACTATCGGAGATAGGATAAATTGTGTATTATAAAAAGCCAAAGCGACCCATGTATGTTGACCTATTTCAACACAATCCAGAGGAAACAATGCTCTCTCCGCGAGATTCAAATTCAAATCCCACTTTTCTTCAATTTCCAATTAATAAAAAAAAAGAAAAAAAATAATTCTGACTCAAAAGAGAACTAAATTCATGAGAAAAATGAAACTATGAGGAAAAATAATTTTATTTATCTATATAGTAATTAGGAATTATCTTCAAAATCTACTCGTTAAAAAATTTATTTTCTTAAAATAAAAAATAAAAAAAAAATTAAACTCATAAGAAAAATGAAACTAATAGGAAAAAATAGTTGCATTTATTTATCTAATCATGGCAATTATCTAATTGCAGTCGCGAGTATTTTTATGCGCATTGGATAAAAAAAATTCCTCGGATTAAATAGAGAATAAATTATAAATTACCCGAGAGATAAAATGTGAAGGAAAAAAATATCCAGCGAGAAATACAGATTGAAATTGTGTATATATGACTTTTAAAACTATAATGTACTGCCAGCCGGAAATGTTGCAAATAATTCTTCTGTAATGCTGTATAATAGAAAATTCCATATTATTCGACTGACCGATTCCTATAAGAGAAAGCATCGTGTAATACGTTACGCATGCTTATAATATTATATTAAATTTTCTCAACTGGTCAATTGCTTTTAGTAGAACATAAAGAATATATGTAAAAATTATTAATATAATTTAGATTTTCTTTATCCAACCAGACGGAAAGGAGGAATTTAATTCGTAGAGGAATTGAAAGTAAATTCGAAAAATTATTTTTATTGATAAAAACGCTAAACAATTGATCATGTTAACAATCGATTGTAATTTTAACCTTGAAAAGTGTAAAATTTTTAAGGAGCTTTAGTATTTTTCTACTGGCAATTACCCCAAGAATTGAAAGCTCCTAGTTAGCCGTAGTTTTAGCGGGAAAAATTTGCGAAAATCGTCACTAAAGTCTATGCAGAAAGGAGCTTTTTTGAAAAATCGGCCAAATTTTCAATGTTTTAAAATTTGTCCAAAGAAATAAAATAAAATGCTTGAAAAAATATTGTTCTCTACAAATTTTTGTAATTTTCCAAATATAACCGATAATGTTTGCAATTTTTAGTGATTTGTCAAATTTTTTTATTTAAAGCTTTTTAGTAAATTTTACTTTGGTTAAATTTATTCATTTAATTGGACAAATTGATTTCAGTATCATAAGAAAGTAAAAATTATGAATATATTTAAACGTGAAGGAAAAAATTTTAAAAAATAATTAAAACCGAATTTGAAAAAATTCACTTTTTTAAGGAAACTTAAGAAAAATTGTGGTTTTCATCAAGGGAAAGTGAACAATTCCCACGGGGCTTTAGTATCTTCCTATTGGAAATAACCCCAGGTATTGAAAGCTCCTATTTAGCCGTAGTTTTGGCGGGAAAAATTCACAAAAATCATCCCGTAACTCGCAGGAAGAAAGTATATTAAAAAATTAGATTATTATAGATTTTTATTGTAGTTGAGTCATTGATTCATGATTTTGAAAATAAAATTCGTCTAAAACAAGGACTAACTGAAGATTATTAGTTCCTAATTAAATATTTTTAGAAGTGAAGGTCGTAAGGCATTAAAAAAAATTTGTTATTTTTAAAAATTAACAAAAAAAAATGCATTTTTACATCGAAAATTTAATATTTCAGTCAATTCATGATGATTTTAGAGAACAGTTTTAATTGGAAGTAGGGCTATTTGGCTACAGTAATTTTATGCTATCCCAGCAATCGAAAGCTCCTAGTTAGCCTTAGTTTTAACGGAAAAAATTCGCAAAAATCGTTGCAAAAATCATAGTAGAATATTTTTTTGTTTTGAAATCATAGAAACACTAATACATTTGTTTTTATTTTGCAAACATAATAATTTTGCATCAATAGTTGTCAATTTTAGGAACTAAATAATGATTTTGACAAAACATTCTTCTCGAAATAAAGACTAGGATTAATATTTGGTTTCAATTACATTAATTTTGGTTTGAAAAGACTCATGCTTGCAAAAATTCACAGGGAAATTAGATTTTTACCATAATATTTGACATTTCAGTCACTTTTTGATGATTTTAGAGAAAAATTTTAACTAAAACTAGGGCTATTTTGCTACTAGAATTTACTGTCAGCCCAGCAATTAAAAGCTCCTAGTTAGCCGTAGTTTTATCGGGAAAAATTTGCGAAAATTGTCACCGTAATTTGACGACAGAAAAGCTTGCTTATACTACCAAAAAAAATTATAAATTTTTTTGGAGACAAATTACAAAAAATAAAAAATATTATTCAAAACAAAAATTCGAATTTTAGAATGAAAGTTGCCTTGTATAAAGATCAAAATGTTTTTTACATATTCCACCCAAAAAAAGGGAAATAAAACAACCGGAAGTAAACTGCAATTCAAGATTAGGAGCGTGGATGTGTATATAAACTATATTGATTCCCCTCTGAATATATATTTTCTCTCTCGAGGAGAGAAGTTGGAGAACGAGTTTGCTAATTCAATCGAGGAGAATTTAAACAAATATGAAACAGGTTCACCGAAGCATGTAATTTTCGGCGTACTTCCCTTTATTACGCAGAGAAGGCACTTGATTATTCTGTTTCCTTGATGCGTCACGCAAACGCGCATCTCAACGTTATAAAAATTAAAAAAAAACATCAGAAAAAGTAGGAAAGAGAGTCGTCAAGAAAAAACCAGTTAAAATGCGGAAAAAAATATATTAGTAAAAAGAAAAGGAATAAAATTTATTTAAATAAAATATAATTTATAAATTTTCTGCCTATTGTATTCTTATTTCAAAAAAATAAATTTGGGCAAAGAAAAAAATGCGAGAATGCTATTTTTGTTGGAGCTGGAAAAGGATGTAAATTTCTCGAAAGGAAAATGAGAGGAACTTTACTGATAGCAGGTTTATATATTCAATATGTGTGCGCAGAATGGGGTTGTGTGTTATTGCAGCCTTGGGCCTGCCAAGGCACGTAACTCACGCTCGGCGTTCTAAAATACGCGAGGTCAACGCGTACATACACACTAGGATCTAAATTTCTTATGACAGTTTTTACCTCCGCCAACTATTGTTTCAAGAAAAAAATTTTTCCCCGCCAATAAAAATATTTCTCTCTCTTTGTCGAAAAGATTGTTCCTTTTTAGTGCGTCGAATATGAAGAAAAATTAAATTTTTTAGAATGTAATTTTAATTTCAAATTTTTTAAAATATTACACAAAAGTTATAATTAGGATTTTTTAAGTTCAAAAAATTAAAAAAAAAAATTTTGACGATTTTTGCGAAATTTTCTCGATAAAACTAAGGCTAACTAGGAGCCTTCGATTACTGGGCTAACAGTAAATTAGAGTAGCAAACTAGCCCTAGTTTTAGTTCAAACTTTTCTTTAAAATCATCAAAAAGTGGCTAAAATGTCAAAAAATTCGTATAAAAATCAAATTTTTTTGTATGTTTTTGCAAATAAAATAAATTTGGAAATTTCTTTGATAATATTTCTACACAAGTTAATGTAAATTGAAAAAAAGGTGAATTTTAGCACTAGTTTTAGTGAAAGCTTTCGATATAAATCTTCATTTAGTTACTGAAGTTGACAATTTTAATGTGAAATTATTACGTTTTGTTAATTTTTGCAAAATGAAACCTATAGGTTTCATTTTGCAAAAATTAAATTTACATTAAATTAATTTATTAATTAATTTATTAATTAATTAAATAAATTAAATTTTAAATTTTCTAGTATTTCAGTGAATTTAAAACTAAAAAATATTGTACTAGGACTTTCGCGGAAATTTTTTCTAATTTTTATCTATCAAATTAAGGCTAACTAGGAGCTTTCGATTGCTGGAGTAGCAGTAAATTACAGTAGAAAAATAGCCCTAGTTTTAGTTAAAACTTTTTTCTAAAATCATCAAAAAGTGACTAAAATTTTGCAAAGTTCGAAAATAAATCTAATTCCTTTGTCAGTTTTTGCAAATAGAATAAATTTGGAAGTTTTTTTATAAACTTTTTACGAAAATTAATATAAATTGAAACAAAGGTGACTCCTTTCTCTAGTCTCAGCGTAAATTTTGTAAAAGAAACCATCATTTAGTTACTAAAACTGACAATTTTAATGTGAAATTATTACGTTTTGTTATTTTTTTGCAAAATAAAACCTTTAGTTTTAGTGTTTTCTGATTTAAAAACTAATAAATTTCATACGAAGACTTTTATGACGATTTTCGCGAATTTTTCCCGATAAAACTAAGGCTAACTAGGAGCTTTCGATTGCTAGGCTAACAGTAAATTACACTAGAAAAATAGCCCTAGTTTTAGTTAAAACTTTTCTGTAAAATCATCAAAAAGTGACTGTAATGTGAAATATTATGGTAAAAATCCAATTTCTTTGTCAATTTTTCCAAACACAATAATAAATACCAAAGTTGCGTAAATATCACTATAAGATTTGAATCTAGAATTTTTTTCCATCACTAAACACTCCTGCTCGATATTTTAGCTTTCTTATAAATGTACCTATGATAATAATTCAATAACTTTATCGATCAAACGTTTATAAAGTGACTAGAATTTTTTACCCATTAAATCCGGAAGTGTAATAAATTTTCTCCTTCTCTCTTGTTTTAACTTTCAGTTCTATAGCGGTGCGAAGAAGCTTGCGTTTAATTACTACGATTGATTTAAATCCGATCAGAAAAGATTTAAGAGCCTCATCTTTGGTCTCTAGTGAGAAGTTAGGTTTGCATGACGCATTAGTGAGAATAATTTATCAATAGAGGACAGTTTGATTTCCGTCTTTCTTTCTTCTTTTTGTTAAATATCTTCAACTAGTTTTTCTATACTATTATTTACTAGTTTTTTTACTGTTTTTTTTACTATTTTTACTTATTCCCATTTACAATTTCCTATTCCCATTTTTTACCAGGGGAATATAGTCAGCGTTGGACTTTAATCAAGATCAAATGGGAATATTTAATTTTTTCCCCAAAAAAGAATAGAATGAGTTTTTTAAACAATACTTTTTAAAAACGGCAAGAGTTTACAGAAAAGTTTTAACTGAAACTAGGGCTATTTTGCTAGTGTAATTTACTGCTAGCCTAGCAATCGAAAGCTCCTAGTTAGCCTTAGTTTTATCGGGAACAATTCGCAAAAATCGTCGCGAAAGTCCTTGTATAATATTTTTTGGTTTTAAACTCAAAAAAACACTAAAACTAAAGGTTTTATTTTGCAAAAATTAACAAAACGTAATAATTTCACATTAAAATTGTCAGTTTTAGTAACTAAATGATGGTTTTTTTACAAAATTTACGCTGAAACTAGAGCTAGGAGTTACCTTTGTTTCAATTTATATTAATTTTCGTAAAAAGTTTATAAAAAAACTCCCAAATTTATTCTATTTGCAAAATCTGACAAAGAAATTAGATTTATATTCGAACTTTGCAAAATTTTAGTCACTTTTTGACGATTTTAGAGAAAAGTTTTAACTAAAACTGGGGCTATTTTTCTACTGTAATTTACTGCTAGTCGAGCAATCGAAAGCTCCTAGTTAGCCTTAATTTGATAGATGAAAATTAGAATAAATTTCCGCGAAAGTCCTAGTACAATATTTTTTAGTTTTAAATTCACTGAAATACTAAAACTAAAGGTTTCATTTTGCAAAAATTAACAAAACGTAATAATTTCACATTAAAATTGTCAACTTCAGTAACTAAATGAAGATTTATATCGAAAGCTTTCACTAAAACTAGGGCTAGAATTTACCTTTTGTTTCAAGTTATATTAATTTGTGTAGAAATATTATCAAGGAAATTTCCAAATTTATTGTATTAGCAAAAACTGACAAAGAAATTTGATTTTTATCCGAATTTTTGACATTTTAGTCACTTTTTGATGATTTTAGAGAAAAGTTTGAACTGAAACTAGGGCTACTTTGCTACTGTAATTTACTGTTAGTCTAGTAATCGAAAGCTCCTAGTTGGCCTTAGTTTCATTGGGAAAAATTCGCGAAAATCGTCATAAAAGTCTTCGTATGAAATTTATTAGTTTTGAAATCAGAGAAACACTAAAACTAAAAGTTTCATTTTCCAAAACTTGTCAAAACATAATAGTTTTACATTAAAATTGACTATTTTTTTATCGAAATGATGATTTTCAACAAAAATTTTCGTTGAAACTAGGCTGAAAGTCACCTTTTGTTTTAATTTATATTAATTTTCGTAATAATTTTAAAAAAGAAACTCCCAAATTTATTCAATTTGCAATAATTAACATTAAAATTTGATTTATATCCTAATATTTTACATTTTAGTCACTTTTTGATGATTTTAAAGAAAAGTTTGAACTAAAACTAGGGCTACTTTGCTACTGTAATTTACTGTTAACCCAGCAATCGAAGGCTCCTAGTTAGCCTTAGTTTTATCGAGAAAAATTCGCGAAAATCGTCATAAAAAATTTTTTTTAATTTTTTGAACTTCAAATAATCAAATTTTACACTTATACAGATGCAAATGTAATGGAAAAATTGACTTCTGGCATGAAATAAGCTAAATTGGTTTCTCTTCTATTCATAAATATTTTAATTCAGTAAAGCATTCGAATACTCATCAATATGCAAAAATTGAAAATTGTAGAGTTTCTACACACAATTTTTTTTAATGACTTCATTTATGTGCTTATTTATGGTAAAACTCTTTTTTTCGAATCTATTTGGAAATAGAAATGCAGTTATTAGAATATGAATGTAATTTACGTGGCAGTGAGCGAGCATATCTCGTTTAAGACGCCCACAAAATCTATTATATACACATAGTGAAACTTGTGAATGCAGACAGACAGAAACACACACATTCTGTTTGTATGTAGTTGCCAAACGAAAGCGAAATTGCACCACCAGATTGGCTACTGTTGCCTTGCGAAATGCGTTCTACCGGGGCGAGATTTTATGAGATGCAACACGTTGCGTTGCTTTTTGCCTTCAGCAATCGTAAATGCGCGCGAAAACCATCAAAACTCGCCTCCCCATCATTTATTTGACACACATACACTGGGCGTTAAATCATTAATATTTAAAAATAATAATTTATTCTCTTCAATAAATGACCAAAGAAATTTTTAAGGTGCTTTTTTCAAAATACACTTTCTTAATTTTAATCAGTTAAAAATTATGATTTTAAGTGACAATTATATTTAAAAAATTGTCAGTAGAAATATAATTAGTGGCTGACTTTTTTGCTTCAAATTCCGTTATTTTTAACTTATTTTCAGTAGAAATATAATTAGTGGCTGACTTTTTTGCTTCAAATTCAGTTATTTTTAACTAATTGTCAATAGAAATATAATTAGTAACTGACTTTTTGCTTCCAAATCACATTTTTAACTGATTTAAATTCAGAGCATGACTAATGTTTACACTAAAGAAAAAAAAATTAGCCCTAGTTTTAACAGAAACTTCTTAAATTTTTAAGAATTATTCGCAAAAATCGTTATCTAAAATTAAATTATGAAAAAAATTTGGTAACATTCATTCAAAAGTCAATTATTTTCATAAATAAAATTTTTTTTCAATAAATAAAATTTTCATAAAATTTTTACAAGAATTCAATTAATTTAGAATAGCGTTTTGAAACAAATTTCGAAAAAATCAATTATTTAACAAAATTTTTACCCAATTCTTCACAATAGTTCAATTACTTTCCCCAGTAATAACATTTTTCATGTAAATTTAATTATTTAAAAAAAATTCAATAAAATTCTAACCAAGAATTCAATTATTTAAAAAAAAATAAAACTCATTTTAGAATTTCAATTATTTTCAATACTATCCTAAATTAATTAATTTTTAAAATCGATTACTTTTAAAAATATCATTTTCTATAATAATTTAATTATTTAGAATAAAGTTTTCATAATATTTATTACATTTCATAAAAAAATTAATCATTTAAAACAGTGTTTAAAAAATTCTCATCAAGAATTAAATTATTTTTAATACAATTTTGCAGAAATTGATCTTTCAGAATTGTAATTATTCTTAAAAAAATTAATTTCAATTCCTCGAAAAAATAATTTCTATAGTAATAAAATTTTTCATGAAAATTTAATTTTTAAAAAAAATTTTGTTAATATATTTTCAGCAAGAGTTCATTTATTTTCAAAAATAATAATATTACATTACGAAAAAATTAATTATTTAAATTATTGTTTCTAAAATTTTTATAAAGAATTCAATTTTTAAAAATAACAAAATTTGTCCGCATAATTTAATTATTTTTATGAATAGAAAAATTCTTCTTAGGTTTTCAATTTTTTTCAAAAATAACAAAATTTGTTTGCATAATTCCATTATTTTTATGAATAGTAAAATTCTTCTTAAGTCTTCAATTATTTTCAAAAATAACAAAATTTGTTTTCAGAATTCAATTCTTTTTATAAATAGTAAAATTCTTCTCAGGTCTTTAATTATTTTCAAATAATTTAATAAAATTGTTTGAAAGAAATGAATTATTTGAAATGCAATTTTAATTCAATTATTCTTTTATTGATTTAAAATATAATTATTTCCATGAATTCAATTATGTCAATAAATAAAAAAATTATTTACGAAAATTCAATTATTTTGTGGCATTTAAATGAAATTCTTTGCAAAATTCAATTACTTTTAGAAGTATTAAATTTTTTATTGAAATTTAATTATTTTTCAAAAAATTCTAATAAAATCGTTGTCAAGAATTCAATCATATTCATAAATAATAGTGAGTTTTTTAAAATATCAATTATTTAAAAAAATATTTAATAAAATAATACTCAAGCATTCAATTACTGTCAAAAAATTTCATTGAATTCACTGTAAAATTTAAATTGTTTTTATAAACTTTTCACAATTCAATAATTTTTAATGTTTACTATTTTCAGTATTTTCATAAAATTTTCAATGGGAATTCAATTATTAAAAAATTTTTTTTGTGAAAATCTTCATAAAAATTCATTTATTTTCATGAATAATAAAAAATTTTCAGAAATTGAATTATTTTTTATAATATTAAAAAAATTCTTAGCAATTATTCAATTATCTGAATAAATAATAAAAATTCTTCTGAGGTTTCAATAACTTTTAATGCAATTTCAAATTAATTGCTCGAAAAAAATTTTAATTGCTCTTAAAAATTTAATTTCAATTTCTCGAATAACTCTTTTATTGAAAAACATTTATATTAAAATTATTTGTAAGAATTCAATTATTTGCAAAAAATATTAGATTTTTTAACAGGAATTCAATTATTTTAAAATATTTTAATAAAATTTTTCGAAAGAAGTCAATTATTTTAAATTCAATTTTAATTCAATTTTTTTAAATGATTCAATTATTCTTTTTGATTTTAATAAAATTCTTCCCAAGAATTCAATTATATTTACCCAAATAATTGTTCAAAAGAATTCAATTATTAAAGATAAATAACAAAAACTGTTTCCGAAAATTTAATAATTTTGAAGCATTCTAATAAATTTGTTTTCCAAAATTCAATTGTATTATTTTTAAAAATAATTAATTTCTTATAGGAAAGTAAATAATTGATCAAAATAATACAAATAATTGTTCAAAAGAATTCAATTATTAAAAATTAATAACAACATTTTTCCGGAAAATACAATTATTTTGTGGCATTTTAATAAAATTCTTTGCAAAATTCAATTATATTATTTTTAAAAATAATTAATTTTTTATAGAGAATTCTAGTGTTTCAAAAAATTCTTTCAAAAATTCAATAATTGTTATAGAAAATTTTAATAGAAAATTCAAGTGTTTCAAAAAATTCTATTAAAATCATTGGAAAGAATTGAATTATTTTTATAAATAATTTTTTTTTAATAAATAAAATTATCATAAAATTTTTACAAGAATTAAATTAATTTAGAATAGCGTTTTGAAACAAATTTCGAAAAAATCAATTATTTAACAAAACTGTTATCCAATTCTTCTCAATAGTTCAATTACTTTCCCCAGTAATAACATTTTTCATGCAAATTTAATTATTTAAAAAAAAATTAAATAAAATTCTAACCAAGAATTCAAGTATTTACTAAAAAAATAAAACTTATTTTAGAATTTCAATTATTTTTTTAATACTGTTCTAAATTAATTAGTATATAAATTTGACTACTTTAAAAAATAACATTTTCTATAATAATTTAATTATTTAGAATAAAGTTGGCATAATATTTATTATTTTAAAAAAAAATTAATATTTTAAAACAGTGTTTAAAAAATTCATATCTAGAATTCAATTATTTTTAATACAATTTTGCAGAAATTGATCAACAAATGTAATTATTCTTAAAAAATTAATTTCTATTCCTTAAAAAATAATTTCTATAATAATAAAATTTTTATGAAAATTTAATTTTTAAAAAAAAAATTTGTTAATATTTTAAGCAAGAATTTAATTATTTTCAAAAATAATAATATTACATTTCGAAAAAATTAATTATTTAAATTATTGTTTCTAAAATTTTTATTAAGAATTCAATTTTTAAAAATAACGAAATTTGTCCGCTTAATTCAATTATTTTTATAAATAGTAAAATTCTTCTTAGGTCTTCAATTATTTTCAAAAATAAAATTTAATAAAATGACACTCAGAGATTCAATTCAACAATTTTTAATATCTACCATTTTTTATAAATTTTTCAAATTTAATTATTTAAAAATTTTTATAAAGAATTCAATTTTTAAAAATAACAAAATTTGTCGGCATAATTTAATTATTTTTATAAATAGTAAAATTCTTCTTAGCTCTTCAATTATTTTCAAAAATAAAATTTAATAAAATGACACTCAGAGATTCAATTCAACAATTTTTAATATCTACCATTTTTTTAGAAATTTTTCAAATTTAATTATTTAAAAATAATTGTTTGTAAAAATCTTCGTAAAAATTCAATTCGTTTTGCGGAAATAATAAAAATTTCTCATGAATGCCATTATTTAAATTCGAATTTGCATTAAATTAGTCGAACAAAAGTAATTGTTTAAAAATTTTTTTATAAAATTTTTGACATGAATTTAGTTATTTTTATAAACACTTAAATTCGTTAATAAATAATAAAACAATTCGTTGAAAAAAAGAAGAAAAATGAAAAATATTGAATGGAATTTATTTTAGTTTTGTGAAGTGTCTGAAACGAGGATTTTCGATAGTCAAGTTTAATTTTTTAATAGCTGCTTTTTTTTTAATTGAAAACTATTTTTCGCTAATTCCTCAAAATTAATTAAAAATTAAAAATAAATTCAAATAATGAAATAATAATTCTGTAATTCGGTCAATTTTGAGTATTGTCTCAAATATTCCTTAAAAAGTCAGTCCACTTGAATTTCTATAGACTAAATAATTTTTGGCTTTTTTAAATTATTTCGAGTACTGATTTCGAGTACTGATTATCAAAAAATTTGTGGAAAATTGATAAAATGTGAAAATCTGGAGATCTGGGAATTTTATTATTTTTTATAATTATTTTTTTATTATTTTGTTTTAATTCATAAAAAAGATAGAAATTTAGAACAAAATCGTGGATAAATGATACCTTTACGTCTATATTAAATTTGTGGAAAATTGGTAAAATGTGAAAATCTGGGGATTTTTTTTTAAATTTATAAAAATGGTAGAAATTTAGTTCAATATTGCGAATAATTGATACTTTACGTTTCTATATAGATATTGAATTATTGGAAAAATCTGAGACAGTTTTTCAATGAGAAATCTCGGGCAGATATAAATTGTTTTTTTCTGCAATTTCATGAAAAAAAAGGAACGTTACGAAATCGTGAGATCGTCTCTCGGTTGAATTTAACACGACCTGCATATGCATGTACAAGCTTGGTCAGATGCAACTATATACATATATATATATACGATGCGCTGGATTCATCATCGGATTGCTCAACACAAGAGGAACCCAACATGGCCCGAACATGGCCCAGAGAAATTGAGAGTTCAATATTTATGAACGTGGCAGGAAAAGAGAGAAAAAGAGAAAAAGAGAGACAGAGATAAACAGAGACGAGCAAGGAGAACATCGTACAAGGTACTTATAAATACTTTGTCCTCATGCACCTCTCTCGCAAGGACGTTGCAACAAACTTTCGATTTCTACAAAAGAGCACATTTTTCACCCATAACCGCATGCCCCTTTTCCGACGGCGACGATTTATAGCGTACAAGGAGCAAAAAAGAAAAAAAAACGAAAAAAAAAAAATTCAAGTACCAAGTATGGAAAATTTGGTTCTGCATTTCGTCAATAACTCGTTTTGTCTCTTCTTTTTTTCTCTCCCCTTTCGTTTAAGGCCGTAAATAATCATATTGACACCTTCCAATATAGAGATTACCAGCGCAAGTACCGCACCGAAAATTGTGTCAAGGATTGTTTTTCACCCGCAGGGAAAATAATTTATTTTTCGCGAAAAGTTGTGCCGATGCGAAACTGCGCGGAGATAAGTGCAGCTTGGTAATCGAAAGGTTCATGTTAGCCCTTATTTTAATGAAAATATGAATCCATAATCGATATTAATTCAAGTCAGAGGGGAAAAAACCCCTTTTTGTGTCGAATTTAAATTTTTATGTCGATTTTGCAATAAATAGAAATAGATTTTAAATAATATGAAGATTTTTCTTGAAGATAATAAGTCCTGTAATCGAAGGCTCCATGTTTGCCTTAGTTTTGATGGAAAAATTAGTCGAAAATCGAGAATTATTAACAAAAAAGGCGATAAATCACATTTTTGGGTATAAATTCATATTTCATCGCGATTTTGCGTAAACCAGGAAATGATATTGAAGGAGCAGAACAATTTCCTCAAAGATATCAAGCTTAGTGATCAAAAGCTCCATGTTTGCCCTAGTTTTGATGGAAAAATTAGTCGAAAATCGAGATTTATTAACAAAAAAGGCGATAAATCACATTTTTGGGTATAAATTCATATTTCATCGCGATTTTGCGTAAACCAGGAAATGATATTAAAGGAGCAGAACAATTTCCTAAAAGATATCAAGCTTAGTGATCAAAAGCTCCATATTAGCCTTAGTTTTAATGGAGAAATGAAAAAAAATCTAGGTTTGTTTAAAGAAAGAAACTAAAAATTACACTTTTTGAGCAAATTTCACATTTTATGATGATTTTGCGAAAAGTAGGCAAATATATTAAAAGGTTTGAATAATTTTCACAATAATATTAATCTTGGTAATTAAAAGCTCCACAATAGCCTTAGTTTTAATAGAGAAATTAAGCGATAATCCACATTTATTAGTGAAAAAGACTAAAAAACACATTTTTGGGTCATGTTTCAAATTCTATGACGATTTTGCGAAAAGCAAAAACAAAAATTGAAGAACTTTTAGAATTTACTGAAAGCAATTAAACTTAGTAATTGAAAGCTCCACATTAGCCGCAGTTTTAGAGAGAAATTAAGCGAAAATCAAAATTTATTTATAAAAAAGTGTGAAAAGCATATTTTTTGGTTAAATTTCAATTTTAATGAAGATGTTACGTAAATCAAGAATAATTTTGACAGATCTGCACAACTTTCGTAACATAATTAAGCTCGGCAGTCGAAAGCTCCAGGTTAGCCTTAGTTTGAATAGAGAAATTAGTCAAAAATCGGGATTAATTAACAAAAAAGGGAAAAATCACGTTTTTTGGTATAAATTCATATTTTATTACGATTTTGCGTAAACCAGGAAATTATATTGAAGGAGCAGAACAATGTCCTCAAAGGTATCAAGCTTAGTGATCAAAAGCTCCATGTTTGCCCTAGTTTTGATGGAAAAATTAGTCGAAAATCGAGATTCATTAACAAAAAAGGCTAAAAATCACATTTTTGGGTATAAATTCATGATTCATCGCGATTTTGCGAAAAGTAAGGAAAGATATTGAAGGAGCAGAACAATTTTCTCAAAGATATCAAGCTTATTGATCAAAAGCTCCATGTTTGCCTTAGTCTTGATGGAAAAATTAGTCGAAAATCGAGATTTATTAATGAAAAAACGTAAAAAATACATTTTTAGCTTCAAATTCATATTTCATGCCGATTTTGCGAAAAGTAAAGAGAGGTATTGAAAGAGCTAAAGAATTTTCTTCAAGAAATTAAACTAAGTGATCGAAAACTCCATGTAAGTCTTACTTTTAATACAGAAATGATTAAAAATGGATAAAAATCAAGTTTTTATCAGTAAATACGTATTTTATTACGATTTTGCGTTGAACAAGAAAATATATTGAAGGAGCTTAAAAATTTTCTTAAAGAAATTAAGCTTGGTGATCAAAAGCTCCATGTCAGCTCTAGTTTTAAATGAGAAATTAAGCAAAAATCGAGATTTATTAAAAGAAAAGCGTAAAAACCACATTTTTTGATTATATTTCAATTTTGATGACGATTTTACATAAAGCATGGAAAGTTATTGAAAGAGCTGATAAATTATCTTAAAGAAATAAAGTTTAGTGATCAAAAGCTCTATGTTAGCCCAAGTTTTAAGAGAGAAATTAAGCAAAAATCGAAATTTATTAATGGGGAAGCGTAAGAATCACATTTTTGGATTAAATTTCAATTTTAATGACAATTTTACATAAAGGAAGGAAAAGTATTGAAAGATCTGCAGAACTTTCTTATAGAAATTAAGCTTGGCAGTCGAAAGCTCCATATTAGCCTTAGTTTCAATATAGAAATTAGTCGAAAATCGACATTCATTTAAGAAAATGCCAAAAATCACGTATTTGGGGTCAAATTTCACAATCTATGGTAATTTTGCGAAAAATATGAAATGACATTTAAGGAGCTGAAGAATTTTTTCAGTGACATTAAGCTTGGTAATCGAAAGCTCCATGTTAGCCTTAGTTTTAATGGAGAAATTAGGAGAAAATTGAAAATTATAAAGGAAAAAGGGTCAAAATAACTTTTTTGGATCAAATTTCACACTTTATGGCTGTTTTGCGAAGAGCAAGGAAAGATATTGTAGGAGCTGATGAATTTTCATAAAGAAATCAAGCTTGGCAGTCGAAAGCTCCATGTAAGCCTTATTTTGAATGGAGAAATTAATCGAAAATCGATATCCATTAACAAAAAATGCTAAAAATAACATTTTTAGGTTCAAATTTATATTTTTTTGGTGATTTTGCGTAAACCAGAGAAAGATATTGAAAGAGCTGAAGAATTTTCCCAAATAAATTAAGCTTAGTTTTCGAAAGCTCCATGTTTGCTTTAGTTTTGATGGAAAAATTAGTCGAAAATCGAGATTTATTAAAATAAAATTATGAAATCTGTATTTTTGAGTCAAACTTCACATTTTATTGCTATTTTACAAGAAATATAAAAATGATGAAATGGAAATAATAATAATAATAATAATAATAATAATAATAATAATAATAATATTTTTACAAATGATGACTTTTTAATATTACAATAATGACATTAACCTTGAAAATAAAATTTATTTCTTGAAAATATATTATAAGAATAATTGATAAGGAAAAAATAATTGTTTATATAAAATAAAGACATCATTAAACGGCAAATTGATTTCAAAATCATCATCATCATCATCATTATCGTCAATTACAAAAACTCTCGTCATTTTGTCTCTCTAAAGGTTTTTGATGCAATATTGTTCTTTTCTTTTTTTTCAGCCTTTATAATCGATTCGTACATGGAATTGTATTTGTCTAAGGAGGCGAAAAGAAAAGAGACAAGTTTCTCAGAAAAACCGCACGAATCAAATTCCATTGGTTTTAACGAATTGAAATAAAATATTAGGTATTTAAACAAATATTGAAAATAAAAATTATTGCAAAAATTAAATAATAAATAAATAGAAAATTTTTAAAAAAATTAATAAATAATAAGTAAATTTATAATTAAATTAGTTTCGTTTAGTCAAAAATAAATAATAAATAAATAAATAGTAAATACAAAAATAAATTAATAAATGAATAGTAAATAAAAAAATTAATAAATAATAATTAAATTTATTTAATTGAAATAGTTTCAGTTAATTCAAAGTACATAAATAAAATAAAAATAAATAAATAAAAAATAATTAATAATAAAAAAATAATAAATTATTCAGAGAAGAAGAAGAACGTGCGTTTTATTTTATACTCAATTTCACAAACCCAGACGATTCAATAACTTTGCATTATTTTATTCCATTTCTTATTTCTTTTCATTCTCTCTTTTGCTTTTGTGAATCTTTTAACACCATTTCAAATATATTTATGGAAAACTGATTATTTTTCAAGATAATTTATTTTAAAAGGAATTTTACTTTTCGTATTTTTCTATTCTTTTTTTTCTTTTCTTTCTTTTATTTTTCATAATAAATATAAAAACGTGTTTTATACTTGACAAAAAGGAAAAAACACAAGAGAAAGAGAGTGAGAGAGTTTTGCATAAAATGAAAATTGACAATCGGAGTAAAAACTTGACTTCATTGCAGCAATGACTTTGTTATAACTGAAATTGCACCTGGTTTTAAATTATAAAGCAAGACGCTAAAAACCAACAAGGTAATCATGTAGAAAACTTTATCACTAACATTGCAAATATGAACTAAATTTAGTTTCCTTTAAATGCAACAATATCGCTGTGATAGTTATCTTGTCATTATTTTAATTAAACGCAACAACCGGTTTTTCAAATGGAAATTGTATATATTTCGAGAAGGAAATTTTTTTCTTCTTCTTTTTCATTTTTTTCTTTTTTTTTGCTTTGAAGAATTGTAATTTTTAAAAGTTGATGACACGAAATGATATAAAAGAAGAGCGTGTAGAAAATTATTCAAAATAGTTGTAAAACAACTGGGATATTATATTTAATTTAAATTTTAAAAAGAATTGAATATTTAATCGTTAGAACCATCTTATTATCATAATAACAATAACAAATAACAAAATAAAATTATTTTACTAAAAATAAAAAATTTTTAATTTCAAAAAGCCCGCGTTAGAACTAATTACAAGGGGCGCAATTATTTTCTCGCAAGTAGTGATATTTTTAGTCAATTTTTATAGAAATTATAAAATTGTATATGAATTAGTTAATTAATAATTAATAATTGGTCAAATTTCACATTTTATGGTGATTTTGCGAAAAGCAAGAAGAAATATTGAAATAACTAAAGACTTTTTTCGATGAAATGATGCTTGGTTTTCAAATGCTCTATGTTAGCCCTAGTTTTAGAGAGAAATTAAGCGGAAATCGAGATTTATTAACGAAAAAACGTAAAAATCACATTTTTAGATTAAATTTAAATTTTAATGACGATTTTACATAAAGCAAAAAGAAATATTGAAATAGCTCGAGAATTTTCTCAAAGAAATGAAGCTTGGTGATGAAAAGCTCCATGTTCGCCCTAATTTTAGAGAGAAATTAAGCGAAAATCAAAATTTATTTTGAAAAAAGGGTAAAAACCACATTTTTTGGTTAAATTTCAATTTTAATGAAGATGTTACGTAAATCAAAAAAAAATTTTGACAGATCTGCAGAACTTTCATAACACAGTTAAGCTTGGCAGTCAAAAGCTCCAGGTTAGCTTTAGTTTTAATAGAGAAATTAAGAGAAAACTGAGATTTAATCATTAAAAAGCCTAAAAATAACATTTTTTGTTAAAATTTTATCTTTAATGACGATTTTACATAAAGCAAGAAGAGATATTGAATTAGCTGAAGAATTTTCTCAAAGGAATTAAGCTTGGCAGTCAAAAGCTCCAGGTTAGCCTTAGTTTTAATAGAGAAATTAAGAGAAAATCGAGATTTATTAATGAAAAAGCCTAAAAATCACGTTTTTGAGTTTAATTTCAATTTTAATGACGATTTTGTGAAATGATTGAATAGATATTTAAGAAGCTGAAGAATTTTCTTAATGAAATTAATCTTAGCGATCAAAAGCTCCATGTTAGCCTTAGTTTTAATTCAGAAATTAGGCGAAAATCAACATTTGCTTTAAAAAAACCGTAAAAAGCACATTTTTGTGTCAAATTTCACGTTTTACTAAGATTTAACGAACAGGATGGGCAAAGATTGAAGGACCTGAAAAATTTTCTTAATCATAATAAGCATAGTAGTCAAAAGCTCTATGTTAGCCCTAGTTTTAAGAAAGAAATTAAGTAAAAATGTAGATTTATTAATGGAGAAGCCTAAAAATCACATTTTTGGATTGAATTTCAATTTTAATGACGGTTTTACATAAAGCAAGAAGAGATATTGAATTAGCTGAAGAATTTTCTCAAAGGAATTAAGCTTGGCAGTCAAAAGCTCCAGGTTAGCCTTAGTTTTAATAGAGAAATTAAGAGAAAATCGAGATTTATTAAAGAAAAAACGAAAAATTACATTTTTGGATTAAATTTTAATTTTAATGACGATTTTTCATATAACAAAAAGAAAGTTTGAAATAGCTTAAGAATTTTCTCAAAGAAATGAAGCTTGGTGATAAAAAGCTCCAGGTTAGCCGTACTTTTAGACAGAAATTAAGCGAACATCAAAATTTATTTTTAAAAAAGTGATAAAAGCACATTTTTGGTTAAATTTCCATTTTAATGATGATTTTACGTATATCAAAAAAAAAAAATTTGACAGATCTGCAGAACTTTCTCAAAATAATTAAGGTCGGTAGACAAAAGCTCCACGTTAGCCTTAGTTTTAATAGAGAAGTTAAGAGAAAATCAATATTTTGAATGAGAAAGACTAAAAATCTAATTTTTGGATAAAATTTCAATGTTAATGACGATTTTACGTAAATCAAGGAAATATATTGAAAGTCCTGCAGAACTTTCTTAGAAGAATTAAGCTTTACAGGAGAAAGCTCCATGTCAGCCTTAGTTTTAATAGAGAAATTAAGAGAAAATCGAGATTTATTAATGAAAAAGCCTAAAAATCACGTTTTTGAGTGTAATTTCAATTTTAATGACGATTTTGTGAAATGATTGAATAGATATTTAAGGAGCTGAAGAATTTTCTTAATGAAATTAAGCTTAGCGATCGAAAGCTCCATGTTAGCCTTAGTTTTAATATAGAAATTAGGCGAAAATCAACATTTGCTTTAAAAAAAAAACCGTAATAAGCACATTTTTGTGTCAAATTTCACGTTTTACTAAGATTTAACGAACAGGAGGGGCAAAGATTGAAGGAGCTGAAAAATTTTCTTAATCATAATAAGCATAGTAGTCTAAAGCTCTATGTTAGCCCTAGTTTTAAGAAAGAAATTATGTAAAAATCTAGATTTATTAATGGAGAAGCCTAAAAATCACATTTTTGGATTCAATTTCAATTTTAATGACGGTTTTACACAAAGCAAGAAGAGATATTGAATTAGTTGAAGAATTTTCTCAAAGGAACTAAGCTTGGCAGTCGAAAGCTCCGTGTTAGCCTTAGTTTTAATAGAGAAATTAAAAGAAAACTGTGATTTATTAACAAAAAATGCCAAAAATCACATTTTTAAGTAATCAAATTTTAATTAATAATAAAAAAATTATCAATTTTTTAAAGAATTATTTGACAAGTAATACTTAATAAATTAATAAATAATAAAATAAAATAAAATAAAAAAAATAATGAAATAAAATAAAAATAAATAATAAATGAATATTTTATAAATAATTAATAGTAAGAAATTGTAACATATTTCAAATTTTTTTAAAAATAAGATTAAAATTAAACAATGTCTTATCTAATTAAAAACAGTTCTGATTAATTATCAAGAAAGCAGAGTACTATTATCCATAACATGAAAACACGCAGACATGAATTTAGAAAAAAAACAATATATCCGGAGCGTGTGTGCATTTTAGAGAGAGAGAGAGACCCACGTGATTGAAATAGGAACTTTCACATTCTTTTTCAGCGCGTCGGCATTAGCTAATAATTAGACTGAGATGCAGGAATATTAATGTCAGTATTTAGTAAAAATGTTGCCACGAGTGTCATTGTCTTCGCAGTATAATTACAAGTTTTCCGTTTACCATTATATTGACTTGAAACGATATAATTAAGGTAAAAAGAGAGGAAAAAACTATTGTCCTACGCCTAAGAACATTATACACTGTCTTTTAATCGTTATACCTTGCCTTTTTAATATCGCAGGTCAAGGATTGTGATGAAAGAAAAAAAAACAAAAAAAAGTGTCCTTCCAAAGCTATAAATATATTAAAAACCTGATTTTTATATTTCTTTTCTCTTGTCGCTTCAATTTATGCTCTATTTTAGCTATAAACGGATTAAATTTTAATTCGCTCGAAACTATTTTTATGGGTATAACATTTTTTAAAAATGTACTTCAAATAAAATAAAGAACTTTTTCTTTCAAAATCGTTTTAAGTTGGGAAATATTGAACAACAATCAAGGTAGGATTTTATTTTATCAAAGACAAGAAACTTAGTAGTCGAAAGCTCCATATTAGCCTTAGTTTTAATGCAGAAATGAAAACAAAATCTAGGTTTGTTTAAAGAAAGAAACTAAAAATTACAATGTTTATGCAAATTTTACATTTTAAGACGATTTTGTGAAAAGTAGGCAAAGATATTAAAAGGGCTGAATAATTTTCTCAATGATATTGAACTTGATAATTGAAAGCTCCACATTAGCCCTAGTTTTAATAGAAAAATTAAGCAAAAATCGACATTTATTTGTGAAAAAGACTAAAAATCACATTTTTAAGTCACGTTTCAAATTCTATGACGATTTTGCGAAAAGCAAAAACAAAAATTGAAGAACTTTTAGAATTTACTGAAAGGAATTAAACTTAGTAATTGAAAGCTCCACATTAGCCGCAGTTTTAGAGAGAAATTAAGCGAAAATCAAAATATATTTTTAAAAAAGTGTAAACAGCATATTTTTTGGCTAAATTTTAATGAAGATATTACGTAAATCAAGAAAAATTTTGTCAGATCTGCAGAACTTTTATAACATAATTAAGCTCGGCAGTCGAAAGCTCCAGGTTAGCCTTAGTTTGAATAGAGAAATTAGTCAAAAATCGAGATTAATTAACAAAAAAGGACAAAAATCACGTTTTTTGGTTTAAATTCATATTTTATTACGATTTTGCGTAAAGCAAGAAATGGTATTCAAGAAGCTAAGAAATTTTCTCAAAGATAATAAGCTTGTTGACTGTAAGCTCCATGTTAGCCCTACTTTTAATGGAGAAACTAAGCAAAAATCGAGATTACTTGCAGACAAAGGCTAATAATTAACGTTTTGGGGTTAAATTTCGAAATGTTTGGTAATTTTGAGAAAAATATGAAATTGTATTTAAGGAGCTGAAGAATTTTTTCAATGACATTAAGTTTGGTAATCGAAAGCTCCATGTTAGCCTTAGTTTTAATGGAGAAATTTGGAGAAAATCGAAAATCATAAAGGAAAAAGGGAAAAAATCACTTTTTTGGGTCAAATTTCACACTTTATGGCTATTTTGCAAAGAGCAAGGAAAGATATTGTAGAAGCTGAAGAATTTTCATAAAGAAATCAAGCTTGGCTGTCGAAAGCTCCATTTTAGCCTTAATTTTAATGAGAAAATTGAGCGAAAATCGAAATTTATTTATGAAAAAGGACAAAATTACATAGTAGAATTAATAATTTTAGTAAAAATAATTAATTATTTAGGGGAACATGGTAAAGGGTTGTCCTTAGTGATGGTGGAATTATTATTATTACAATCATTTGACGATATTGTTATTCCAATATAAAAAAAAATAGTAGGAAAAATTTGTAGTCGATTAAAAAATTTTTTTTTTTAATTTAATACTTCTAGATTTGTCTATGTATAATTAGAAAAGAAAAAACGATTGATAGGTAGAATTAATTTGTAATTGGTAAAACTACAGTTATTATCTCGTTCTAAAATCAGAAACAGTAATTCTCTTACAATAAAAACACAAGAATGTTGATTGGTATTATTGCTATTATTAACACACAATATTCTATTAATGTTTCTTTAACGGAAGCTGCGCATTTTAACAACGGGTATCGATAATTTGTCGCATTAATTTTTAAATTATTCATTCAAATCATTTTCAATAATGCATCAATCATTATAAAAAAATTTTTTTACTATCATTATTATTATTATTATTATTATTATTATTATTATTATTATTATTATTATTATTTTTAATAATATTAATATTGTTATTATTATTGTTGTTAATATTTCTTTTTAATTATGGCATGAAATTGGAAAATTAGTTATTAATTTAAAAAATTAGTATAAAAACTATTTTATAATTAAGAAAATCATTTAGAGAAATTTTCATTAATTAGGAAAATTATTATCTACCTAATTAACTAGGTTAGTTAATTAACGAAAATTAATAACAAAATATTTATTAATGAGCTTCATTAGCAAAAATCAATTGACAAACTGTTAACTAATTAGAGAACATTATTTAGAAAACAATGAATTAATAAATGAAAATTAATTATTAGTAAAGTTTTAAATTATTAGGAGAAAATAAAATAAAAAAAACTATTAAATAATTAGCGAAAATAAATTAAGGAATAACTAATAATTTAGAATAAATTAATTAGCAAATTAAAAACCAATTTGCTAAATTTTAATTAGGAAATTCGTTATTAATTATTTTTAATTAAAATTGTTGCGAAGCTGGAGAGGATAATAATTATTATCAACGTCTCTGCAATAATTGTTTAGTGGACAATTAATAAGGCAAACAATTTAAGATTCTCCATTCTAAACATAAACAATAACAATTACAAAATGATAATTGTGTTATATCATTGCAGACATTATGTTACCTAAC
Organism: Leptopilina drosophilae; assembly: GCA_032873175.1. NCBI lineage: Eukaryota > Metazoa > Arthropoda > Insecta > Hymenoptera > Figitidae > Leptopilina > Leptopilina drosophilae. The sequence continues at coordinate 7,915,110 of CM065486.1, forward strand.
AATAGCCTTGGATTAATGATCATCGCCACTATTGTATATGGAATTATGCATTCTCCTCGAAACAGAAATGTAAACATAATCTTCATGAAAATAGATTTTATTTATGTTTCATTTGCGTATTCTTGTTTTCTTTTAATTATAATTGCAAACAATATTCATTAGCTGTATTCAATTTTTTAGGTGGGACTGCGAGAAATTTAAATAAATACAATATTTTACTTGTAATATTTAAAAAGTGATTTTCACCCTTTTGCCTCAATTAAAACTAGATTTTCGATTAATTTCTCAATTAAAACTAAGGCTAACGTGGAGCTTTCGACCTCTAAGCTTCATTTGTTGCAGAAAATTCTTCAGCTATTTCAATACATCTTTTTGTGTTTTGCAAAATCGTCATTAAAATTGGAATTTAACCCAAAAATGTGATTTTTAGGTTTTTTTTATCAATAAATCTCGATTTTTGCTTAGTTTCTCCGTTAAAACTAAGGCTAACATGGAGCATACAGTCAGCAAGCTTATTATCTTTGAGAAAATTCTTCAGCTTCTTAAATATCTTTTCTTGCTTTACGCAAAATCGTAATAAAATATGAATTTAAACCAAAAAACGTGATTTTTGGCCTTTTTTGTTAATTAATCCGGATTTTTGACTAATTTCTCTATTAAAACTAGGGCTAATGTGGAGCCTTCGATTACTAAGCTTAATTCCTTTTAGTAAATTCTGCAGGTTCTTAAATTTTGATTCTTGCTTTTCGCAAAATCATTATAGAATTTGAAAAATGACCCAAAAATGTGATTTTTAGTCTTCTTCATTAATGAATGTCGATTTTCAGTTAATTTTTCTATTAAAACTACGGCTAACATGGAGCTCTAGATTACTAAGCTTATTATCATTGAGAAAAATTTCCAGCTCCTGCAATATCATTTCACGATTTTTGCAAAATCACAATAAATTGGCCCCAAAATCGTGATTTGAAGTTCTTTCTCTAATTAGTGTTGATTTTCGCCTAATTTATCTATTAAAACTATGGCTAATATGGAGCTTTTAATTACTAAAGTTAGTAGAATGTTAAATTTAACTAATTAGCAATTATTTAATTACTAATTATTGTTAAAAACTGTCTTTTCTACTCTTTTTCTTTAATAAATTTCGATTTTCGATTAATTTCTTAGTTAAAATTAGGGCTAACATGGAGCTTTTAATTTCCATGTCCATTTTGCTTAATGACTCCTACTAAACTATGGCCAGCATAGAGCTTTCAATCTATAATCTTATTTTCTTTAAGAAAATAATTCAAATCCTTAAATAAAATTTGATAAAAATTGAATAATAGACTTCAAAAAATGTTTAAAAAAATTTGCAAAACTAGCGTCGTTTTTCAAGATATGAATTTTTTCTCAATCGCAAATGAATTATAAGAAAGTTAGGAGTACTTACGTGTTTCGGGTTATTGTTACATTTTTATCATATAATGGAAATGTTAAGGTATTATTAAAATAAATTTTTTTGAAAATTTGCATTAAATTTCCAGAAAAATTCTACAGAATATTTAGAGGGTAGTTCATGAAATTTTTTGATGTGGGTAACACGAAACTTTTTATAACAAGACTTATATTATCTTTGAGAAAACTTGTCAGGTTCTTTAAAAGCTTTTCCTGATTCTTGCAAAATCGCTGTATAAAATGTGAAATTTCGCACAAGAATGTCATTTTAAACAAGTTTCTTTTATAAATCTCGATTTTCGTTTACGTTTTTCCCTAAAACTAAGGCTAACATGGAGCTTTCGACTACCAAGCTTGATTTCTTAAGGAAAATTTATCAGCTCCTACAATATCTTTTCTTGCTCTTCGCAAAATAGCCATAAAGTGTGAAATTTGACACAAAAAAGTGATTTTTACCCTTTTTTCTTTATAAATTTCGATTTTCTCCTAATTTCTCCATTAAAACTACGGCTAACATGGAGCTTTTGATTACCAAGCTTAATGCCATTGGAAAAATTCTTCAGCTCCTTAAATATCAATCCACATATTTCGTCAAATCGTCATAAAATATGTGTTTAAACCTAAAAATGTGATTTTTGGCCTTTTTTGTTAATGAATCTCGATTTTCGACTAATTTCTCCGTTAAAACTAAGGCTAACATGGAGCTTTCGATTACCAAGCTTAATGTCACTGGAAAAATTCTTCAGCTCCTTAAATATCATTCCATATATTTCGTAAAATCGTCATGAAATATGTGTATAAACCTAAAAATGCGATTTTTCGCTATTTTTGTTAATGAATCTCGATTTTCGACTAATTTCTCCGTTAAAACTAAGGCTAACATGGAGCTTTCGATTACCAAGCTTAATGTCACTGGAAAAATTCTTCAGCTCCTTAAATATCATTCCATATTTTTTGTAAAATCGTTATAAAATATGTATTTAAACCTAAAAATGCGATTTTTAGCCTTTTTTTGTTAATGAATCTCAATTTTCGACTAATTTCTCCGTTAAAACTAAGGCTAACATGGAGCTTTAGATTACCAAGCTTAATATCACTGGAAAAATTTTTTAGCTCCTTAAATATCATTCCATATATTTCGTAAAGTCGTCATAAAATATGTATTCAAACCTAAAAATGCGATTTTTGGTCTTTTTTTGTTAATGAATCTCGATTTTCGACTAATTTCTACGTTAAAACTAAGGCTAACTTGGAGCTTTAGATCACTAAGCTCAATTTCTTTTGGAAAATTTTTATTTCCCCCCAGATATTTCCTTCCTTTTAACAAAATCACCATAAGAAATGAAATATAATCGACCTTTTTTTCCTCTTTCTTAATATTTCCAAGAATCTTTTGCCAATTTTTTTTATTCATTCTTTACAATTGAATAAGAAAATGAATATTCCCTCTTATCTAATACATTATAATTACTGAAACGAGAGTGAAATAACATCCAATTATTCAAGATTTCACACGAAGAATTTGAGAATTTTTTCGAAGAAGAAAACAAGTGCGAGAATAATAGTGCCGTGTGTTCATCATGAGAAAAATAACAATAACAATAACAATGACGATGAAATAATAATGAAAATGAAAATTTCCAAGAGAATGAATCTTGTCGCGAGAGAAACTGATACAGTTTTATATTCGTATATTAGATTAGGGGGGGGGTGGGGGGAGAAAGAAAATCGGCTGAGTATACTCTCTCGCATCTACGATTGTGTGTGGTTAGTCCGGTCAGTCTCACGATCTCGACCGAAGAGTCGAGTCGTTTCTTACGACGCGCTATACGTGAATTATTTTACATACATACAAACACACACTGACACATCTATATATATATATATATATATATATATATATATATATATATATATATATATATATATATATATATATATATATATATATATATATATAATATATATATATAATAAAAATAAACAACCACTTTATGAATCACATTTTTTCCCCCTAAAAATTTTTTTCACATTTATAAATTGTAAAACAAGAATATAAAAATTATGCAAAAACAATTATAATTTTTCATTTGCATCCACATTTATAAAAATTATTCATAGACATTTTATAATATTTTTTTGCTTCGAAACTCGCTTCGAAATTGAGAAGAAATTTGTGTTGACGGAATAAATATTTTTTCAATTATTATTATTGGTTAAAATTAATTTTTTTTAGTTTACTATTTTATTTATTTATTTTTATTTGTCAATGGATTAAAAAAAATGTTTTTGGAACATTGGACATTTTTTTTTGTTAAATTAAAATTTTTGACGTCGAGAAAGTATTGCATTTTTTGAACAGTTTTAGTTGTTTAACAAAATCAGTTCAGTGTTTTAAGTGTCGAATGTGGAAAAAAATTGACAGGGATATTTAAAGAATACTTGAAGTATTTGCAATAAACAAAAAAACGAGGTAAGTTGGCGTCAATTTTAAAAGTGTTAATTAATTTTAAAAATTTGTTTATTTATTACCAAGAATAATTTTACTGAGAAGTTATTATTAAAAATATTTAGTAAAAATTTTTCTTTACTATTATTATTATTTTTTTTTTATTATCACTATTATTATTATTATTATTAAAAATTTTATTATTATTATTATTATCATTATTTTATTATTACTATTATTATTATTACAAAAATAATTTTACCAGGCGGGTTTTATTATTAAAAATAATTTTATTGACAATTTTTATGTCTTAAGAATAATTTTAATGCAAATTTTTAAGTTTCAAAAATTATGTTTACTGAAACTTTTTATCATTATTCACAACAATTTTAAAGAAAAAATTTATTTATTATTCATAATGTTTTATTAAAAATAAATTTAAAACACATTTTGGTCACTAAATATAATGTTTTATTAATGAAAATTATATACAAAAGAATTTTTTTTACAAAAACTAAATTTACCGAAAATTTTCTTATATTACAAACAAACATTTTCCATAATTTTTTTCACAAAAATAGTTTTTCTGCAATTTTTTTCACAAAAAATAATTTTTCTATATTTTTTTTTACGAAAAATAATTTTTCTTTTAATTTTCTTGCTAAAAATAATTTGCCTATTATTTTCTTTTAAATAAAAATAATTTGCCTATCACTTTCTTTTTGCTAAAAATAATGTGCCTATTATTTTTTTTTTATTTGAAACAATTTTTTTAGTATTTTTTTTACTAAAAATACTTTTTCTAATAATTTAAAAAAAAAATATTGCTTTTTCTGTTATTATATTTATTATTTTTCCATTAACAGTAATACCGGAATTTTTTTTCATTATCAAAAAATAATTTTCGCAGAAATTGTTTTATTACCTATCAAAAAGTATTTTTGCCAGTAAAATTTTTCTTTTTTTTTAAATAATAATTTAATTTAAAATTTTAATGATTGAAAAAAATTGGAAGAAGAAAATTAATTGCCTCACACTGTAATTAATTAAGTAATTAAATTTTTTGATAAAGTGCCACCTGTAGTATATTAATTGAATGTTGATGGTCCATCGGAAAAGTAAAAGCGCGAACTTTTTCACTCATAAATGAATCGAGCAAAATCATAATCAATTTTTGTCGGTCTAATTGCGAGTTAACTTTCTCTGTTGACGATAAATCGAAGAAACTCCATTTTTTCTACTTATATTATTATTATTATTTTTATTATTATTTTTATTAATATTATTATTATATTATTATTATTATATTATTATTATTATATTATTATTATTATTATTATTATTATTATTATTATTATTATTTTTATTGTCATCATCATCATCCTTATTGTTTTTATTTACTTCTCTCTATTTTATTTTATTATTATATTTATTTTCATAATTAGAAAATATTTTTTTGCTATTTTTTTAAGTAATAATTTTTTTGATATTATAATAAATAAATAAAAATTATTATTTTTGTTGCTATTAATATTTTTTACTTTCATTAATTTCAATAATAATAAAAATAATAAAAATAATAAAAAATAACAAAAAAATTATTGCAAAAAAACGAAAAAATAAATTTTAAGTTTTCAAAAAGCCCGCGCAAAATTTTATCACCAGAGGGCACCATTGTTTTTCTCACAAGTGGTAATATTTTACATAAAATTCTATTAGTAATGATTGAAATTATAGGAAAATTATATTGATAATAATAATTGAAAAATAACAATAATGTTTATTAATAAAAAGAATTCTAGTAATTATTAATTATTAACTATTTTTAACATACATTACATTAAGAGTTAGAATATATAAATAAGTAGAATAAATAGAATAAAATATTAATTTAATTTTATTATTATTTTATTATTTATAAAATTGCTTCCTCATATAGAGGAAGTATTTTTTATTATTTTCATTGTCGTTATATTTTTTTGTAATTATTTTTCTTGTATTATAATTATTATTATTGTTATTATTATTATTATTATTATTATTATTATTATCATTATTATTATTATTATTATTATTATTATTATTATTATTATTATTATTTTATTATTGTTAATGTTTTAATTTTGTTTACTTTTATTTTTTTAGATATTACTATTTATATTATTTATTTATTATTTATTCTAGTTAATATTATTATTATTATTATTATTATTATTATTATTATTATCGTTATTGTTATTTTTTTCATTTTTATTTTTCTCCGTATTGGAATTATTATTATTATTATTTTAATTAACGTAAAATAAAAATGTTAGCTATCAAATTTTCTAATTAATATTTTGATATCGAAAATGGCGAGCGATTAAGTTTTTAAGGATTCAGGTACTCTCCACGCTCGAAGGATTAAAGTTACGTTACATGTGGCGCACGAAAGTGAAATCCTGTGCGTTCCTGGTTAACACGATGATTGAATTAGATAATGAAAAAAAAAGAACTTGGTTAATTATAAAAACCAATCTCTCCTCAAGTGAAATCGTAATTTTTTTCTCTCTCTATTTTGTATAATATAAATATACTGCAATCATAAGGAATTAACTGTATTTGAAAAAAAAATTTTCAAGTCCCAACTTTATTAAAAATTATTTATTAATTTATAATTTCCAGAAGTAAAAAGAATTGAAAGTGCAACTATATAGAAGAACGTTAGGTAATTTTTTTTTTTAGTTTTAAGGGAAATAAATTCGAAATTTTTGTCTAATGGGGATTTTTTATTTTTAAAGAAAAAAAAAATTAAATGTAAAAATTTTGGAATTTAGGATTTTAGTAAAATTAATAATTATTGCATGTAGGGAAATATTGTTAGGGTTGAACCTTGGTAAGAATTAAATTTCCTGTATTTTTATTATTTGCTGATATATTCTATTATTATTAGAATTATTTGAGCGAAAATATTGCCACTTGTGAGAAAGTCGATGGCGCCCTCTGGCAACTATTTTTAACGCGGGCTTTTTCAAATCTTAAAAATAATTTTTTCGTTTTCTGGAAGTAAATTTAACGTTTTAAATTATTATTACTATTATTATTGTTGTTATTATTATTTCTATTATTATTTCTATTATTATTTTTAATATTATTTTTAATATTATTTTTATTATTTTTATTGTTTTTATTACTTTTATTATTTTTATTATTTTTAGAAAAATATAGTCAAGGTTAGACCCCCTTTAACAATTAACAATTAAAAAAAATAATATTGATAAATTAAAATCTTTTTCAAATTTTTTTATTCCATTTTTAGTATCTAATATTCTTTATTAATTTATATAAACAGAATACGAAAATCAGAATCAAAATCGAAAAATATTTAAAACAAAAGGAATAAAAATTCTAAACGAAGAAAAAAATGGACGTTTTCCTATTCATTATTAATAAAAAATGTTTTCTCTACCTTTTATTATTATTATTATTATTTATAATTATTTACACATTTTAACACACAATAAATAACGAGGAAATAAAAATCTTTATTTTATTTCTTTTGTTTCTATATCTTTGTTTTTATTTCGTGAAATATAAAAAGAAATTTTTTCAGAAAAAATAGAAACAACTCTATTTTTCTATGATTGGCGATATTAAATTCGAAGCACGATTTCCTTTGGCGATCATTGAAAACTTATTACCCTAAAAAAACCATGAGTTCCAGTCTGATTAGCTCACACGTATCGTTAAGACAGCAATTAGATTTCGCATTCGTGTCACGAGAGTCTATATATTTTAATGAATAATCAACTGGTATGTTGATTTTTATATTAATAAAAATAAAGCACATACTTTTATATATATATATATATTTTGTAAATTAAAAATAGAGAAAAAATAAATTTCTAAATAAAAAGAACTAGAAAACAAATTCCTTCGAAAGAGAATTTAATATGAAAGTTATAGCGTGTTATAAAGCAATAAAACTATAATTATAAATAAGATTATATCATTTTTATATAAAAATGAAAAATTTTACACAACATGTAAATTGGAACTAATAAATTTTCTGGTTAATGAGAAAATTAATCACATTCACTTGGTTTGGAAATTGCGGTAAAATTTGAAAAAGAAATACTGTAAAATGTCTGTAAAGGGGCACTAAATTTACGCTATATTGACGCTAAAATGACGCTCCATTACATTCAATAATATTTTAATTTATTAATTAATAAATAATAAATCACGCTAAATTATTTTTGAAACACGCTAAATTTCCTTTTGAGATTCTGTAATTGACGCTAAATCGAATTAAAATTAATGCAATATTCACGCTAAATTAAATATAAATTGATGTTATTTTGACGCTAAGACGACGCTAATTTGACACTATATTCACACTAAATCGACTGAAATTTTAAGTTAAAAGGACTCGGGGTTAATGTTGTATTGGTTTTAAATCGACTCTAAATTGACGCTAAATGGACAAAAATTGATTGCATATTGACGCTAAATTGACACTAAATTGATGCCAAATGTACTCAAGATTGATTAGCGTTAAATCGACTCTAGATTGACTTTAAAAGGAAGCAAATTAAATTCTATATTGACGCTAACTTGACGCTAAATTGACACTAAATTGTTGCCATATTGGCACTTAATCTACACTAAAATAATGTTATACTAAATCGTCTAAATCTAAATTGAATCAAATTTGACGCTAAATGTACTTGAGATTGATTTGCGTTAAATCGACTCTAAACTGACGCTAAATGGACTCAAAATTCATTTTATATTAACGCTAAATTGATGCCACATTGGCACTAAATCTACACTAAGTTAATGTTAAATTGACTCTAAATCGATTTAAATTTGACGCTAAATAGACTTAAAATTGATTGGCGCCAAATCATCTCTAATTTGACGCTAAATGGACTTAAAATTGATCCTAAATTGGGGCCAAATTAACACTAAATTAATATTATATTGACGCTAAATCGCCTAAAAATTTATGTTATATTGACAATAAATCGACACTAAAATAATGTTATATTAACTCTAAATCGATTCAAATTTGACGCTAAATGGACTTTAATGATTCTAAATTGTCGCTGAATTGACACTATGTTGATATTATATTGACGCTAAATCGACACTAAAATAATAACGTAATATTGATTCTAAATTGATTCAAATTTGACGCTAAATGACCTCAAGATTGATTAGCGCTAAATCGACTCTAATTTGACGCTAAATTGACACTAAATTGAGACTAAATTGTTGCCATATTGGCACTAAAGTTACACGAAAATAATGTTACTTACTCTAAATCGAATTAAATTTGACGCTAAATGGACTCAAAATTGATTCGTGCTAAATCGACTATAGTTTGACGCTAAATGAACTTAAATGATTCTAAATTGTCGCTGAATTGACACTATATTGATATTATATTAACGCTAAATCGACATTAAAATAATGTTATATTGACTCTAAATTGATTCAAATTTGACGCTAAATGACTTCAAGATTGATTAGCTCTAAATCGACTCTAGTTTGACGCTAAATGAACTTAACATTGATGCTAAATTGACACTAAATTGATATTATATTGACGCTAAGTTAACTTAAAAATGGATGTTATATTGACGCTAAATCGACTTAAAAGTTCATGTTACATTGACACTAAATCGACTCTAATTAACTGATTGTAGATCACGCTGAATTATTTTAGAAACATGCTAAAGTTTCTCTAAGATTTTTAGATTTTCTAAAATAACACTAAATTATTCACGCTACATTTTTGTATAACACGCTAAATTAAATCTACGGTAGTTAAGATTTTTAGGGTCACGCTAAAATTTTCAAAAAAATTTTTTATTTCTCTAATGTCTTAACAAGTTACTGTAAATTAATGCTAAATTCATTTTTCGGCTCATTCGTTCTTCAGGGTCACGCTAAATTACTCTAGAATCACGCTAAATTTGCCTTTCGGTCATTTTTTCATTCAGGGGTCGCTAAGTGACTCTAAAATCGCCCTATATTCTAAATCGACGCTAATTCGTTCAAGTGGACGCTAAAGGTCACTTATATCACTTTTAGTTACTCTAAGTTACTCTATGTTACTCTATGTTACTCTAAGTTACTCTAAATTACTCTAAGTTAACACTAAGTCGTTCTAAATACACGCTAAGATACTCTAGTCATGATAAATTAATTTTTCGTTTCAATCGTTCTCCAAGGTCACGCTAAATAACTCTAGAATCACGCTAAATTTGCCACTCGGTCTTTTTTCCACTGGAGGGACGCTAAGTTACTCTATATTCGCGCTAAATTTAAAATGACGCTAATTTACTGAAAATTGACACTAAGTCATTCTAAATGCACGCTAAGATACTCTAAAGTCATGATAAATTAACTTTTCGATGCACTAGTTCTTCAAGGTCACGCTAAATTACTCTACAAATAACGCTAAATGAATTCTTTAGTCTGTTTTCCATTCAAACGACGCTAAGTTACTCTCAAACTGAGCTAGATTCTAATACGACGCTATTTTGTTCTAAGTTGACACTAAATGTCACTGAAACTTAGAGTGACTTAGTGTTGATTCAGAGTAACTTAGCGTGGTTTTAGTGACATTTAGTGTCAACTTAGAACAAATTAGCGTCGTGTTAGAATCTAAGGCAATTTTAGAGTAACTTAGCGTCGTTTAAATGAAAAACAGACTAAAGAATTCATTTAGCGTGATTTGTAGAGTAATTTAGCGTGACTTGATTGATTTAGCGATTGAAACGAAAAATTAATTTATCATGACTAGAGTATCTTATCGTGTATTTAGAACGACTTAGTTCGACTTAGTGTCGATTTTGAGTAAATTAGCGTCATTTTAAATTTAGCGCAATTTTAGAGTAACTTAGCGTCGTTTGAATGAAAAACAGACTAAAGAATTCATTTAGCGTGATTTTTAGAGTAATTTAGCGTGTTTAAGTCACTCTAAGTTAATACTGAGTCACTATAAACAGACGCTAAGATACTTTAAAATCACGCTAAATAATTTCTCATTGTATTTATTGTTTTTTCTTTCTCATTCAAATGGACAGGGAAAAATGATAAATAATTTTAAATGAAGAAATTTTTTTTTAAAAAATGGAAAAAAGGAAACAGAGAGATTCATATGTCCGAAGAATGCAGACATTCCACACGTCACACAAGTTGTGTATGTGTATCTTTTGCAATCTTTTGCGCACATATGGATTATTAATATTCTCATCTTTCGTGTATATTCGTATGTATATATATATATATGCCATGTTCGTAATAAGTTGTAATGTGTAAAAGCGTGACCGTGACACGTCATATGCAAGTCACTCTATGTATAGAGAGACAAAAGCCACTTTGCTGCGCATGCAAAAGTAACAAGACTCTCTTTCTCCATAGCATGGAAAAACTGATTGTAAACACTGGTTAATGGACCTTCAATACTTCTCTAAGTTAAACGAGTTGTTTTTCATTTTAATGGCTCAACTGAAAAAGTGGTCTTGAATTACATTATATAGCCAGTATTTGAGGAAATTGGATGGAAATTTGATGGTCTTTTTTTTTCTCCACAGACACTTGGTTATATTGTGGCTCAAATGGATCGTTAACAATGATTTTTATGTGCACAACTATTATATTTTTACGACAATTTCATTATCGAATTTGTTTCTAGATTATGGTTTTTAATTTTTATTCCTTTAACCTATTTAATTTTCATTGTTTTTAAATTTGAATTTTGAATTTCAATTTTCTTAACGTCAATTATTTTAGTTTCAATTTTATTCAATTTTTATCATTCGCTTTCTTTTTTGAATTTTAATTCTGATTTCAGAAAAATTTTACCAAATTTTTTTTTTAAAATTTTTTTAAAATGTTTTTTAAAATTATTTTAAAACAGTTGAAAATTTTTCTAAACAAAAGTAAGCTTGGTAATTAAAAGCTCCATGTTAGCCTTAATTTTATCGGAGCAATTAACCAAAAATCGAGATTTTAAATTACCAAATTTTATTTTTTTTAAATTTTGAAAGAAATAATTAATTATTTTCAGAAAACTAAACTATTTTTACAAAGCTTATAAGCTTAGTAATTAAATGCTCCAGGTTAGCCCTAGTTTTGTAGAAGCAATTAGGCAAAAATCGAGATTTTCATTATTAACTATAATTTTTATTGCGATTTTGCAAGAAATGGAAAATTATTTTAAAGGAGCTGAAAAATTTTCTAGATGAAATTAAGCTTGGTAATTAAAAGCTCCATGTTAGCCTTAGTTTTATCGGAGGAAGTGACCAAAAATCGAAATTTTAAATTACCAAATATCACATTTTTAAGATTTTGAAAGAAATAATTAATTATTTTCAGAAATCTAAACCATTTTTTCAAAGCTTATAAGCTTAGTAATTAAGTGCTCCAGGTTCGCCCTAGTTTTGTAGAAGCAATTAGGCAAAAATCGAGATTTTCATTATCAACTATAATTTTTATTTTGATTTTGCAAGAAATGAAAAATTATTTTAATGGAGCTGAGAAATTTTCTAGATAAAATTAAGCTTCATAATTGAAAGCTCCATGTTAGCCTTAATTTTATCGCAAAAACGGACCAAAAATCGACATTTTAAATTACCAAATATCATATTTTTAAGATTTTGAAAGAAATAATTAATTATTTTCAGAAATCTAAACTATTTTCCTAAAGCTTATAAGTTTAGAAATTTAATGCTCTTGGTTAGCCCTAGTTTTGTAAAAATAATTAAGCAAAAATCGATATTTTCAGTATTAACTATAACTTTTATTACGATTTTGCAAGAAATGAAGATTTATTTTAAAGCAGCAGAAAATTTTTTTTGATGAAATTAGGCTTGGTAATTGAAAGCTCCATGTTAGCCTTACTTTTATCGGAGAAACGGTCAAAAAATCGAAATATTGATTATCGATTTTCACTTTTTATAAAGATTTTGAAAGAAATAATTAATCATTTTCAGAAATCTAAACTATTTTCCCAAAGCTAATAAGTTTAGCAATTGAATGCTCTTGGTTAGCCCTAGTTTTGTAAAAATAATTAAGCAAAAATCGATATTTTCAGTATTAACAATAACTTTTATTACGATTTTGCAAGAAGTATGGAAAAGTTTTGAAAGAGCTGAAGAATATTCTGAAAGATAGAAAGTTTATTAAGTCAAAGCTCCACGTTAGCCCTAGTTTTAATAATTAAATTTGTCAAAAACCGTGATTAATTACAGAAAAAAGCTAAAAATCACGTTTTTTGGTCAAATTTTACAATTTATGGTGATTTTACAAAAAACATGGAATGATATTCAAGGAGCTGAAGGTTTTTCTCAAGGATAAAACCCTTGTGAATCGAAAGCTCCATATTAGCCTTAGTTTTAATGGAGAAACTAAGCGAAAATCGAAATTTGTTAATGAAAAAGAGTAAAAAACACATTTTTCAGTCAAAATTTGACATTTTATGTTAATTTTTGTGAAGAGCGAATAATATTCAAGAAGCTCCTTGGGGTTTTTTTGTGCAATGTAAAAGATCACGGAAATCCGCAGCAAAAATTGTTTTATTCTCAGAAATTATAAACTTAAGAAAATGATGTAAAGAGAAGTGGAAAAAAATTTATATATGAAAATAATATACTATGGGAGGGAATTAAATTTTTTGATTATCATTAGGTTCATTATTGTCATGTTTAGAATGTAAGGATCGACATTATGATTAGCAATTTTTATCAGTAGCCTATACTCATCAGCTTCTTGGTTCATTTTGCTGTCACTATTATTAATAATAAGGTCTACAGGATCATCACCATCATCATTATTATTATTATTAACCTCTGGTATCATTACAACGATGGTCAAAAGGACATTAAGAACATCACTATGATTATTAATATTATCATCGTTTCTAATAGCATCATCACCCTTATTGCCTCCTTTATCAAACTTTGTCCTTAATAGACACTTTAGTATATTTTTCCTGATTTTTTCCTCTAGAAACTTTCATTCTATTTTATTCTTTTTTTTAAATATTTACCAAAAGTATATTTTAATTAACTGGTCATTTTTTGCAAAATAAACTGAGTCTAGAAAAAAGTGGCAATTGTTTTGGGAAAAAAATTTCGCAATTAAAAGAAAGCTCATTGTTAGCCCTAGATTTACTAAATATATTTCATAAAAATTACAGTCAAAAAAATAAGATAAAGGAACAGTTTTAGTCGTTGATAAGATGGAGAAAAGTATGTAAACAATAAAAACAAGAATAATAAACTGAATAATGTTGTAATAAATGCATATATTATTTTGTAAAACATTAAAATTCTTTTGAAGCCACATCATTGTGAAAAAAAAATTGCAATTATTTCATCAGCTAATTTCAACATTATGTATATTACAATGAAGGAAAAAGAAATAAAATGCAAAACAGGGAACGCAATTCTTTTTCGCTTCTTTGAATGACGAATTCCTTCTCTGGTCGTTCAACCTTCCTCCACTTCCCTCTCCCCTTTTTTCCTTCTATTTACCTTTCTGAATACATAATTTTGTCACATATATACATGCATCTGCATTTTGTCTTCCGTCATGCCGTCAAAGCATTCCAAAAGAATATATTATTAGTGATGCACCGACTGTAATGTGTTGGAGTTAAAGGCTCTTGAAGGCTCACTAGGAGTTATAGAGGTTTTCTTAGCAAGGGACGTACGCTGCACAGAAAGCTCCGGTTTAGCCCTAGTTTCACTGATCCTGGTTCGTAAAAATTTGGTTCAAATAAAGAATTGTGCATAAAAATCATCATTGTCGTCAAATAGCTCTATATTAGCCCTAGTTTTTAATTGTACGTGAATAAGAAATTAGTGTTGAAAGAAAGGCTCCAGGTTAGCCTTAGTTTTACTGAACTTGATTCATGAAAAATTCGATTAATTGGAGAATACTTCGTAAAAATCGTCAAAGTGGACAAAAAGCTTCAGGTTAGTCCTAGTTTTTTAATTGTTTTCCAATCGAAGTTTGTTTTTGACTAGAAAGCTCCACATTGGCCGTAATTTTACTGAACGTGCTTCGTAAAAATTCATAAAAAATAATAAAAAATCAAAATTTCTAAAAAAAATCTCGATTTTTGCTTATTGACTCCATCGAAACTAGGGCTAACCTAGAGCATTTAATTACTAAGCTTATAAGCTTGAAACAATGGTTTAAATTACTAAAAACAATTAATTATTTCTTTCAAAATCTTAAAAAAATGAAATTTGTTCGCTTAAAAATTTTGATTTTTGGTTAATTTCTACAATAAAACTAAGGCTAACAAGGAGCTTTTAATTACCAAGCTTAATTTCATCTAGAAAATTTTTCAGCTCCTTTAAAATACTTCTTTATTTCTTGCAAAATCGCAATAAAAATTATAGTTAATACTGAAAATATCGATTTTTGCTTAATTATTTTTACAAAACTAGGGCTAACCTGGAGCATTTAATTACTAAGCTTATAAGCTTTAAAAAAATGGTTTAGATTTCTGAAAATAATTAATTGTTTCTCTCAAAATCTTAAAAATATGATATTTGGTAATTTAAAATGTCGATTTTTGGTCCGTTTTTCCGATAAAACTAAGGCTAACATGGAGCTTTTAATTACCAAGCTCAATTTCTTTTAGAAAATTTTTTCGCTCTTTTAAAATAATTTTTCATTTTTTGAAAAATCGCAATAACAATTATAGTTAATGATGAAAATCTCGATTTTTGCCTAATTGCTTCTACAAAACTAGGGCTAACCTAGAGCTTTGCTTTCAAGACTAATTTTTTATTCAGAAACAAATAAAAAATAGAACTAATCTAATTCTGTTTGTCTAATTTGATGATTTTTACACATAAAATTTTTTATTTAAACCAAATTTTTACGAGGCGGGACTAATAAAACTAGGGCTAACCTGGAGCTTTTATTTCAACTCTATATTTTGATTCAGAAACAATTTAAAAACAAGAGGTAAATAATATAATGTGTCCCCTGTTTCGAAGAAACGTTACCCCCACGCAAAAGCAAAGTACATCAAGGAAGTAATAAAAATGAATTTCTTTTCTCTTTTTGCAGACGACAGTTTGACATTGGCATTTCGCTTTGAGATGGGAAACCTCGCCAAGGATTGTGATAAAAAGAAAAAGTAAACGATTGTTATGTGGAAAACGGTAAAAAGGAAAGGACGTAAATTGATGTTACGATGTGTCCCAGTGAACCATTGCGGTGGCCCTTTGGATAGTTTTACCATTAAAGAATTTACCAAGAACTGAGAAATTTTAAACGTTTAGAGTGAATAATAATAATAATTTAGAGAATAAAAAAAGAAGTGTGTGTTGTTTTCGTTTTGTCATGTCATCGAGTGGTGAATTCTCAACGCTCTCGAGCGGCGACGCTACCGGAACTGGCGAAGATTCCTTGCCAAGTTCACGTGAGGCAACGGCAGACGTTGCGAGTTCTGGCGTTGGTTTTATGCCACTACGTGAATTCCTGGACAGATTTTCCCTGCCGCGAGTCGTGCGAGTCGAAGGCGGCGGTGGCAGGCCTATTTTGCTCTATAAACAACAGCAAAGGTCACTCAGGGTCACTGCAACATTGCTGATGCACCGTTACAGGCACGACATTAAAGTTGGACCCGAAATCGTTATTCCCGAGGGATATCCTGGTGAGTGGTCAAGATTTTTACTATTTATTGCTAATTTTTCCTATTTTTGTAATTTATTTCCAATTTAACTATTTTTTAATCATTTTTAATAGTTTTTATTATTCTTTACCATATCTTTATTACATTATACTATTTCTTTACTTTTTACTATTTTTTATTTACTTAAGAAGAAAAAAAATCAAATTTACTTGAAAGTAATAAAAATGCATAATTTACATTTTGAAAATCTACTTGTCTTACGATTTTTGCTCAGGAAAACATGGATTTCGAAGGAGCAACTATTCTTTCTTGATCAAAATTACATATTTTACTAAAAGCTCCTAGTTAGCCTTAGTTTTACTCAATCCGATTGAAGAAAATCATCTCAAAAAGAGAAATTAGAACAAAAAGTAGAAAAATAATGATTTTTTTGCCCTAGAAACAAAAATTTCAAAGGGGTAATAGTTGTTTCTAAATTAGAATTACATATTTTACAAAAAGCTCCTAGTTAGCCCTAGTTTTACTCAATTTGGTTGACGAAAAACGTCTCCAAAAAAGAAATTATAGCAAAAAAGTACAAAATCAATTGCTTTTTCGCTATGGAAATGAAAATTTCGAAAGAGCAACTATTTTTTCTTAATCAGAATTACATATTTTACTAAAAGCTCCTAGTTAGCCTTAGTTTTACTCAATCTGGTTGACGAAAATCGTGTCCAAAAAAGAAATTACAGCAAAAAGTAGAAAAAAATGATTTTTTTGCCCTAGAAATAAAAATTTCGAAGGGGCAATAGTTGTTTCTTAATTAGAATTACATATTTTACAAAAAGCTCCTAGTTAGCCTTAGTTTTATTCACTCAGGTTGACGAAAATCGTGTCCAAAAAAGAAATTACAGCAAAAAGTACAAAATCAATGACTTTTTCGCTATAGAAATGAATATTCCGAAGGAGCAATAGTTTTTTCCGAACCAGAATTTCATTTTTCACGAAAAGCTCCAGTTTAGCCGTAGTTTTACCAAACTCCACGTTTAAAAATCGAATCTTAATTTGAAAAAATTCTGAAAAAGTACCAAAATCAATCCCAAGGATCAAAAATTTATTTTCACCAGCAGGAACAATAAGAAAGAAATTAAATTGTTTTAACTCTTCAACAATCGAACATATATACAGTTTATAATTCATTTTCTATTCATTTTATATTCATTTTATATTCATTCAAATGTATAATTCGTTATGGTAATACACTCCGTGGATTATCTGGCGTCGTATGTCACTGACCATAAGCTGAGCTTGAATAATAGATACCGTATTCGCGATTATTACACCGTCATAATCCTTTCGCAGGGAGGGCAGGGGTGAAGGGAGGACTTATAAATTCATACATGAGTTGCATTTCCAAAGGTTTAAAATGAGCTCCCGTATAATATACAATAGCAACTCAGGCACTTATACATTTCTGGAGGATATTATGTTCGTAAATAATATTAAATTGTGTTTGCTTCTCTCCTCTTTGCTATTTATAAACAACTTAGGTTCTATTCACAATCTGAAGCTTTATTCTCACAGTTGTTTTTTTCAGTTCATAATTTTCCTCCTCCAATCTATTATTTCCTAGGGTTTAGAGTAATTTTTAGGTTTCTGAAAATAATTGTAATTTAGAAGTATTTTTACTAAGGTTCAGTAAAACTACGGCTAAAGTGGAGCTTTTCTTTCCACACTAATTTTTCATTCAGGGGCAATTAAAAACTAGGGCTAAACTAGAGCTTTGGATCCAGAAAGACGATTTTTTACACTATTTTTTAATTGGACTTGATTTTAATTAAGCTCGTTCAGTAAAACTACGGCTAATGTGGAGCTTTTCTTTCAAAAATAATTTTTCATTCAGGGACAATTATAAACTAGGGCTAAACTAGGGCTTTTCGTCCAAAAAGACGATTTTTATACACAACTATCTAATTGTAGCCGATTTTCATGGAGCTCGTTCAGTAAAACTACGGCTAATGTGGAGCTTTTTTTAAGAAACTGAATTTTAATTAGAAAACAATCGAAAAACTATGACTAAAATGGAGCTTTTCGTCCATCCTGACAATTTTTTCGAATAATTCTCTACTTAAATGAATTTTTCGCGAAGAATGTTCAGTAAAACTAAGGCAAAACCGGAGCTTCTTTTTCACCATTAAATTAAGATGAAAAAACAATAGAAAACTGAATTTAATTCCAGCGAATAAAATGATTCCATGCGGATAATTTGACAAAGAACACCATTCAATAGGAATAATTTAATAAGAACACAGTTTCTTAATAAGTAGAGTAAAAGTAAACTTATCATTGCATTGAAAATAAATTTTCAAACAGATTTATCTACTGATAGGGAGCATTGTAATGGTATTAAAATATTCAAACAAGTTTATCGGCACTTTTATCAAAAGGATGAAAAAAAAGAACGATTTGATAGTGAAAAGAAAATTTTTCATTATGCAACTTTTATTTTTTGATAATGACGCAGATAATGTTGAATAATAGAAGCTTCGAGAGAGTGATGCTGAGTGTGTGTTTCTCTTATACATACAAAGTTGGGTTCATTGTTAACTGGCCAGTGCCACCCACAATCATCAGTTACTTTCTTTCTATGAACTCGAGTTAAATTACTGCGATGCCTACTACAACGTCGCAACACGAGTGTATCTACCTATATATATATACAGATGGAGATTATATTATACGTAGAAATATAAATATACACGTGTAGGTACGAGTTATATCTACCATTTGTTCCTCTGCACCAAAGATTTACTACATAGAATTTTTTGCAAATTTTTTCCAAACTAATGAATAGTTTAGCAAAAAATAAACTGTTTATTGCATTTTGATTTAAGTTCTTTTTTTCACAAGGATTTTCGTCGACTAGGCAGAGTAAAACTAGGGCTAAGTAGGAGCTTTAGGTAAAGCAGGAAGTTTTTGATCGCAACCAATTGTTGCTTTGAGGAATTTTTATTTTCTACGTCGAGAAAATCATTATTTGTTTATATTTGCTTCTGGTTCCATTTTTGAAGACGATTTTCGTCTTTCAGAATAAGTAAAACTAGGGCTAAGTAGGAGCTTTTTGTAAATTGTGAACTTCTGGTTCAGATAAAATTATAGCTCCTTTTAAGTTTCTATGTTCTTCTGCAAAAATCACAGAAAAAACAGGTTTTCTAGAATTTTATCAAAAATTTTATCTACCATTGTGAGTAAAACTAGGGCTAATGTCGAGCTTTCATAAAGGAGGAAATTCTGGTTTGGAAACAATAATTGCTCTTTCGGAACTTTCATTTCTTTAGCGAAAAAGTCATTGATTTTGAATTTTTTGCTGTAATTTCCTTTTTTGACACAATTTTCGTCAACCAGATTGAGTAAAACTAAGGCTAATTAGGGGCTTTTTGTAAAATGTGTAATTTTGATTAAAAAAAAAAAATAGTTGCTCTTTCGGAATTTTCATTTCTATTGCGAAACAGTCATTGATTTTGTGCTTTTTTGCTATAATTTCTTTTTTGGACACGATTTTCGTCAACCAGATTGAGTAAAACTAGGGCTAATGTGGAGCTTTTTAGGAAGGAGGAAATTTTGGTTTAGAAACAATAATTATTCTTCCGGAATTTTTATTTCTTTAGCGAAAAAGTCAATGATTTTTAACTTTTTTGCTATATTTTCTTTTTTTAACACAATTTTCGTCAATCAGATTAAGTAAAACTGAGGCTAACTAGGAGCTTTTTGTAAAATATGTAATTCTGATTAAGAAACAATAGTTGCTCCTTTGGAATTTTTATTTTCAGGTCGAAAAAATCATTTTTTTCTACTTTTTACTGTAATTTCTTTTTCGAACTCGATTTTGTTCAATCAGATTGAGTAAAACTAAGGCTAATTAGGGGCTTTTTGTAAAATGTGTAATTTTGATTAAAAAATAAATAGTTGCTCTTTCGGAATTTCCATTTCTATATCGAAAAAGTAATTGATTTTGTACTTTTTGCTATAATTTCTTTTTTGAAGACGATTTTCGTCAACCAAATTGAGTAAAACTAGGGCTAATGTGGAGCTTTTTAGGAAGGAGGAAATTTTGGTTTGGAAACAATAATTGTTCCTCCGGAATTTTCATTTCTTTAGCGAAAAAGTCAATGATTTTGAACTTTGTTGCTGTATTTTCATTTTTTATCACAATTTTCGTCAACCAGATTAAGTAAAACTGAGGCTAACTAGGAGCTTTTTGTAAAACATGTAATTCTGATTAAGAAACAATAGTTGCTCCTTCGGAATTTTTATTTCTAGGGCGAAATAATCATTTTTTTCAACTCTTTGCTGTAATTTCTTTTTTGGACACGATTTTCGTCAACGAGATTGAGTAAAACTAGGGCTAATGTGGAGCTTTTTGTAAAATGTGTAATTCTGATTAAGAAATAATAAATGATCCTTTGAAATTTTCATTTCTATAGCGAAAAAGTCGTTGATTTGGTACTTTTTTGCTGTAATTTCTTTTTTGGAGACGATTTTCGTCAACCTGAGTGAATAAAACTAAGGCTAACTAGGAGCTTTTTATAAAATGTGTAATTCTGATTAAGAAACAATTGTTGCTACTTTTAAAAATTTATTTTTTTCTGCGAAATCGCAAAGGAACAAGATTTTTATCAATTTATCAGAAATTTCTTGCTCTGGATATAGTTAAATTATATCCAAAATTCAAGCATTAATATATTCACAAACTGTTCTTCAAAAAATACTGATTGTTGCAAAAAAAATATTGTTTAAAGAAACATTTTCTTGTCGGGAATGTTTCATTTAACTGATTTCGATTCTCTAATTAAGAATACATATTGAAATTTCCAACTATTTTCCTAATTGGCGGATAATTGCTCTAGGTTTGCAACATGCATTACACCAGTTCGCATTGTCAGCAATAATAACGAGCTGCTCACGGATTAGCAAGAACAATTTGGAGCGGGTTAAAAATACTTGTTTTTCTTATCAAGATCAAAAGGGGAGGCCTTACGTCAGAGAAATGGAAGACGATTGTAGTGCACGATATTTATAAAGTGAGGTTTTAGGTTGAGCAAGTGTTGTGTGCACGCTCTCTTCTCTTCCCCCCTTCTCTTTCGATGGTTAGCGCGATAATTAAAGAACCTCGGGTAATAGTGACATAACTCGAGTGCGCTGATCTTTAGAACTGAGCATCCGACCGTTCGAGAAATGAGATAAATACTTTCTCCGCTCCAGTCTCTCTGGACCGCGACCTTGTCTCGAACACGCCTTTCTTGTTGAGCTACTTTTCGATTCTTCCGGAGAAACCAATACACCTATTACTCCACCAGACGTCAATATTCTTTTATCCTCACGGTTATATATTTATTTCATATTACAATACTTTCACGGGCCTAAGACAGATGGACTCTATGATAATGGCTTGTATAACAAATGTTTCTCGATCTCTGACAGCCACATTAAATGTCAAGTCGTCAAAAATTGGTGGTAAAAAAATGGAGAGAAAATAATTTTGACCCCATTTTTCTATTTTTGTTTCACTCTCCTTTATTTAGATTTATTTTTGAATTAATCGAGAGAAAAAAATAAAAACATTACCTACTTTCTCGAAGGTATTTTTTTACCAAAATTGTCCCAGTAAAACTAAGGCTAATGTGGAGCCTTTTCTTCCCCGTTGAATTCTGCTTGGAAAAAAACAATTGCTCCCACAAAGCCTCTGATAATTTTCCATATAATCGACAAAGAAAAATATTCGTTTAAAAAAATCAAAAAAAAATTAAAGAGGAAATGAACGACAAGAGTATGAATTCGAGGAGAATAGAACATTGTATCGAATGGAAGAAGATTGTAGGAACAAATGAGGAACCCGAGGGAAAAATTATCAGGACCCTGAAACTGGTGTGGAACGTAAAGTCCACCATTTCAGGAATCTAGTTGAAACATTTCCATTCTGCAGTGTGGATGTAAAGATCTTGCTTGCTGGATTCTGTAAAGAATGACAAGACTTTGGAATTCTTGGAGAATCTCGGAAATCTTAGCGCAGAAGCTCAAAAAGGTATAGAGAGAAAGAGAGACCTTAGAGAATGTATTTTCATTCTAAAGGAAAATGCAAATGGAAGTGTAATTTTTGCCATAGTTCCGATTGCAATTAGACTCGTTTGATTTCCTGTAAATTTTTAACCTAAGAGGGTTTTAAAGAAACAGTTATTTACAGGCCACAGGTATAGTTTCTTAGTTAAATAATCCAGTTTAGCCCTAGTTTTATTAATTATAAAAGACGAAAATCTTTAATAAATTTTGAAAATACACAATAGTTACCAAATAGTGCTTTTTACCATTAGCTACTAAATTTAAATTCAAAATTTCATAGAAAGAGTGAAAAATAATAAATTAACGTTTTTGGAACCCAATTTACTTACGATTTTTGAAGAAGAAAAAAATAATTTCAAGGGAGCTTAAATTGTTTCCTAACCAGAATTCCACAATTTACTGAAAGCTCCTAGTTAGCCCTAGTTTTACTCATTCCGCTTAACGAAAATTGTCTCAAAAAAATGTATTACAACAAAAAGTAATCCAACAAAGATGATTTGCCGTATAAAATAAAATGATCAGCTGGTTATGTTTTCTAATTATTTCTAAATTGCTGCAAACTAGTTAAAAAGTAATTATTGATCTTTAAATTCCTATTTTCTCCTAAATAAATCGCAAACAAAGTAGTGTTTATGCTTTAAATTCTTTTTTGGAGATGATTTTCGTCAACCAGATTCAGTAAAACTGAGGCTAACTAGGAGCTTTTTGTAAAATATGTAATTCTAATTAAGAAACAACTATTGCCCCTTCGAAATTTTTATTTCTAGGGCGAAAAAAATCATTTTTTTCTACTTTTTGCTGTAATTTCTTTTTTGGACACGATTTTCGTCAACCAGATTGAGTAAAACTAAGGCTAACTAGGAGCTTTTTGTAAAATATGTAATTCTGATTAAGAAAGAATAGTTGCTTCTTCGGAATTTTCATTTCTATATCAAAAAAAGGAATTGATTTTGCAATTTTTTACTGAAATTTCTTTTTTGGGCACGATTTTCGTCAACCAGATTGAGTAAAACTAAGGCTAACTAGGAGCTTTTTGTAAAATATGTAATTCTGATTGAGAAAGAATAATAGCTCCTTCGAAATTTTCATTTCTATAGCGAAAAAGTCGTTGATTTGGTACTTTTTTGCTGTAATTACCTTTTTGGACACGATTTTCGTCAACCTGAGTGAGTAAAACTAAGGCTAGCTAGGAGCTTTTTGTAAAATATGTAATTCTGATTAAGAAAGAATAGTTGCTTCTTCAGAATTTTCATTTCTATATCAAAAAAGTGATTGATTTTGCACTTTTTTACTGAAATTTTATTTTTGGGCACGATTTTCGTCAACCAGATTGAGTAAAACTAAGGCTAACTAGGAGCTTTTTGTAAAATGTGTAATTCTGATTAAGAAAGAATAGTTGCTTCTTCGAAATTTTCATTTCTATAGCGAAAAAGTCGTTGATTTGGTACTTTTTTGCTGTAATTTCCTTTTTGGACACGATTTTCGTCAACCTGAGTGAGTAAAACTAAGGCTAACTAGGAGCTTTTTGTAAAATGTGTAATTCTGATTAAGAAAGAATAGTTGCTTTTTTTAAATTCCCATTTTATTCTACGAAAATCGTAAGAATCCCAAAAAATAAAATTGAATTCCGTCTTCTTTTTAATGAAAATACTAAAAAGCGAAAATTTATTAATTTAAAACACCATTTACTTCCGCTAAGACGCAATTATCTAATTGAACCCAATTTCCAGGAACTAAGTTCACCAAAATCTAGAGCTAAACAAAAGCATTTGATCAATCAGACAATTTTATTCAAAAAAAAATTCGCTACTCCTTCGAAAGTCTCTCGACGAAAATCACATTATTCTAAACAAAACAGAAAGAGCATTGTCAGTTTATCGAATCGTCGATAGAAAATCGATGAATATGTAAATGTCTTGCAAGGAAAACGATTTGGAGGATTGTCGAGACACGCACACGACATAAACTTTCAACATGGAGAAACAACATGATATGTGAAATAAATCAGAATTTTTCTTTTGTTTTTTCCTTTTTGCATTTGTAAAAAAGAGGAACTCCAGTATTGTGTACAACGCCCACAATAAGCTGCCGTGTAACCAACGGCGTTTCAAACAGACAAGCTGTTCATTTGAAATATCCCTCCTGCTTGAATAGACTCTCTTTGCTTGAGCAAGTCTTGTAACTGTTTTTAAAAAAACAAATAATGAAAGAAAATTTACTTTCGTAACTGCAAAACTTTTTTTTCCACTTCATAGAACATTATTAAACACCTTGTCTGTGAATGTTTAGCAAACTTGTTTACAGAAATCGAGTTAGTGATACTTTCAAACGATAATTTAATTGGAATTCTCCATTTAAGGCAAAATTAAGAATAATTCGTCTAATTTGAATTACTTTTTTAATGAATTATTTTTAAATAAAAATTGAAGCATATAGAAATAAATTAAAAGGTAAATAAAAATTATGTATCAGGAAGGAGTAAATTATTGTTCCGAAGTCAGAATGTCACGAACTTTGAAAAGCTCCACATTAGCCGTAGTTTTACAGGACTCATTTCTCGAAATTGATTTTTATTTATTTTATTAGATAAAACTGATAAGTTTAGATATTTCTATGAATTTCGAGAAATGAGTTCAGTAAAACTTCGATTTTTATGAAGGAAAACAAGGTCCCCAGAAGAATAATTGTTGTTCCTAAATCAGAATGTCACGAACTTTGAAAAGCTCCACATTAGCCGTAGTTTTACTGAACTCATTTCTCGATATTCATTTTTATGTAATTTATTGGATAAAAATGATAAGTTTAAATATTTTGATGAATTTTGAGAAAAGGGTTCAGTAAAACTACGGCTAATGTGGAGCTTTTCAAAGTTCGTGGCATTCTGATTTAGAAACAATAATTGCTCCTCTGGGGCCCTTGTTTTCCTTCGTGAAAATCGTACTCGAGTAGAAAAAAACTTCTTTATTTTCTTTTTTTGAGTAAAAACATCATTTGGCTTTAATCCAATTGAATTTTTTTCCGAATTGAGTCAAATTTTCGACAATATTCCTGATGAAACTAGGGCTAACGTGAAATATTTCTTAAATAGTTAGACGCCGGTACTAAAAAACCTTAGGCTGCTAAAAATTATTCTGATCTAAATGAATAAAATCGTGAGTTTAATGAACATATTCAGTTTGTGAGGGCAATTATCTGGAAAATTCGACTTTCCTTTTTAGCGTTTAACAATAATGAAATGTGACCCAAAGATCAGGAGCTCAAGTTTCAAGTAATGGAACAACAATATTGTTATCGGAGGCGCATTGGACGCGTGAGCGTGAAATCGATCTCGTTCCAAGAAGGTTTGCCATCGCATAATAACGGGTGCAGCGCTGAATGTCCGGCAGCGCATTGTTAGTGTGCTGGCCACAAACGAGAGAAGAGTTTGTTGTGTTCGCTTTCAAAAGGAATGTGCCCAGAGCCGATTTACGTTGAGCGAAGGTGTTGTAACGCCGCTTTTACAATGCAGAATCTCGCCAAGTTAGAGAAGTCCTCGTGACTCGACGCTTCAAGGCAGTTGAAATAGGATCTTCCTCCCCAGGAAGGGCGAAAGTGGCATGACCTTGTGATCAGCCAGTAATAACGTTCACACACGAACCCCGTGTCACGATAGACCCACCAACAAGTCATACAAGTTTCCTTCTAACACTTCCTGGTTCGGAGTGGCGGGACGAAAAAAATATTCGCTAAATAAATCGTTGGGATTTGTTTTTAAAAAAAGATTTTCCAAGATGTGCTTGGTTGAAACTAGGGCTAAACTGGAGCTTTTTGTTAAGAATCGAATTCCGAATTGGAAACAATTGTCGCTCTTTTTTTTTCTTTCATAAAACAGGAAGAAAAATACGTTTTTGTTGCAATTTCCTTTTTGGAGACGATTTTCGTCAACCGTATTGAGTAAAACTACGGCTAACTAGGAGCTTTTAATGAAGCAGGTAATTCCGGTTCGGAAACAACTGTTGCCCCTTCGGAATTTTTATTTTCCTCGGCGAAAATCATAAGAAAACTTAGTTATAACCATTTTTTTTTTAATTTTCTAATTAGACACGATTTTCTCCCTGTGGTTCCGATAAAACTAAGGCTAACCTGGAGCTTTATATTCCTCTCGAAATTTTGATTCAGGACCAATTGTTCTTTTAGCCAAATCCTTAATTTCTTTAGCAAAAATCATCAGAATTTCAAATTTAACAAAAAAATTATGTTTTTTTTGCTTTTCAATTATTTTTCAACTGTTTTTTAAAAACAAAATATCAATTTTTTGACTTATTTTTTCTATTCTTCGGCTCTTTCAAATTAGAACTAAGGCCAACCTGGAGCTATTTATTAAATATAAAAGTCTGGATCAAAAAAACAATTTCCGCTTCTACAGAGTTTATTTTTCTCTCCAAATCATCCAAAAAACTAACTATAACTAATTGAATTGAAGTCTTTTTAACTTTTAACAATCATAACTAATTTTTGATCAAATCGAATAAATTCCATTTTAAAAACCAAAATCCATTCCGTTTCTCTTCTTTGATTAAAAAAAAATCATTTTACAACTGAGAGAAACTTGGTTTCACCAAACTGGTTTTCAATAATATTTTCTTCGTTATACGAACTCCTTAATAATATAGTTGCTTCATTATAACATTAGATCATTACTTGTTTATTTATAATTCGTCCCCTGAGGGAATACAAGCCTTCTATTATGTTACTTCTATCTAATTACTGTCATCTTTCTAACTTATCCTATCTTGTTATCTATTCTTATTTCTACTTCTTACATGTATTAATATTAATGAATGTTTATATACGACTTCCGTTTTATTCTCATCTACCTCTCTTTCCTTCTATTTCAATTCCTTCTTATTTCTTCCTTTCATTCCACCTTCATTTGCCTCCTGGGTTTACGAAATAAAAAATCAAAAACAATTTCCACTCTTTGCGTGAGGAAACAATTTTTTTTTTTGAAAAGTATTCTTGAATATTTCTGCATTGCAAAAGAGTCTGAAAAGAATGATTTTTATTTTTCGTTTTTTATAATTTTATGCTACTTTTAGGATTTGATTTTCACGCAGTTGGAAGGGTAAAACTAGGGCTAATTAGGAGCTTTTTGTCAAGGGTGAAATTTTTGTTTGAAAACAGTTGTTGCTCCTCATGGGCCGTTGTTTCGTTTCGCAAAAATTGTAAAAGAGTGATAAAATTCTTAATTTTCTTCAAGAAAATCTACTTTATTTGCGATTTTCGCCGAAGAAAATAGGGTTTCCAAAGGAGCAGCAGTTGTTTCCGAACGAAAATGGCAAAAATAACAAAAAGCTCCAGGTTAGCCGTAGTTTTAACAAATTTGACTCCATAACTCTGTCAAAGTTTCTCATATTCGCATTTTTGTCGAGAGAAAAAAATCGCAAAGGATGGGACATGAATAACAAGAAGATTATGGTTCGTGGAATAAAAAGCCTTATAAAATGGACATTACTAACAGGAAGTAAAATAGTAATAGCAATCGTGAAGAGGATTTTGTGTCTTATGTTAATTGCACACAGCATATAGAATTTGTAGAATAGTTCCTGATTTTCTAGCGACCACTAATTTACTCTGTTGGCTGGGGGGCCGAGTTTTTTTCTTCCCTCTTTCTTTCTTTTTTTTTACTTTTGTCATTAACTCAACGTCTGCTCTTTGAAAATAGTGTATATGTATGTGTGTACGTGCCTGGAAGTGACAAGGTACGCGCTTTGCAACGGCTCATTAGGATCGCTGTATGATTAGAGTTTATTTATCCGACTGAATATGATCTCTCGTCGGAGTAGAGAAAACTTGAGGTGCTCTGGCATCATGCCAAGCGATT
This sequence comes from Leptopilina drosophilae, assembly GCA_032873175.1. NCBI lineage: Eukaryota > Metazoa > Arthropoda > Insecta > Hymenoptera > Figitidae > Leptopilina > Leptopilina drosophilae. The sequence continues at coordinate 7,943,610 of CM065486.1, forward strand.
ATGACGCCAGCTACGACGCACCTTCATTCTGATATACACTTTGTTGCCAATCCAATAGCAACAATTATCTTTCTTCCCTCTTAATATCCCCCCCCCTCTCTGTGAGAGAGCATCATTAAAAATGATAAACCAAGTATCATTAATGTTACAAAGTTATATTTAATCTAATAATACCACCGCAATTATTGCGGAACTTTAATTAATAAAAGATATAATGATATCGTATCCTATATATCTTGTCTTCAATCATGAAAACTATTTTTGAAAAAAAAACAGTTGAAAAATAATTGAAAAGAAATATAAGAAAACATAATTTTTTCGTTAAATTTGAATATATGATGATTTTTTGCAAATTAAATTAAGGATTTGACACAAAGAACAATTGGTCCTGAATCAAAATTTCGTGAGGAATATAAAGCTCCAGGTTAGCCTTAGTTTTATCGGAACCACAGGGAGAAAATCGTGTCTAATTAGAAAATTAAAAAAAAATTATGGTTATAACCAAGTTTTCTTATGATTTTCGCCGAGGAAAATAAGAATTCCGAAGGAGCAACAGTTGTTTCCGAACCGGAATTACCTGCTTCATTAAAAGCTCCTAGTTAGCCGTAGTTTTACTCAATATGGTTGACGAAAATCGTCTCTAAAAAAAATATCACAACAAAATCGTATTTTTCTTCGTTTTTTATCAAAGAAAAAAAAGAGCGACAATTGTTTCCAATTCGGAATTCGATGATTGACAAAAAGCTCCAGTTTAGCCCTAGTTTCAACCAGACACATCTTGGAAAATCTTTTTTTTGTGATGTGGAATAAACTCTGTAGAAGCGGAAATTGTTAGACTTGAAAAAGCCGAAAAATAACAAACAAATACGTGAAAAATTGGTATTTTGTGATTTTTGCAAAAGAAAATACGAATTCCGTAGAAGCAGCAATTGTTTCTAAACCGGTATTTAATATTGAATAAAAAGCTCCAGGTTAGCCTCAGTTTTAGTTCGAAAAAGCCGAAAAAAGAACAAGAAAGAACAAAAAAGAAGTAAGAAGAATTATTATTTTGTAATTTTTTGAAAAGAAATTAAGAATTCCTTAGGCGCAGCTATTGTTTCTGAATCAGAATTTCATGTTGAATAAAATGCTCCAGGTTAGCCCTAGTTTTAATTTGGAGAAGCCGAAAAGTAAAAAAAAAATTTTTTAATTAGTATTTTATGATTTTTGCAAGGGAAAATAAGTGTTCTGCAAGAGCAATAATTTTTTCTAAACTAAACTTTTATATTGAATAAAAAGCTTCAGGTTAGCCTTAGTTATAATTTAAACAAAAGGACCAAAAAATATAAAAAAAGAAGTAAAAAAATTAGTATTTTGTGATTTTTACAAAGGAAAATTAGTTTTTCGTAAAAGCAGCAATTGTTTCTGAACTAGGATCTCATATAAAATAAAAGGCTCCAGGTTAGCCTTAGTTTTAATTTGAAAGAGCCGAAAAATATTAAAAAGGAAGTAAAAAAATTAGTATTTTGTGATTTTTACGAAGAAAAATTAGTCTTCCGCAAGAGCAGTAATTGTTTTTGATCCAGACTTTTATATTTAATAAATAGCTCCAAGTTAGCTTTAGTTATAATTTAAAAAAAGGACCGAAAAATCGAAAAAAAGTAGAAAAACTTGGTATTTTGTGATTTTTACAAAGGAAAATTAGTGTTTTACAGAAGCAACAGATGTTTTTAAACTATGCTTGACAAAAAGCTCCAGGTTAGCCTTAGTTTTAATTTAAAAGAGCCGAAAAATAATAAAAGAAAGGGGTAAAATATGTGTATTTTGTGATTTTTAAAAAGGACAATTAGTTTTCTGAAAGAGCAGCAATTTTTTCTGAACTAGGCTCTCATATTAAATAAAAGGCTCCAGGTTAGCCTTAGTTTTAATTTGAAAGAGGCGAAAAATAGCAAAAAATGGGGTAAAATATGTGTATTTGGTGATTTTTGAAAAGGACAATTAGTTTTCTGAAAGAGCAGCAATTTTTTCTGAACTAGGCTCTCATATTAAATAAAAAGCTCCAGGTTAGCCTTAGTTTTAATTTAAAAGAGCCGAAAAATAACAAAAAAGGGGTAAAATATGAGTATTTTGTGATTTTTACAAAGGAAAATTAGTTTTCCATAAGAACAGCAATTTTTTCTGAACTAGGCTCTCATATTAAATAAAAAGCTCCAGGTTAGCCTTAGTTTTAATTTGAAAGAGCCAAAAAATAACAAAAATGGGGTAAAATATGGGTATTTTGTGATTTTTACAAAGGAAAACTAGTTTTCCGTAAGAGCGGCAATTGTTTCTGAACTAGGCTCTCATATTAAATAAAAAGCTCCAGGTTAGCCTTAGTTTTAATTTGGAAGAGCCGAAAAATAACAAAAAAATGTAATTTTTTCGAAAAAGTCGATAGAAATTAAATGAATAAGAAAATGTCTCGAATAAAATTAACCGAGTTATAGAATCGGAATTTTCATCCAAGAATTTCGCATTCCTACGAAGGTGAGGTAGCTTCTCGTGATTCCTCAGTTAAGAATACCTTGATGGTAGTAGGTGGTCCTTGAAGAGGGGGTCAGTGGGAGTCACACTATAATTCTGCTCGAGTTCCTACAAAACCGAGTATAGTTCTTAGTTCCAAGGGACTGGCTATAATTTAATCGAGTCTGAAAGACGTACATCAAGAAATTCCTCAGCCAGTAGCATTTTACTCACTAGACCAAGCATCTAACGTAATAATCATTTTCCCCAACATTATTTCCAAGGAAAACCAATTGCAGTACACTATCAATTCATAAACATTTATAATAAAAAAAAAAAGAATTAATATTCCCTCTAATATTCCTTTCCACTTTATAATCTTTCCTCTTTTCAAAATAATAAAAATACTCCTAAAATAATTAAATAAGGAACGAGAATTAAAATTTTCAAACACAAAATCCAGGAATCGCAGTGAAAAAAAAAAATAAACTGTCACTGAGAAACCTTGAATTCAATCGTATTTGCTATTCTGATCGTGAAATTTACGAGCGATGATAAATCGACGGGGTTCTTGGCGCGAGTAAACTCCCAATGGAGCATCCATTAAAAAAAAAGAGAAATACCTACCTGGATATAGTTTAGCAAAAATAAAATTTGATATCTCGAAAGAAGAGAGCAGGAGAGAGAGAGGGAGAGAGAGAGAGAGAGAGAGAGAAATAAATAAGAAATTATCCTTCATTTCGAGGAAGCGAAAGGCGTGAACTGAATAATTTGCAGGATGAGAGTAATCTCCTATATAAGAGGAAGGTCGAGTGTGGGTAGCTTTGATATAGTTGAATTGTAAAAAAAAGTGAAATACGAGAGCAAAAGAGAAAGAGTGATCGTCGCTTAATGGAAGCGACCTGGCAGAATCATGCGCACTAGCATCCCCGGTGAGGATTAACATAAACACGATGCATTATCGTAACACCAAAGTGCTGTTAAGCGCGGATCCCAAGTCCCTTACTTTTTTTTTATCCACGTAACTGTTTTTATTTTCCACTCTCTAGTGTCGTAGTTTCTTCCCTTTTTTCCCTTTTTTTATTTCTCCCCAGTCACTTTTACAAATTTTTCTATTTCTTCCCCCCCTCCTTTTTTCAGAGAGCAAAGGCTTCAAAAATTTTAAATGCTTAGACCTCCGCGAAGTTCCGTATACACACCATTTCACCAACTATATTTATCTTGAGGAGTAAAAATTGTCAAGGCCCCCACTAAGAGATCTCTCTGTTAGTTGTCATTCGCAGTATGTTCGAATCCCCCTTCGTTCATTGTTGTGTTCATCGAGAATGGCATCTTGTATATATTTGAACAACGTGGCGAAACGTATATAGCTTTTAAAAAGGAAAAAAAAAATTTTTTCGTGCAAATCCACGATTTCCAATTATGAATAATTCATGCGGAAGTTTCAGCCAATAGATTCGCACGATTAAGAATTGTAAACGATTGTCATTAATACGAGATAGTCGCCTTTTTTCTGACTCAAGACAAGGACGTCTGCTTTTTTCGCTTTAATCCCCCCCAAAAATATACATAATAAGAGGCGGAGGAACGTGTAACAAAAAAAAATCGAAGGAGAAATAATTGTTTCTGAAGGAAAATAATTGTTTGCAATGAAAAGTTCCATGATTCACAAAAAGCTCCTGGTTAGCCCTAGTTTTACTGTGTCTGCTTAGCGAAAATCGTTTACAAACGGAGCTATTACAACAACAAAAAAAGAAAATTACGATTTTTAATCATAATTAACCAGTTTCGATTAAATAAAACTCAAAGGAGCGGAATATTACTAATTTCTGTGTTTGGTACCTAGTTTACATTCGATTTTCGCAGAGGAAAATGAAAATGTCGAAGGAGCAACAATGCTTCTAAAGTTAAAATTGATAATTAGCAAAAAGCTCCTGGTTAGCCGTAGTTTTAATAACTCTGCTTAGCAAAAATCATTCACAAACGTAGCTACTACAACAACAAATAAAGAAAATTACGATTTTTAATCATAATTAACCTGTTTCGGTTGAATAAAACACAAAGGAGCGGAATAGTACTAATTTCTGTGTTTGGTACCTAGTTTACATTCGATTTTCGCAGAGGAAAATTTGAATATCGAAGGAGCAACAATTGTTTCTGAAGTTAAAATTGATATTTACCAAAAGGTCCTCGTTAGCCCTAGTTTTAATAACTCTGCTTAGCAAAAATCATCAACAAACGGATCTATTACAACAACAAATAAAGAAAATTACGATTTTTAATCATAATTAACCAGTTTCGATTAAATTTGACAGATGGGAGAGGAAAATTACTGATTTCTGTGTTTGGTACCTAGTTTACATTCGATTTTTCCAGAGGAAGAAGAAAATATCGAAGGAGCAACAATTGCTTCTAAAGTTAAAATTGATAATTAGCAAAAAGCTCCTGGTTAGCCCTAGTTTTACTGTGTCTGCTTAGCAAAAATCATCTACAAATGGAGCTATTACAACAACAAATAAAGAAAATTACGATTTTTAATCATAATTAACCAGTTTCGGTTAAATAAAACTCAAAGGAGCGGAATATTACTAATTTCTGTGTTTGATACCTTGTTCACATTTGATTTTCCCAGAGGAAAATGAAAATATCGAAGGAGCAACAATTGCTTCTAAAGTTAAAATTGATAATTAGCAAAAAGCTCCTGGTTAGCCCTAGTTTTACTGTGTCTGCTTAGCAAAAATCATCAACAAACGGAGCTACTACAACAACAAATAAAGAAAATAGCGATTTTTTAATCTTAATTAACCAGTTTCGATTAAATAGAACTCACAGGAGCGGAATATAACTAATTTTCGTTTTTCAAACCTAAATTCACATTCGATTTTCGAAGAGGAACATGAGAATATCAAAGGAGCAACAATTGTTTTTAAAGTAAAAATTCATGATCAACAAAAAGCTCCACATTAGCCTTAGTTTTACCCACTTTGGTAGACGAAAACCATCTTCAAAGAATAAATTGTAAATAATTGAACACTTTAGACCATTATTTATTAGTTTCTATCAGGTTTGCTCAAGAGTATAGACAAAATTCTTGATAAAAATACAGAAAACCTGTTTTTTCTGTGATTTTCGCAGAAGAAAAGAGGAACTTAAAAGGAGCAATAATTGTATCTGAACCAGAAGTTCACAATTTACAAAAAGCTCCTACTTAGCCCTAGTTTTATTCATTCTGTTGGATGAAAATCGTCCAACAGAGAAAAAATTTACAACAAAATTTAAAAAACCAATGATTTTCCCGCCATAGAAATAAAATTTCCGAAGGATCTACAGCAATTGTTTCCTAATCAGAATTTTTAATTTACGAAAAGCTCCTAGTTAGCCCTAGTTTTATCAAATTCAGGTGAGGGAAAATTGTTTTCAAACGGAGAAATTACAACAGAAAGTAGACAATGGAGCACCAATTACCACAATTTATTAGTTTTAAACGAATGTGTTAAAGGAAAAATTCTTTGTTGTCAAATTTTTCATTTGTCATTGGGGCTAAGCTTGCTTGCGATTTTCGAAGAGAAAAATAAAAATTTAGATGGAGCAATAGTTGTTTCGGAACCAGAATTTTATAATTTACGAAAAGCTCCTAGTTAGCCCTAGTTTTATAAATTCCGGTTAGCAAAAATCATTTTGAAACGGAGAATTTACAACAAACAAGAAAGCAAATAACGATTTTTATTCATAATAAAGTAGTTTCTAAATCAAAATTTCACGATTTTCCAAAAGTTTCTAGTTAGCCTTAGTTTTACTAATTCTCGTTAGCAAAGATTCTATCTAAACAGATAAATTACAACAAACAGTACGCAAATAACGATTTTTATTCATAATTAAATAGTTTCTAATCGAAAATTTCACGATTTTTCAAAAGCTCCTAGTCAGCCTTAGTTTTACTAATTCTGGTTAGCGAAAATTGTTTCCAAACAGAGAAATTACAACTAAATGTAACCAAATGACGATTTTTAATAACAATTTAACAGTGTCTTTTAAATTTGACTTACGGGAGGAGAATATTATTTATTTCTGTTCATCGGAAGTAGAATTACTTTTGATTTTTGCAGAGGAAAATAAGAATATCAAAGGAGCAACAATTGTTTTTAAAGGAAAAATTCATAATCAACAAAAAGCTCCACTTTAGCCCTAGTTTTACTAATTCCGGTTAGCGAAAATCGTTTCCAAGTGAAGAAATTAGAACCAATTGTAACCAAATGACGATTTTTAATTATAATTTAACAGTTTTGTTCAAATTTTCTTAACAATAGTCGACAATTATTAATTTTGATTCATCGAAAGTACAGTTTTTTTCGATTTTCGCGGAGCTAAATAAGAATAGTAAATGAGCAATAATCGTTTCCAAACCAGAATTTCATGCTTTTTCGAAAGCTCCTACTTAGCCCTAGTTTTACAAATTCTGGTTAGCGAAAATCGTTCCCAAACTGAGAAATTACAACCAAATGTAACCAAATGACGTTTTTTAATAACAATTTAACAGTGTATTTTAAATTTGACTTACGGGAGCAGAATATTATTAATTTCTGTTCATCGGAAGTACAATTACTTTTGATTTTTGCAGAGTAAAATATATTTATCGAAGGAGCAACAATTGTTTTTAAAGTAAAAATTCATGATCAACAAAAAGCTCCACTTTAGCCCTAGTTTTACTAATTCTGGTTAGCAAAAATCGTTTCCAAGTGGAGAAATTAGAACCAAATGTAACCAAATGACGATTTTTAATCATAATTTAACAATTTCTTTTAAATTTGACTTACAGAAGAAGAATATTATTAATTTCGATTCAGCGAAAGGACAATTACTTTCGATTTTCGCGGAGCTACATAAGAATAGTAAAGGAGCGATAATTGTTTCCATTCCAAAATTTCACGCTTTTTCGAAAGCTCCTAGTTAGCCCTAGTTTTACTAATTCTGGTTAGCGAAAATCGTCCCCAAACGGAGAAATCACAAGCAAATGTAACCAAATGACGATTTTTAATCGTAATTTAACAATTTCTTTTAAATTTGACTTACGGGAGCAGAATATTATTAATTTCGATTCATCGGAAGTAGAATTACTTTTGATTTTCGCGGAGCTAAATAAGAATAGTAAAGGAGCGATAATTGTTTCCATTCCAAAATTTCACGCTTTTTCGAAAGCTCCTAGTTAGCCCTAGTTTTACTAATTCTGGTTAGCGAAAATCGTTCCCAAACGGAGAAATTACAACCAAATGTAACAAAATGAAGTTTTTGAATCGTAATTTTAACAGTTTCGTTTAAATAGAACTTTCAGGGGCGATATATTATTAATTTCAGTTCATCGAAAGTGCAATTACTTTCGATTATCACGGAGCTAAATAAAAATTGTAAAGGAGCCATAATCGTTTCTAAAGCAAAATTTCACTCTTTTTAAAAAGCTCCTAGTTAGCCCTAGTTTTACTCAAATCCGCTGGAGAAAAAGTCAGCAGGAAAACGAAATTCCATCCAAGTTTGGTCCAAACCGTAATAATATTCTCCATTTGAGTAAATAAACGTTTTTGCCTATAAATCCCGCAAGTTGAAAGTTATTCATGTCCCGGAAGGAGACTTTTAGAGTGGAGAATTAAGTTTACAAGTGGCTAGCCTTGCATCGAGGGGGGAATTTTTGTCGAACTTTGACTGCACTTTGCAGGAAGGTCAGTTACTAACGATCGTCGTGGTGCGATGTCCAGTCGGGGCACGTTCATGGGAAACGATGTTTAATGGTTTCGAGACCAGGTGATCGAGTGCCATCACGTACAAGGTGAATATATATATATACATACACGAACAAGTCTTCTTCTCCCGTTGGTCGGGGAGAGCTTCGAAGAAGCAGGTGTCCTTCCCTACGTGAGTAGATTCACACAGGGGACTCTAGGTCAACTTCTCAGGTTCAAATCGTGGTCCAGATATCTCTGCATCGGCTCCAAAGAGTCTCCCGAGCGTGACTCCACCTTAAGGGTTCACCTCCTCCTCCTCCTCCCACTCCTGCTGTTCCTCCAATCTCTGGAATTTATATCTTCAATGCTTTTAGGAATATTTTTCAACTGTCACCATTTGCGAGACTTTTTTCTGCTTTTTCACGGTTGACATGGGTCAGAAAAAAATGCGGGAAAAATTCGGACATTTTTATTAAAATTTCTACTGGAAAGAATAAAATTTTTCGAATTCATATAAAAAAGGAATAAAATTCTTCGCGGAAATTTAACTTTGTTCAAAAAAATTTTTGATAAAATTCTACAAGTACATTCAATTACTTTCTAACATGATTAAAATTTTCAATTTTGAGAAAGTTTCGATTATTTAATAATTACTTTTTTTATTTCAATAATTCAATTCTTCGGGAAAGTTTAATTTTGCTGAAAAAAATTTTGATGAAATTCTACAAGAATATTCAAATATTTTCTAATATAATTAAAATTTTCAATTTTAAGAAAGTTTCAATTTATTTAATAACTACTTTTTTTATTTCAATAATTCAATTCTTCGCGAAAGTTTAATTTTGTTTAAAAAAATTTTGATAAAATTCTACAAGAACATTCAAATATTTTCTAATATAATTAAAATTTTCAATTTTAAGAAAGTTTCAATTTATTTAATAATTATTTTTTTTTATTTCAATAATTGTATTCTTCGTGAAAAGTTAATTTTGTTTAAAACAATGTTGATAAAATTCTACAAAAACATTCAATTATTTACTAAAATAATAAAAATTTTACAGCAATTTAATTATTTAAAAATTTTTTTCGTGAATTTCTTCGCAATAATTCAATTATTTTTATGAATAACAAAATTCACATCCGAATTTATTTTATTTCTGTTTGTCAAATATTATTTATTTTCATGAAATTCTGATCGAATTCCTTTAAAAAAATGTAATTATTTTAAAAAGTGTTATTAAAATTCGCCAAAAGAATTCAATTATTAAAAAAAATATTTATACAATTCTTCGCCTAAATTTTCGTAATTATAATATTGTTTTTCTCTAGAATTTAATTACTTTAAAAAAATTAAATTAAATTCTTGTTAAAATTAAATTTTTTTCAAAAATTTTAATTAAATTCTTCACAGAATTTCAAATGTTTACAAAAATTTTTCTCAACTGTCTCAAAAATAAATTATTTACAAAAAAATGTATTCAAAAATTAAATGATTCACAATAATTCAATAATTTTGCTCTTCGAAAATTCAATTATTTTTAAAAGTCAACAATGCAACTAATTGATAATTCAATTATTTATAAAAATTGAAATGAAAGCCTTCCAAAATTCAATTATTTAAGAAATAAACAGCGCAATTCATTTGAAATTCAATTATTTATAAAAATTGAAACGAAATTCTTACAAAACTTAATTATCATAAAAAAACTAAAATGCAACGGTTTTAAAATTAAATTATTAATAAAAAACGAAAGTATTTTAAAATTCAATTATCTTAAACAAAAATTTTAATTAATTTATTTATAAAAGTTGAATCATAATTTTTTCAAACTTCAATTATTTAAAGAGGTTTTCATTACATCTGTTTAAAATTTGAATTATTTACGAGAATTGAAATTGAATCTTTTCACAATTTTAATATTAATAGAAAGTTAATTAAAATTCATCCAAAATTGAATAATTTAAAAAATTTATAAATCCAATTGTTTTAAAAATCAATTATTTAAAAAAACTTTTAAATTCATTAAGAAAATTCAATTATTTTCAGGAATTTTTATAAAAATCCATTGTAAAATTCAATTTTTAAAAGTAACAAAATTTTTCGCAGAAATTCAACTATTTTCAAAAAATCTAAACCAATTGTCAACTTTTCAATTACTTTTATGAATGAATTGAAAAATTCAATTATTTTCATAAATAATAGTATTCGTCACAAGAATGCAATTATTTTCCAAACATTTAATAAAGTTTTTCGCAGAAATTTAATTATTTGCAAAAATTAATAAAATTATTCACAGAAACTCGAGTATTTTTTTAAAATAATAAAATTCTTTCTAGGAATTTAATTATTTTCAAAATTTTATTTGAATTCTTTGCAGAAATTGATAAAATGAATAGAATTCTTCATAGAAATTAAATTATTAACCAAAAGTAATTGAATTCTTTACAGAAATTGAATTATTAATTAAAAAGTAAATTTTTCGCAATAATTCCATTAATTTTTGAAATAATAAATCTCATTGTAGAATTTTAATTTTTTTAAATAGAATTTTAAACGTATTTATCGAAGAATCTAATTATTTTTTAAAATTTCATTCAAATTCTTCAAAAAAATTCAATTATTAGAAAATTTATTAATAAAATTCCGTATAAGAATTGAATTTTAAAAAATATTAAATTATTTTTCAATTATTTTTTTTCAATTATTTAATAATTGCTTTTTTCAAAAATTAAATTAAATTTAAAAAATTTTAAATTATTTTTCATTTATTTTTTTATTTCAATCATTTAATAATTGCTTTTTTCAAAAATTAAATTGAATTTAAAAAATTTTAAATTATATTACATTTATTTTTTTATTTCAATCATTTAATAATTGCTTTTTTCAAAAATTAAATTGAATTTAAAAAATTTTAAATTATTTTTCATTTATTTTTTTATTTCAATTATTTATTAACTGCTTTTTTTCAATAATTTAATTCTCAAAGAATTTTCTAATAAATACTGATTTAAAAATTAATTTTATTAAAAAGTTTATATTATAATCGAATATTGAAAGTATTATAGCGTGAATTTCAGGAATTAACTTAATTTTAAGAAGGTTTCAAATTAAAATATTCGATCATTTAAATTTTTTACTTTTTTAAAAAAATTTTTTTTACTTAAAAATTCTGTAGAATAATTTTTTGTGAATGAATTTAATTAAATTTTCTTGAAATTTTTTTAAGCTTTTATTTTCTAATAAATTTAAAATTAAAGAATTTCAGAATAAAAGTTTCCAATAGAAATTTTACGTCCAAATTAATTGTGAAGAAATGTATTTGAAAATTCTTAAAAATGAACTTTTTCAAAAATTATTAAAAGTATTTGATTTAGAGAAGAATTTTGGTTGAAAACTCTTTGGGAAATTTTAATTTTTTTAAGAAGTAATTAATTATAGTTGTTTAGAAGGAAATTATTAATGTTTTTAATTAGTTTTCAAGTTAAAGTTAAGTTAAATTAAAGTTAAAGTTAAATTAAGTTAAATTAAAGTTAAATTAAATTAAATTAAATTAAAGGTAAATTAAGTTAACTTAAAGTTAAATTAAATTAAATTAAAGGTAAATTAAATTAAAGTTAAAGTAAAATTAAATTAAAGGTAAATTAAATTAAAGTTAAAGTAAAATTAAATTAAAGGTAAATTAAATTAAATTAAATTAAAGGTAAATTAAATTAAATTAAAAGTAAATTAAATTAAATTAAAGGTAAATTAAATTAAATTAATGTTAAAGTAAAATTAAATCAAAGTTAAAGTTAAATTCGTAAATAAATGAAATAGAATTTTTTTTTGAGTATTAAATAATTTTTGCCTGTGAATGAGATAATATTCAATAGTGAGAAAGGTTAAAATTTTCTCTCGTAATCGGGGAAAAGTGAAGGACAGGGAAAATTAATTTTTTGTGTAAACTCTGAAATTTTTCTCCTCTCCACATTTTTCCTTTCGACAAAATTTATTTTCCCCGAGGAAAAGTTGATTATCGGAATTAATCACGTCATTAAACGGCTCATTTATCCGTCCTTTGAAAATTCCGAGACTCATGAAAATGTCAGGGGAGATTTGCAGTTAGGGCCCTCTCTCTTGCCTATTAAAAATGCCTGCCCGTTCCATTAGGAATTCTAAATTAAGAGACGCTTCATTGGCAATTTCGTCGATAGGTAAAGAGGTTTTGTGAATGTGTGCGTGCATGTGCATGTAATAATGCGGACCGATAATTTATGGAGGTAATGGTCTCGCGGGTTTATTTCTGGAGTACCGGTAGAGAACGACTTGGGTGAGTGCGGCGCACGGTTTTAGCCGCGATGCGGGGGTATATCTCAACGGACTATAAAGATAGGCTCTCTTCGAAGAGGTCCGAGCGCATAAAGTCAGCCCGAGCGCACCTGATAGACAACTCTCCCCTGGGTGTATGTACAGTGATAATGCTCTCTCGGTATGCGAGAAAACGAGTTGACGCGAAGGCCCTCGTCGAGGCCACGCAGACGGGCATTAAAAAAAAAAGAGGCAACTCGTAATCACGACCGAGATCCACTATCGTTTACGACCGTCCGACAAATCGTTTCGTGCCTTCGGCCATCTTGACAAAATCGACTTTAAGTGAGAGCGTGTGTGCGAATGCTGATCGGGGTTTTCAATTCTATCGCCCAAGATTTTTAGGAGAAAGCAAACCATTAGAAACCCTTAGAAACCATTAGAAACCATTAAAAACCCTTAGAAGCCCTTAGAAATATTAGAAACCCTTAAAAACCCTTAGAAGCACATAGAAATCATTAGAAACCCTTAGAAACCATTAAAAACCCTTAGAAGCCCTTAGAAATAATTAGAAACCCTTAAAAACCCTCAGAAGCCCATAGAAATCATTAGAAACCCTTAGAAACAATTATAAACCATTAAAAACCCTTAGAAACTTTTAGAAACCATTAGAAACCCATAAAAACCTTTAAATAATGACCATTAATTACTAACCAACAATTACTAGCAAAAAGTTTACAAAACTACGGCTAACTTAGGCTGTCCCTAACGAAAATGACCGAATAATCACGAATTACCCTTCCAGAGCTCATTTTGATGACGATTTTCGTGAAGGAAATTAAGAATACCGAAGGAGCAACAATTGTTTCCCAATCAGACATACATATTTTACGAAAAGCTCCTAGTTAGCCGTAGTTTTACTCATTATGCTAGACGAAAATCATCCCTAAATATGGTACTACAAAAAGTACCGAAATGGTAACCTAGGCTGTCCTTTAGGAAAATTACCGATTAATCACGAATTACCCTACCAGAGCTCACTTTGGAAATGGTAACCTAGGCTGTCCCTTACGAAAATTACCGATTAATCACGAATTACCCCTCCAGAGCTCACTTTGATGACGATTTTCGCGCAGGAAATTAAGAATACCGAAGGAGCAACAATTGTTTCCCAATCAGACGTACATATTTTACGAAAAGCTCCTAGTTAGCCGTAGTTTTACTCATTCTGCTAGACGAAAATCATCCCCAAAGATGGTACTACAAAAAGTACCGAAATGATAAACTAGGCTGTCCTTTACGAAAATTACCGATTAATCACGAATTACCCCTCGAGAGCTCACTTTGATGACGATTTTCGTGAAGGAAATTAAGAATACCGAAGGAGCAACAATTGTTTCCTAATCAGACATACATATTTTACGAAAAGCTCCTAGTTAGCCGTAGTTTTACTCATTCTGCTAGACGAAAATCATCCCCAAAGATGGTACTACAAAAAGTACCAAAATAATAATTTTCATTTCTGGTCTATGCACTTGCGGTTTATTTCTTTCTACTTAATTTTAGCATCTTCTATCAAATTTGATTATGATGAGTGAAAACTTATTAATTTTCCCTGGCATAACCTACTTTCGGAAAAATTTTTCCAGAGAAAATTAATATTTTTCAAGAAGCGACAATTGTTTCTAATCCGAAATTTCGTGATTTTGAAAAAGCTCCAGGTTTGCCGTAGTTTTACCCATTCTGCTTGTGCAAGAAACTTATAAAATAGGAATAAAAAGTTAATTCATCACGTTTAATCGCATAATTTATTAGATTTAATCGAAATTTGTTTAAAGAGAATCAAAAAATCAAAATTTTAAATTTTAAATCTAAATTTACTTACGATTTTCGCAGAGAAACGTCAAAATTCCGAGGGGGCAACTATTGTTTCCCAACCAGAATTTCATTTTTTAGGAAAAGCTCCTAGTTAGCCTTAGTTTTAGTCATCCTGCTAGACGAAAATCATCACCAAAGATTGAACTACAAAATAGTTGCTAAATCATAATTTTTATACTTGTTTATTTCTGACTACTAAATTTAACATCTTCGATAAAATTTTATTCAGAAGGGTGGAAACTTATTAATTTTCCGTAACAGAACCTACTTTCCCTAAAATTTTTGCAGAGAAAATTAATACTTTCCAAAGAACAACAATTGTTTCTAAACCAAAATTTCGTGATTTTGAAAAAGCTCCAGGTTAGCCTTAGTTTTATTAATTCTGCTTGGACAAAAATTTGTAAATTACAAACAAAAAGTTATCAATTGATAACTTTAAAGTTTTAACCGAATAATTTAATAGTTTTGATCCAATTTGCTTAAGGAGAATGAAAAAACTCCTTATTTAAAATTTTAAAACTAAAATTTCTTACGAATTTTGCAGAGAAAAGTAAAAATTCCGAAGGAGCAACAATTGTTTCCCAACCAGAATTTTATATTTTAGGAAAAGCACCTAGTAAGCCTAAGTTTTACCCAAACTGGTAGACGAAAATCGTGTCTAAAAAAGAAATTACAGCAAAAAAGTACAAAATCTATGACTTTTTCGCTATAGAAATAAAAATTTCGAAGGAGCAACTATTGTTTCTCAATCAGAATTACATACTTTACAAAAAGCTCCTAGTTAGCCTTAGTTTTACGTATTTTGGTAGACGAAAATCATCGCCAAAGATTGAACTACAAAAAAGTACCTAATTGATAATTTTCATTCTTATAGTTTATTAATCTCTACTAAATTTATTAGCTTCGATCAAATTTGATTAAAAAGAGTAAAAAGTTTAATTTTCAGTGGCAGAACCTTCTTTTCTTACAATTTTTGCAGAGAAAATTAATATTTTCCAAGGAGCAACAATTGTTTCAAAACAAAAATTTCGTTATCTACAAAAAGCTCCAGGTTAGCCTTAGTTTTACTAATTCTGCTTGGACAAAATTTGGAAATTATAAACAAAAAGTTACAAATTGACTACTTTTAACCATAATTTATTAATTTTGATCGAATTTGCTTAAGGAGAATGAAAAAACTCCTTATTTAAAATTTGAAAACTAAAATTTCTTACGATTTTCGCAGAAAAAAGTCAAAATTCCGAAGAAGCAACAATTGTTTCCATTCAGAATTGCATGATTCAAAAGATGCTCCTGGTTAGCCCTAGTTTTATAAATGTTGATTAGCAAAAATCGTTTCCAAACGGAGGAATTACAATTAAGAGTAAAAAAATGACATTTTTTTAATCAAAATTAACGATTTTCTAAACCAAAATTTTACGATTTTCCAAAAGCTCCTAGTTAGCCTTAGTTTTACTAATTTTCGTTAGGAATAATCGTATATAATCGGAGAAATTACAACAAAAATTATTTTTATATTCGTATTTTACCAGTTTTGTTGAAATTTGATTTGCAGGAGTAAATCATTATTAATTTCGGTTCATGGAACGTAGTTTTCTTTCGGTTTTGCTCACAGAATATTAATATTTTCCAAGGATCATCAATTGTTTCCTAACCGAAATTTCAAATTGTACAAAATGCTCCTAGTTAGCCCTAGTTTTACTCATTATGGTAAACAAAAATCATTCCCAAAGAATGAACTACAAAAAAGTACCCTTAAAAGAGGAAAAAATGATTAATTATCGTTATTGAAATTGGGTTTACTAACGATTTTCGCAGAAAAATAAAAGAATTTTCAGGGAGCAACAATTTTTTCTTGGTCAGAATTACATAATTTACAAAAAGCTCCTAGTTAGCCCTAGTTTTACTCATTCTGTTTGAAAAAAATCGTCTGGAAAGAAAATAAAGTCGAAAAATGCCAGAAGCCTAAGCTTTACTCATTTTCAAAGAGAATAATTTTTCCAAAAGATGAAATTAGTGTAAAAGGAGTCAAAAATTATTAGGTTACTATCATTTTCCTGTAAATTTTGTAGAAGAAAATAAAAAGTTTGAAGGAGCATTACGATTTTCTGCAACGAAAGTTGAAAATACATGAAAAGCTCCAGCTTAGCCTTAGTTTTACTGGGAAATATTAGTAAAAATCTACTCTGAGGATGAAAGAACAACAAAAAGGGGCTAAAAACTGATTAGCTTGGGAATATTGAAGAAGAAAATAAAAATTCCAAAAGTACTTTTTTCTAAAGCATGATTTTATGATTTGTAAAAATATCCAGGTTGATTCTGATTAAGACGCACTTTTCTCTGAGCACGTAAAAATTTCTCTAAGGTAGCAATTGTTTTCAAATTAAAATTTCACGTCTGTTAAAAAGCTCCTACTTAGCCCTAGTTTTAATAAATCTCTTCCTTTAAAAAATTCCATTTTAATTACACCCTTTAAATAATTTTTCCCCGCAAAAGTGGAGGTAATCCCAGACAAAAATTCCCCTGTGCAAGGTGGATGTTTGCAAGGCTATCAACTTGTAGACTTAATTCTCCACTCTAAAAGTCATCTTCCGGAACATGAATAACTTTCATCTTGGGATTTATAGTCGAAACGCTTATTTACCTGAAAGGATAATATTAAAGGTGGAGGAAGGTTTAAACAAGATTGCAAGAAGATGACAAACAAAGAAATCGAGTGTTTGCTTCTCATTTCATCATTCAGCTACCCATTTCGTTTCTGTATAATGATCAGGGTCGCGTTAATTATATAGATGCCACTCGGCACAGGTGCTCAGGCAATTAGCTGAGCAAGCAATACCCAGTGGTTAGTGGAAGAGAGAGAGAGAAAACCAGAGAGAGAGTAGTTGAGTAAGTCTTGTTTTTAATTGCCTCCCGCATTTATTCATATGTATCGATGTTAAAGAGGACGCGCCTAACGCTTCATTCCTAATAAGTAAACTTTCGCAATATATTGCTAAACCTTGAACATCATTCGTTTACGCTTCAGTAGATTCGGTAAACAATTTTCAAGGTAGTTTACTCTTTTTCTCGAATTAATTAGCTCTTGAGAATTTTTTTATCATTTTTCTATAATTTTTTACTTCTCTATCTTTTTTATCACTTTTCTATCATTCTTATCTCTTTTTACCCCTTTTTATTATTTTTTTTCATGATTTTCGCAAAAGAAAATAAGAGCTTTGTGGAGACAAGAGTCATTTCTGAATCAAAATACAGTGAGGAAGAAAAGGCTCCTAGTTAGCCTTAGTTTTATAAAAAACAACTCGCAAAAATCGCGTCTGATTACTCAATCAGGACATAAAGCACAAAAAAATGCATATATTATTGTATATGTAGATTTTCGTAAAGGAAAATAAGAGCTTTGTGGAGGCAAGAGTCGTCTCTGAATCAAAATAAAGTGAGGAAGAAAAGGCTCCTAGTTAGCCTTAGTTTTATAAGAAACGATTCGCAAAAATCGCGTCTGATTACTCAATTAAGACACAAAGGACCAAAAATGCATATATTATTCTATATGTAGATTTTCGCAAACTAAAAAAAGAGCTTCGTGGATACAAGAGTCGTTTCTGAATTAAAATTACGTGAGGAAAAAAGGGCTCCTAGTTAGCCTTAGTTTTATCAAAAACAACTCGCAAAAATCGCGTCCGAATACTCAATTAGGATACAAAACACAAAAAATGCATTTATTATTCTATATGTCGATTTTCGCAAAGGGAAATAAAAATCTCGTCCTAGCAACAGTTGTTTCCCAGTCGAAATTTAGTGAGGAATAAAAAGCTCCTAGTTAGCCTTAGTTTTACCGGAAGTATTTCGTGAAATTCGCGTCTATTTACTATAATTTACAATAATTTCGAATAAAAATAGCGAAAAGCTAAATTTTGAGTGCAGGAGACTTGAAAAAAAGCAAATCCGTGTGATCATCGTCTTTACGCGAATACGAACAACAAACTTACAGCAGTAAATCAACGGTTTATGCACCAGAGACAGCCATTCGACTTCCGCACCCCGATGCTTATACATACACTCGGTTTTCACCCACGATTCCTGTTTTTCTTAAGACTCCACAGCCTCGAGGGCAATTTATAAACGATTTCGAATAGAAGAAAAAAAAATTCTCATCGAACAAATGAAATTGATTCAGTGGAAAAAACAGTACTTTAGACAGTTTTATGATATTTGATTTTGTTAACAGTTAATTCCACGTTCCGTGAGGGGAAAGAAAAGAGAGAAATTGCGTACTCTGGAAATTTAGTGAAAAATTTGTTCCTATTTTTAGAACAAGACGGATTGTTCTTTTATTGTTTGAAGTAACAGTTTACTGTTAATTTCGATCTTAGAGTGCGATTTCTGTACGTTGAAATAGACCCTCTGAGTGAATTGTAGATTTTCCGTCTTTGAAATTTCAAGAAAAAATGAATCAACAACCGTTTCTGAATCAAAATTTAGTATGGAATATAAAGCTCCAAGTTAGCCCTAGTTTTATGGAAAACGCTTCGAGAAAATCGTGTCTAATTACGAAATTATGACAGAAAGTAGCAAAAAACTAATGGATTATGGTTTTCATGGTGATTTTCGCAAACCGGAAAAAATAGTTTCGTTGAGGCAATAGTTAATTCTGAATGAAGATAGAGTGAGAAAGAAAATGCTCCTAGTTAGCCGTAGTTTTACCAAAATTAATTCGTGAAAATCGTCTTCAATTAAGGAATGACGAAAAAAGGATTAAAAAGGGCATAAATTATAGTTATGACGATTTTCGTAAAGAGGAATAAAAATTTAATTAAAGCAACAGTCGTTCCTGAATTAAAATTAAATGAGGAAGAAAAGGCTCCTAGTTAGCCTTAGTTTTATTCAACCACGCTCGCGAAAATTTGAGCCAATTTCAGAAATCACGAGAAAAAACAACAAAATGATGTTTTTTACTGAAAATTTTTCAGTTTTCTCATTTAAAAAGTGTTGTCAAACGGTCCTAGGCGTAAAAGGGAGAAAATTAGTCACGATATTCATCGCGAGAAATAGCCTTGGGCGCTTATCGGAATTCTCCAATCCTCTTTGACTGACGAGGGACAATTTATCTCTTGTATAAATAGATGGATGTTTGTATAAATCGGGGTGAAATTTGAATCCGAAATTAGCAACGATTTGAAGAGTAAAGAGACAGTAGAGAGAAAGGGAAATAGCAAAAGAGAACAAGGGAGAAAGATAGAGACAAATTTGACCAGAAATGGAACAACTGACCGAGTGGCAGAGAGACAAAAGTCTGTAATTTCATGTTAATAGGGGAAAAAACCGTACCGCGATAACTGTATAATGTGGGTAAAGCCCGTCGGACTAGTGCATTAATGTATATCAAATGGTAGCAACAAGGACTTCTTATCGTGATTATGTCCCGGTTTTCAAGCTCAGCACCACGGTTCGGAATCTTCGTCGCGCTTGAGTAACGGGTCAGAGACCAGGAGACCCGCATAAAGTGTCTGGAGAGAAACATCACGACTTGACCAATCCCCCAATGAATAACGTGTCTTGTATCGTTCACTTTTTGCCCACCCCTTCCCTGCCCTTTTCCCATGTAATAATTTCTCCTTCTAATCTAGCCGGAAGAGAGAACGAGTCTTTTTTTCTGCGAAATTTAATAATTAATGTAACAAATGAAAAAAGGGGACTAGATTTCACAAAAAAAAAATTTTTAAAACAAATTACAAAAACAATTTGAATGTAAATCGATTTTCACGAAACGGTTTCCATAAAACTAGGGCTAACTAGGAGCTTCTTCTTCCTGACTTAATTTTGATTAAGAAGCGATGGTTGCGTCAAAGAATTTTTCTCTTGCCTTAGCGAAAATCGTTATAAGAATTATGATTCATGTGTTTTTTTGCTCTTTGTGTCGTAATTGCGTATTAACACACGATTTTCACGAGACGGTTTCCATAAAACTAGGGCTAACTAGGAGCTTCTTTTCCCTCACTTAATTTTGATTCAGAAGCGATTGTTGCTTCAAAGAATTTTTCGCTTCCCTTAGCGAAAATCGTTATAAGGACAATAATTCATGCATTTTTGGCTCTTTATATACTAATTGCGTCTTCAGACGCGATTTTTACGAAACCATTTCTTTAAAACTAAGGCTAAGTAGGAGCCTTTTCTTGTTCACTTAATTTTTGTTCAAAAATGACTGTTGTTTCTACTACGTTTTTATTTCCGTCTATGAAAATCGTCATAAAAACTATAACCTATGCATTTTTGGGTCTTTTTGTCGTTATTCCTTAATTAAAGATGATTTTCACGAGGTAGTTTTGGTAAAACTACGGCTAACTAGGAGCATTTTCTTCCCCACTCAATTTTCATGCAAAAACTACTGTTACTTGAACGAAGTTTTTATTTCCGTCTATGAAAATCGACATGAAAACTATAATCTAGGCGTTTTTGGATCTTTTTGCCCTTATTTCTTAATTGAAGACGATTTTTACGAAGTAGTATTGATAAAACTACGGCTAACTAGGAGCATTTTCTTTCTCACTCAATCTTCATTCAGAAACAACTATTTCCTTAACGAAGTTTTTATTTTCTTCTATGAAAATCGTCATAAAAACAATAATTTTTGTGTTTTTGGATCTTTAATGTCGTTATTCCTTAATTGAAGTCGATTTTCACGAAGTAGTTTTGATAAAACTACGGCTAACTAGAAGCATTTTCTTCCTCACTTAATTTTCATGCAAAAACTACTGTTGCTTCGACGAAGATTTTATTTTCTTCTATGAAAATCGTCATGAAAACAATAATTTTTGTGTTTTTGGATCTTTAATGTCGTTATTCCTTAATTGAAGACGATTTTCACAAAGTAGTTTTGATAAAACTACGGCTAACTAGGAGCATTTTCTTCCTCACTTAATTTTCATGCAAATCTACTGTTGCTTCGACGATGATTTTATGTTCTTCTATGAAAATCGTCATGAAAACAATAATTTTTGTGTTTTTGGATCTTTAATGTCGTTATTCCTTAATTGAAGACGATTTTCACAAAGTAGTTTTGATAAAACTACGGCTAACTAGGAGCATTTTCTTCCTCACTTAATTTTCATGCAAATCTACTGTTGCTTCGACGAAGATTTTATTTTCTTCTATGAAAATCGTCATGAAAACAATGTTTTTTGTGTTTTTGGACCTTTAATGTCGTAATTTCCTAATTAAAAGCTATTTTCACGAAACGGTTTCAATAAAACTAAGGCTTAGTAGGAGCTTTTTCTTTCCCGCTCAATTTTAATTCAAATACTACTGTTGCTTCTACGAAGTTTTTATTTTCTTTCATGAAAATCGTCATGAAAACAACGATTTTTGTCTTTTTGGCTCTTTTCCAACTAGGGGCTTCTTTTTCTCAACTTAATTTTGATTCAGAAACAACTGTTGCTTTCAAAAAAATGTTATTTCGTTCACGAAAATCGTTGGAAAAACTATAATTTAAGCTCTTTTAACTTCTTTTTGTAGTCATTCCTCAATTAGACACGATTTTCGCAAATGGGATTCAATAAAACTACGGCTAACTAGGAGCTTATTTTTCCCCACCTTATTTTGATTCGAAAACAACTGTTGCTTCGAAGAATAGTTTATTTTCTTTGTCGAAAATCGTCATGAAAACTATAATCTATGATTTTTTTGGATCTTTTACGCCATAATATCGTTATTAAAAGCTATTTTCATGGAGCAGTTTTTGTGAAACTAGGGCTAACCTGGAGCCCTTATTTACCTGTAATTTAATGTTGCAGGAACGATTCTTATCTTTGCGAAAGTCCTGTTTACATTTAGATTAACCTTTATTTACAACTTAGCTTGCTTTCGATTGTTGCAAAAAAAATCCAAATTTTTTTCTATAAATTATAAACTAACTCCCGTAAATTTTGAAATAGTTTAAATATTTTGAAATACGATTAAACGATCTCAACTGATCATGTTGATGTACTTGAAACTGTTACATAAGATTTGACACAATTCAATGATCATTATATAGGATTTATGATCGAGAAATTTTTGGGCTTGGCACAACGCCATAAACGAGTCGCGATTGGTCATAACGATGAGTCTCGTTATACTTCCGTGACAACATGACTTGCCTAAAAAAGGCCTCTCCTCATTTTTGTCGAAAAAAAACCCAAATATTTTTCGATTCACAACATAATTGCATATTTATTTTTAAATCCTCTTTATTTTCTTGTATTCTATTTTTCGCATCTAGTACTATAAAATTTTTTATAAAATTATAAATTTAAATAAAATTCAGTATTAAAATTTTTTCTACACCAAATATACTAAAATTCAGACCTGAAAGGCTATTTTTTTGTAGTCACGTTTTGTTTTGTCTTCCGGGATTTATTATTCATAATATAAATCAAAATTTTCAATTTAGTTGCGAAACGTGTCTTTTGTTCGAAATGTAAATTTGAATGTATAAATAAATAATTTTTGAAAGATATTAGTTTCGTAATGGAAAAAAAAGGGAGAGAAATATTTTTAGATAATTGAAGGAGAAATCAAGTCGTGAGAGATCGTTGGCTTTTGGTGGCGCAGATCACTTGAGAGCGATCTTGGAATTATTTAACAGGGCGGAACATCTTGTCGCACACGTTGATCGACGATCGTGCTAATAATTACGATGAGGTTTCTCAATAAAACCCATTCCAAGATTCAAAAATTCAAGATTCTTTGCACTTGATTACGAAAATTTTTTTCTTCACTCTTGTAATTTTTCGTAACTGACAAATTATTCTCGAGATGATTTTCTAGAGATTCCGAAAACATAAATTTAATCACTTTTAATTAGAAGTAAATCTTCTTCAAAAATAATCTTTCTGAAAAAAAGAAAGGAACGATGATTTTAATCTGATTTTTTGATGAAAATTGTTGAGAGAATTACAAAAAATTGTACTTTAGAAAGCAATTGCTGCTCCTTTGAATTTTTTTTTACAAAAACTCGAAAGAAAACTAAATATGGACCGAAAATTAATAAATTTTTATTCTTTTGAAAAAAAGTGGTAAAGTAAAACTACGGCTAACTTGGAGCTTTTTGGAAATCGTAGAAGTTTCAGAATCGAAATTTAGCGCTTAAGATAAAGCTCCAGGTTAGCCGTAGTTTTACTGAAACCACTTCGTGAAAATCGTGTCTAATTACGATGAAAAATGATTAAGTTCTCAATTTCCATATCGATTTTCGCCGAAGAAAATAGGAATTACTTTTTTAAAAAAATTGTTTCCGAATCAGAATTTCCTGATTTACAAAAAGCTCCACATTAGCCGTAGTTTTACAGAACACATTTTTCGAAAATCGTCAAATAAAAAAATTCGTAGAAAAAATTCGTCAAATATCGCAAATTTCGTAATAATTTACAAATAAAAATAATTTTACTGAAAAAAATTTGAACGTACTATTTGAACATGAATGAGAAAAGAAACAAGAATATAAAGGTAGAAAGAAAAGAGGTGTTAAGAAGCAAAAAAAAAAAAAGAAAAATACCTGTTCTAAAGCGTTGACGTAACGGTCTTTGATATATTAACACGTCAGTCCCGACAGATACCTGTCACAATGGAAATTAATTCACCCAAGTCACAAATTGTCTGTTTCAATATTTCTCATTTTTGCTTTCGACTGACGACATTAATAACTTCCACGAAATAAAATTTTCAACAATACACAGACACACACTTATAAAAATAAATATATATGTATATATATATATTATTTTTTATTAAACAAAATTTCTCTCGATGTTTCATCGTTGATGATTAATAACAGCGAAAGTGGGTTCGTTTCTAAATTTTATTTTGTAATTCTAATAAGTAATAATAAATCAATTTTAAACTAAAAAATTTATTTTTCCTAAAATAATTATTATAGTGATTCACTTGTTTATAAAAATTGAAAATGCAACCATTCTAAAATTTAATTATTATTAAAGAAAGAAAATGTAACTGTCTTACAATTCAATTATTAAAAAAATTATAAACCATTTTTTTCAAAATTAAATTATTCAAAAGAATTAAAATTTTTGAAATACAATTCTTTTTTCAATTTTAAAGTAAAATAATTCTCTAAATAATTTGTAAATAATAATATATAAATTTTTCAAAAATTCACTTATTTAAAAAAAATTTAAATGCATCTGTTTCCAAATCCAATTATTTATGAAAAATGGAAAAAAAATTCAATTATTTATAAAAATTGAAACAAACATTTTTAAAAATCCAATTATTTATAAAAAGTAGAGGGAATCTCTCTTAAAATTAAACTATTTACAATAATTGAAAATTTAACTATTCCCAAATTCAATTATTTTTTAAAATTAGCAACGAAAGTCTTTCAAAGTTCAATTATTTGTAAAAATTAAAACAAACTTTTTCAAAAATTCAATTACTTAAGAAAATTTTAGTCTAACCGTTTTTAAAATCAATTATTTTAAAAAAATCAAAACACATCTCATTAAAAAATTCAAATATTTATAAAAATCGAAATGAAATTGTTTTAAAATTCAATTATATGTAGAAAATTAAAAAAATTTTAATTCAATTATTATAAATATTTGTAAATATTTAAAAACTCAATTATTTTAAATATTTGTAAATATTTAAAAAATCAATTATTTTAAATAATTGTAAATATTTAAAAATTTAATTTTTTTTAAACATTTGTAAATATTTAAAAATTTAATTTTTTTAAAACATTTGTAAATATTTAAAAATTCAATTATTTTGAATATTGGTAAATGTTTTAAAATTCAATTATTTTAAATATTTGTGAATATTTCCAAATTCAATTATTTATAAAAATTGAAACAAACTTTTTCCAAAATTCAATTATTTAAAAAAAATTACATCTAACCGTTTTTAAAATCAATTATTTAAAAAAATTTACATCTAACCGTTTTTAAAATCAATTATTTTAAAAAATTGACAACACGTCTCATTAAAAAATTCAAATATTTATAAAAATCGAAAGGAAATTGTTTTAAAATTTAATTATATTTTTTACAAAATAAACTACAGAATTTATCGTTCAATTAGAAATCGATAAATTTACAAATAAAATTTGAAAATTAAATTAGAATTAAATTAGGAAATTTAAATTCAACACTAAAGTAGACAAGAAAAGAACCATATCTTAAAATAGTTTTCTGAAAATTTTTCCAAACAATTTTCTCAATTATAAAATTCAATAGAGAAATAGAGAAAAAAATCCACTAAATCAAGTAAATTGAAAAAAAAATTAATTTTAATATATTTATAAGTATATACAAGAATCCGCTTATGAATTTGATAAATAGTTGTTTTCTTTTTCTATTTTTATTCAATGAAAATTTTTCCCTGAACAAATTATTGTGAATAATAAAAAGTTCCGTTTCATATCTTATTAGTATAGAGAGTTGTATTAATAATTTGAAAATGAATATATAAAATTTTTTTTCTAATGTCTATTGAATAATATTTTTTCGAGAATAAATTTTTTTCGAGAGAATAAAAATATATATTATGATGAATGAACAGCTAATTGTTAAAAAGGGTGAAAAGGGGCAGAGGAGAGAGGAGGAGGGGGGAGAGAGAAAAAAATGTTTCGAGGCACCTCTTGATTAATAGACTCAAGTCATTCACGTGTCTCATGTTACGAAACGTAAAACCGGCCTCCTCTTTCAATCCACTAATACACGAAGGTAAACCATAAAACCCAACTGTTATCTCATCCGGAGCATCTTTCAAGTAACCATCAACAAATAAACACCGTGTGTTTTTTTTTTAAATTCCACTTAGAATACTTTTTTTTTAATTTTTACTTTAATTTTTTTTCCTTCCTTTATCTTTATTGTTTTTAAAACAGATTTTTTTTATATTGTAATAAAAAATTTTTTTTATATAGTTCTAATTATTTTTTAAGAGAAATTCTTTTGAATCTGATAGAAAAGAATTTTTCACAATTCTGTAAATTCTAATATTAAAGATAAAATAGTAAACAAAAGTAATAAAAATGGAAAATATTTTTTTCGTTAAATTATAGAATGAGAAAATAACGTTCTTTATTAAAGTCAAAAATAAATACTTGAATTAAATAAATTTTTAGGGCTGAAAATTTATTTTATTAACAATAAATAAAACCCCTTTCAAAAAATTTAAGTATTTTTTAAAAATTAAAAACGCTACTCGATCGAAAATTTAATAATTTATAAAAATTCAAAACTCAAGTAAATTGAAAATTCAAGTATTTTTAAAAATTGAAAACGCTATTCGTTCGAAAATTGAATAATTTGTAAAAATTGAAAACTGCTGAAATTCAATTATATTTTTCACTTTTTAAGTAAAATTGTTCCTTAAATTAATAGAGAATAAAAGTAATATTAAAACTTATTAATAAAAATAATATTAAAACTTATTAATGAAAATAATATTAAAACTTATCAATAAAAATAAATTTATTTACAATAAATTTAAATGTTTTTTGTAAAAGTCTTAAAAATTCAATTCTTTTAAAAAAAATTTAAATACTTCTGATTCACAATTCAATTTTTTTTAAAAACAATTTTTCAAAATTAAATTCATTAGAAAAATAATTGTAAACACAAAAATCGAAAATTACAATTATTAATAAAAAAAATGTAACACTATCACAATTTATTTATTAAAAAAAAATTAAACGAAAGTCTACTAAAATTGAATTATTTTTAAAAATTACGACACATCATTCAAAATTCAATTATGTATAAAAAAATGAATGACTTCTAAAATTAAATTATTTATAATATTTTTAAAATTTTTGCCCCTTCAAAATTCAATTATTTATAAAATATTACAGTCTAAGTAATTTAAAAGTCAATTATGTATAAATAAAAAATAAAATGTAAAACTACTAAATTTCAATTATTTTAATAAATTTACAATGCAACTCATTCAAAATTCAATTATTTATAAAAATTGAAACGAAATGCATCCAAGTGTCTAATTAAAAAATTCGATTATTTATAAAAAATAACTTTTTCAAAAATTCAATTATTTTTAAAATTTAAAATTCAATCGTTTTAAAATTCAATTACTTTTCAAACTTGAAACGCAATTGTTATAAAATTCAATTATTCATGAAAAATAATAAAAAATAATTTAAAAATTCAATTATTTTAAATATTTGAAAATCTTTTAAAATTCAATTATTTATAAAAATTGAAAAAAAACTTTTTCTAAAATTTAATTATTTAAAAAAAATTAAATTTAACCATTTTAAAATTCAATTATTGATAAAAATTGAAACGAAATGCACACAAGCGTCTAATTGAAAAATTCGATTATTTGTAAAAAAAAAAATTTTTCAAAAATTCAATTTTTTTAAAAAATTAAAATTCAATCGTTTTAAAATTCAATTACTTTTCAAACTTGGAACGCAATTGTTATAAAATTCAATTATTTATGAAAAATAAAAAAACTTCTTTGAAAATTCAATTATTTTAAATATTTAAAAGTCTTTCAAAATTCAATTATTTATAAAAATTGAAAAAAAACTTTTTCTAAAATTTAATTATTTAAAAAAAATTAAATTTAACCGTTTTAAAATTCAATTATTTATAAAAATTGAAAAAAACTGTTTCTAAAATTTAATTATTTAAAAAAATTTAAATCCAACCGTTTTAAAAATCAATTATTTATAAAAATTGAAAAAAACATTTTAAAAAATTCAGTTATTTATAAAAATTTATATTCAATCGTTTTAAAATTCAATTATTTTTAATAATTTACAATGTAACTCATTCAAAATTTAATTATTTATAAAAATTAAAACGAAATTCATCCAAAATTTAATTACTTTTAAAAATTAATAATCAATCAATTATTTATTTATAAGAATTGAATCGAAATTCTTTAAAAATTCAATTACTTAAAAAATTTATAAATAGAATTGTTTGAAAATTCAATTATTTATTTATTATAAAACAAGTATCTTTTTTAAATTTATTTATTAAAAAGTTATACAACTCTTTTAAAATTAAACAATTGTAAAGAATTAAAAACTCAATTTTTGCAAAATTCAATTTATTTTTTAATTTTTAAGTAAAATTGTTCCATTGAATAAACTGCAAATAATAAAATAAATTTTTTTTAAGAAATTAATTTTGTTACAATAAATTTAATTGTTTCTTCTAAAATTCTTCAAAAATTCAATTATCTAAAAAACTTTATAATGCATCTGTATCACAATTCAATAATTTATAACATTTAAAGGAGATCTCTTTGACAATTGTATTATTTATATAATAATTGAAAATTGAACTATTTGAAAATTCAATTATTTTTTTAAATTTGCAACGGAAGTCTTTCAAGTTCAATTATTTATAAATATTCAAAATATAACTCTGTTAAAATTCAATTATTTGTGAAAAATAACAAAAAATCATTAAAAATTTAATTATTTCAAAATTCAATTATTTTTTAAAATTCGCAACGGAAGTCTTTTGAAATTCAATTATTTACGAAAATTAAAATTCTTTTTTTTAAACAAAAATTCAAAAATTCTTCTTTAAAATTAAAAGAGTAGAAAACTTTTGTAAAATTTAATTTTACATAAAAATTGAAAACGAATTGTTATTCAAAATTTTAATTATTTCCAATAATTGAAAAAACTTTACTAAAATTAAATTTTTTTAAAAAATTAAAAACAAAATTCTTCCAAATTTATTTTTTACATTATTTTTTTTTTAATTTCTAATTAAATGCATTCTCTAAATATTTTATTTTTTCCAATTAAATTTTTTCTCTCACTCACTCTCTCTCTCTCTCTCTCTCTCTCTCTCTCTCTCTCTCTCTCTCTCTCAAATTTTTTGAGAATTTAATTATTTGAAATAATTAATTAATTCAATTAATTTAATTAATTTTCTATTCTCTAATGTACAATTATTTTCAGAAATAGATAAAAAAAAAGTGGTTAACATTTTGTTTTTAAAATTGATGGTGATTTCAAAGTTTATATAGAACAAATTAAAGTTCAAAAACTTGAAAAATATTTTTTTTTCTATATTTTAATTTTAAGTTAAATTTACTATTTTATATAGGTACTAAATATGAAACTAAACTTTTTTTATTCTATACTAAATTTTAATCTAAACTTATTTTATTCTATACTAAATTTTAATCTAAATTTATAATTTTCTATTTTGTGATTTTAGTTTCTTATCGTGACTAAAATTATAATTTTCTATTTTCTTAAATATAATGAATCGAAAAATTTTTCTTACACTAAATTCCATACTAAAATAAAAATAAAAATTCCTCTCACTTATTATTTTTTTTCTTCACCTTCTCACCTCTCATTTTGCGGTTGAACCTAAATGTTAATTTCCATAAACAAAAGCAGAAAAAAAAAATTTTTTTTCCAGAAAACAAGAATATATATATATATATATATATATATATATATATATATATATATATATATATATATATATATATATATATATAAACGAAACCTCGGGAAATATTTTGTTCCGAGGTCAAGAGATCGGTATTAATTTTTGTTCTCCCTCGAGAGATCTTTACCATATTTGGTTATGTGCAAAACGTTGCAATGCGTGCACCTAACAACTTTTAAAGTTACGTACTCTGTCTCTCTCTCTTTCTTGCTCTCTTTTTCTCCCTCGCACTATTTTTCTCCCTCTCTTTCTTTCCCTTTCGCTCTCTCATATAGGGAAAAAATTCAAAGAAGAAATAAAAAGAGAGATTCTGGCAAAAAGGAGGAAAATATTATGAAAAGTAGAAGAAGAGGAAAAGAAGAAGAAGAAGGAGAAGAAGAAGGAAAATGGAGGAGGATTCTGAAGAATTCGAGTGGCCGCCATGCAATTTGCCGATAATCATTATTTATAGTGATCCCCACTTTTTTTCCTCCGCTTTTTTACCGAGAATTTGCATGTGAAATTGATAGTGCCATAAGCGTGTGCAGAACATTGCACGAAGAACAAGATTCTGAGTTAGGAGAGAGTGAAGGTGGGGGGAAAAAGGGGAGAAAAGAAAAAGAGAACGAAAAAGGGAGAAAAGGAACTAAGGAGAACCAAAAAAGACAGAAAATAAGGGAAAGATAGAGAGGAAAAGAGATAAAAAAAAACGAGAAAAGGGGAGACAAAGAGAGAAAAAGGAAAACAAGAGAAATAGAGAAAAATAGTGAAAAAGGGAGAAAATAAGAGAAAAAGGGAGAAAATAAGAGAAAAAGAGGGAAAATAAGAGGAAAATAGAGAAAATAAGACAAAAAGGGAGAAAATAAGAGAAAAAGAGAGAAAATAAGAGAAAAAGAGAGAAAATAAGAGAAAAATAGAGAAAATAAGAGAAAAAGAGAGAAAATAAGAGAAAAATAGAGAAAATAAGAGAAAATAAGAGAAAAAGAGATAAAGAGGACCGAAAAGGGAGAAAACGAGAAAAAAAGAACGAAAAAGAGAGAAAGAGTGAAAAGTGGAGAGAAAGAAGAAGAAAAAGAGAGAAAAAGGACAAAAAAGAAATGAGGAGAAAAAAAATAGAGGGTGAGAGAGAAAAAGAGATAAAAAGAACGAAAAAGAATAAAAGGAGAAAAAAAGAGAAAGAGACAAAAAGAAATGAAGAGAAAGGAAAAGGAAGAAAGAAAGGAGGAAACTGAGAAATAGTGGAAAGTAGAGAGAAAGAAGGAAAAAAGAGAGAAATAGGGCAAAAAAGAGATAAAAAGAACAAAAAAGAGAGGGAGAGAGAGAAAAAGAGATAAATAGGACGAAAAAGAAGAAAAGGAGAAAAAATAAAGAGAAAGAGACAAAAAGAGATAAAGAGAAAGGAAAAGGAAGAATGAAAGGAGAAAAGAAAGAAATAGTGGAAAGAAGAGAGAAAGAGGGCAAAAAAGAGATGAAAAGAACAAAAAAGAGAGGGAGAGAGAGAAAAAGAGATAAATAGGACGAAAAAGGAGAAAAAATAAAGAGAAAGAGGCAAAAAGAGATGAAGAGGAAGGAAAAGTAAGAAAGAAATGAGAAAAGAGAGAAATAGTGGAAAGTAGAAAGAAAGAAGGAAAAAAAGAGAGAAAGAGGGCAAAAAAGAGATGAAAAAAAACAAAAAAGAGAGGGGAGAGAGAGAAAAAGAGATAAATAGTACGAAAAAGAAGAAAAGATGAAGAAAAAAACGGAGAGAAAGAGGCAAAAAGGGATAGAGAGAAACGAAGAAAGAAAAGAAGGAGAAAAGAGAAAAAGAAAACGAAAAAGAGAAAAAAAGAGTGAAAGAGAGAAAAGAAATGATGCAGTTAACGCATATGAGGGGAGAGAGAAATTAAGAGAATAAAAGAGAAAATTAGGAGAATAAAAAAGAAAAAGAAGTAAAAAGAGAGAGAAAAAAGGGAAAAATAGATAAAGAAGGAGAATAAAGTGAAGGGGACAAAAAATAAAAAAAAGAAGAAAAAATTAGATAAAGAGAAAGCAAAAAGGGGAAAGAGGGAGGGAGAGAAAAAATTGGGAAAATAGAAGAAAAAGAGAGAAAAAGGACAAAAAAATCAGAAAAAAGGAAGAAAAAGTCATAAAGAGAACGAAAAGAAGTAGAGAAAGAGAAACAGAGGGGAAAAGAGAGTAAGAGAGAAAAAATGAAACTAATGAGGAAATGGGTAAAAGAGAACATAAAAGAGGGAAAAAATAGAAAGAAAGTGTAAAAGGGAGAAAGAGAACGAAATAGAACGAAAAAAGAGAGAAAGTGGAATGAAAGAGGAAAAAGGAGAAAGAGAAAGAAAAAGAGCGAAAAAGTGGAATGAAAGAGGTAAAGGGAGAAAGAGAACGAAAAAGAATAAAAAAAAGGAGAGTGAAAAAAAAGAGTGAAAAGTGGAGAGAAAGAGGTAAAAGGGAGAAAGAGAAAAAGGCAGTAAGAAAACAAAAAGGGAGGAAGAGTGAAAGATAACGAAGAAGTGATAAAAATAGAGAGAAAGAGGAAGAATAAGAGATGAAGAAAACAAAAAATAGATGCTGCTCTCTTCATTTATTTTTTGTTTTCTTCATCTTTCTTTTTTTTCTTTTATTTTCATCTTTCTTGTCATCTTCATATTTTTTCAAAGAGGTAAAGAAAACGGAAAAGGGAGAGATGAAGAAAAAGGGGAAAAGAGACAAAAAAATAGTTAAAAAGAGAGAATAAGAGTTAAAAAAAAAGATAGATTTTTTTTCACTTTTCTTTTTCGTTCCTATTTTCCCTTTTCTTTTTTTCTTTTTTCTGTTCTTTTTTTTTTCTTTTTTTCTGTTCTTTTTTTCTCTTTTTTTCTTTTTTCCGTTCTTTCTTTTCTTTTTTTTTCTTTTTCCCTCTTTTCACCTATTTTTTTAAAAACGTGAACGAAAATGTGGATAGAAGAGGAAAAAGAAAGAAAAAGAGGGAAAAAAGAGTGTGAGAAAAGAAAAGAAAAATCAGAAAGAAGAGTGAGAGAGAGAGAAAAAGAGTGAGAGAGCGAAAATTAGTGAGAGAATGAAAGAGTGTGAGAGAGAGAAAAAATGTGAGGAAGAGAAAAAGAGAAAAAGAAGGAGAAAAAGTGAGGAAGAGAACAAAAAGGAGAAAGAGAGAGAAACAGACAAAAAAGAGAGTGAGAGATAAAAAAGAGAGAAAAAAGAGAGAGAACGAAAAAAATACAAAAAAGAGCAAAAAAGAATCGTTGAGAGAGAAAAAAAGTTCGAGAAAGAAAAAAAGAGAAGGAGAAATAAAAAAAAATAAAGAAAGACAGGTAAAAAAAGAGGAAGGGAAACGATGGATTAATTCGAACCACGGAAAAAAAGAAGAAATCAGAAGAAGCGCAAGGAAAGCAGCTTATGCAACTGAAGGACGTACGGTGGGCAGGTATTCGCTCTGCCCGATGTTGACACGTAGCGTTTATATATCATGTCCGTGAAAAAAAAACAAAAAAAAACTCAAGAAAGAACAGAGAGAGAGAGAGAGACGAAAAAAATAAACAGTTTCCAATTTACATGATGTGAATCAGCCAAAGGAATGACGAAAATTGCCTTATTTGAGAGTGAAATGCGGCAAAAAGCAAAACAAACAAACGAAAAAATTGCCTCAGAGTTTTTTGAACTCTCTGCGGCAGATTTAATGATGATGGCCCTCTGAATTGTGCGTTGTCGAGCACCAGTAGATGATTGTAGGGATCAGTCCAAAAATTGATGGAGTGTTTAATTTGCAAAATTGGATCGGTTAATAGAAAATAAAGAAGCGGCGGGTTACGCGAAAAAAAGTATATTTATAGGTAGATTTTATCAGTGCTGCTGGGTTGGAAATTTTTTGAAAATAAAAGAACTTTGGACAAAAATTTCATTGGAAAAATTAGTTTTTAGAAATAAATTTTACTGACATTGAAAATTTTATCAATTAAGCGAGACTTTAAATTGGTCTTCGGCCAATCTTAGGCCTAAAGTGAGCCTGGAGCGATGCTTCAAAATCTTAGGCCAATCTAAGGCATAAAGTGAGGCTTGAGCGATGTTTTAAGGTCTTAGGTCAGTCTAAGGCCTAAAGTGAGCCTTGAGCGATGCTTTAAAGTCTTAGGCCTAAAGTGAGCCTTGAGCAAGTCTTTAAAGTCTCAGGAC
Organism: Leptopilina drosophilae; assembly: GCA_032873175.1. Taxonomy (NCBI): domain Eukaryota; kingdom Metazoa; phylum Arthropoda; class Insecta; order Hymenoptera; family Figitidae; genus Leptopilina; species Leptopilina drosophilae. Next base: position 7,977,560 of record CM065486.1, read on the forward strand.
AATCTGAGGCCAGAATGAGACTTGAGCGAGTCTTTAAAAGTCTTCGGCTAATCTTAGGCTTAAAATGAGCCTTGAGCGATTCTCTAAAATCTTAGGCCAATCTAAAGCCTTAAGTGAGGCTTGAGTGATGCTTTAAGGTCTTAGGTCAGTCTAAGGCCTAACTAAGGCCTAAGGTGAGCCTTGAGCAATGGTTTAAAGTCTTAGGCCAATCTAAGACCTAAAGTGAGGCTTGAGCGATGTTTTAAGGTTTTATGACAATCTAAGGCCTATAGTGAGCCTTGAGCGATGCTTTAAAATCTTAGGCCAATCTAAGGCCTAAAGTGAGGCTTGAGCGATGTTTCAAGGTTTTATGTCAATCTAAGGCCTATAGTGAGCCTTGAGCGATGCTTTAAAGTCTTAGGCCTAAAGTGAGCCTTGAGCAAGTCATTAAAGTCTCATGACAAGCTGAGGCCAGAATGAGCCTTGAGCGATGCTTTAAAATCTTAGGCCAATCTAAGGCTTAAAGTGAGGCTTGAGCGATGTTTTAAGGTCTTAGGTCAGTTTAAGGCCTATCTAAGGCCTAAAGTGAGCCTTGAGCAAGTCTTTAAAGTCTCATGACAATCTGAGGCCAGAATGAGGCTTGAACGAGTCTTTAAAATCTTAGGACAATCTGAGGCCTAAAATGAGCCTTGAGCGATGCTTTAAAATCTTAGGCCAATCTAAGGCTTAAAGTGAGGCTTAAGCGATGCTTTAAGGTCTTAGATCAATCTAAGGCCTCTCTAAGGCGTAAGGTGAGCCTTAAGAGATGGTTTAAAGTCTTAGGCCAATCTAAGACCTAAAGTGAGGCTTGAGCGATGTTTTAAGGTTTTATGTCAATCTAAGGCCTACAGTGTGCCTTGAGCGATGCTTTAAAATCTTAGGCCAATCTATGACCTAAAGTGAGGCTTGAGCGATGTTTTAAGGTTTTATGTCAATCTAAGGCCTACAGTGAGCCTTGAGCGATGCTTTAAAATCTTAGGCCAATCTAAGACCTAAAGTGAGGCTTGAGCGATGTTTTAAGGTTTTATGTCAATCTAAGGCCTATAGTGAGCCTTGAGCGATGCTTTAAAATATTAGGCCAATCTAAGGCTTAAAGTGAGGCTTGAGCGATGTTTTAAGGTCTTAGGTCAATCTAAGGCCTATCTAAGGCCTAAAATGAGCCTTGAGCAAGTCTAAAGTCTCAGGACAATCTGAGGCCTGAATGAGGCTTGAGCGAGTCTTTAAAAGTCTTCGGCTAATCTTAGGCTTAAAATGAGCCTTGAGCGATGCTTTAAAATCTTAGATTAATCTAAGGCTTAAAGTGAGGCTTGAACCATGCTTTAAAATCTTAGGCCAATCTAAGGCCTATTTAAAGCTTAAAGTGAGCCTTGAGCGATGCTTTAAAGTCTCAGGACAATCTGAGGCCTAAAATGAGGCTTGAGCAAGTCTTGAAAAGTCTTCGGCCAATCTTAGGCTTAGAGTGAGCCTTGAGCGATGCTTTAAAATCTTAGGCCAATCTAAGGCCTGAAGTGAAGCTTAAGCGACGCTTAAAGGTTTTAGGTCAATCTAAGGCCTATCTAAGGCCTAAAGTGAGCCTTGAGCGATGCTTTGAAATCTTAGGCCAATCTAAGGCTTAAAGTGAGGCTTGAGCGATGTTTTAAGGTTTTAGTTCAGTCTAGGGCCTATCTTAGGCTAAAGTGAGCCTTGAGCGTTGCTTTAAAGTCTCAGGACAATCTGAGGCCTAAAATGAGGCTTGAGCGAGTTTTGAAAAGTCTTCGGCCAACCTTAGGCTTAAAGTGAAGCTTGAGCGATGCTTTAAAATCTTAGGCCAATCTAAGGCCAATTTAAGGCTTAAAGTGAGGCTTGAGCGAGTCTTTAAAAGTCTTCGGCTAATCTTAGGCCTAAAGTAAGCCTTGAGCGATGGTTTAAGGTCTGAGGCCAATCTAAGGCCCAAAGTGAGCCTTGAGGGAGTCTTTAAAGTCTTAGGCCAATCTCAGGCGTTTTTTTCGCTTCGAACAAGTCTTGAGCCTAAACTAAGCCTTTAGGGGCCCTACGGGTGGCCAAAATTTCTTGACGCTGATTTTTAGGGACAAAGTCACTATTTCCCACTCCTTTCGGTCATAACTCTCACCATCTTCGTTTAGGGCCCGAATGGACATTCCCCCTCCCCTCAGCTGGAGATGTAAATACCCGGGAGGGTTGCGGGAGCCCCCACGGTATTAAATATACGTTCTCCTGTACTCCTCGACAAATTGCTCGCATGAACTAGAATAATTAGCATCGCGGTGCTCGCACAACCTTCATGCCCTACGGAGAAGAGTTCCTTCTCCTCCTTTTTCTCTTCCCATTTTTTTTTCTCCTTGTCAAATTTTTTTTCTTAATTTTTTTTCTTTTTTTTTTTTGCTAACTCTCTTTACATCTCCTCCTTATTCTCTCTTGGAAATTTTTTTCTTCCTCGTCCTCTTTCCAAGAGAGCTCGCAACTCGAGGCACGCTCTCTCGTGTATATACATGTATAATATCCTTTTCTCTCTCTCTCTCATTGTGCTGCTCGACTGGGCTGCGTTTAATCAAGCGAGCTGACTCTCGATGTGCCAGCTTGCTGGCTGCTTAAGAATGTAATTTAATATATGCAACCTTACCATGCTCGACGTCATATTTATAGATATTTATTCATAAGCCCTATGAGCGCGCGCTCGCACACTATATACTCGCAAGACAGCGTCGTCGCAGGTGTGCGTAATGTGAGATAATTGAAATTACTGGACTTCCTTCAGGCACCAGAAATTTACTACCCTTTAGTATCTATTATTAGATAGTTAACTTGTTTCACGCATTTTGCACATTTTTTTCCTTTTTTTTTCTTTTTTCTTTTTTCTTTTATTCTGCTTTTCTTTGGTATTATTAACCTTCAAGGTCCTAGTGGGGTCCTACTGTAATTATTGTTGCTTTTTCATCAGGAAAACATTCCAGAAAATTGTTTTTTTTTTGCTTAAACTTTATTATTTTCGTAAAATTTTAATCAAGCTGAAGTAATTTTCGAATAAAGTTAATTATTGAGTAAAATTTTAAATACAGTTTTTAAATACGTTTTTCGTGAACAAAAACTAAATTTTACTGGAACAAAAATCTAGTTTTTCCTGATTTCAAATTCAAACATTCACAAAATTCATCTTATAAGAATGAAAATAAAATTGAAAATTCAATTGAAAATAAATTTTATAATTGAAAATAAAATTGAAAATAAATTTTATAATTGAAAATAAAATTGAAAATAAATTTTATAATTGAAAATAAAATTGAGAATTGAATTAAAATAAAATTAAGAATTCAATTGAAAATAAATATTAGGATTGAAAATAAAATTGAAAATTGAATTAAAATAAAACTGAGAATTCAATTGAAAATAAATTTCCAAATTGAAAATTGAATTAAAAGTTAAAAATGAATTGAGAATTAAATGGGAAAGTAAAATTTATTAGTAAATTGAAAATAAAATTGAAAATTGAATTAAAAATAAAATTGAGAATTGAATTGAAAATAAAATGGAATTGAGAACTGGATGGAAAATACAATTGATTTGAATTGAAAATAAATTTTAGAATTAAACATAAAATTGAAAATTGAATTAAAATAAAATTAAGAATTCAATTATTTAAAATAAATTTCATAATTGAAAATTGAATGAAAAATCAAATGGAAAATAACATTTATTATTTAATTGAAAATAAAATTCGGAATAGAATTGTAGAAAAATTGAGAATTGAGTTAAAAATAAAGTTAAATTGAAAATTGAATGGAAAATACAATTGATTTGAACTGAAAATAAACTTCAGAATTCAATATAAAATTGAAAATTGAATTAAAATAACATTGGGAATTCAATTGAAAATAAAATGGAAAGAAGAAATTAATGGAAATTACAAATGATTTAAATTGAAAATTAAAATGAAAATTGAATTTAAAAAGATTCATAATTAAAAATTGAATTGAAAATAGAATTGAATTTAGAATATAGTAGAATTTTTTTTAATTCAAAATTGAGAATTCAATTGAAAATAAATTTTATAATTGAAAAATGAAAGTGTCAAAATTGACTATGTGATAATTAAAATAATGCTAATAATTAAAATAAAAAAAAATAATTCTGTGAATAATTGAATTTTTCTTAAATTTAAATTCTCATAAAAAAATTTACTAACAAAAATGTTTAAATCATATTGAACCATATTAATTAATTTTAATACAAATTTTAAGAATAATTACATTTTTCGAGAAATTTCATTAAAATTGATTTAAAAATAATTAAACTGTTGTAAATGTTTTTAAATAAGAAAAATTTTGGCAAGAATGTTATTAAAATTTTTGAATTTTACTGAAATTATGCGAAGAAGTTTATTTAAATTAATGCAAATAATTGAAATTTTGTCAAGAATTTTATTAAAATTTTTAAATAATGTGTAATATTGACAAAAAATAAATAATTTTTTGAATAATTGAATATTTCTTGAAATTGAATTCTCGTAAGAAAATTTACTACCAAAAATGTTTAAATAATATTGAACGATATTAATAAATTTTAATAAAAATTTTAAGAATAATTAAATTTTTCGAGACATTTCATTAAAACTGAATTAAAAATAATTAAATTGTTGTAAGTTTTTTTAAATAATTAAACTTTTGACAAGAATTTTATTAAAATTTTTTAATGTAATTGTAATGTTAAAATTTAATTTTTGCGAAGAAGTTTATTTAAATTTAATGAACATAATTGAAATTTTTACCAAGAATTTTATTAAAATTTTTAAATAATGTGAAATTTTTCCAAAAAGTTTATTAAAATTTAAAAAAAAAATTTTTAACGAGAATCTTATTAAATTTTTGGAACAATTGATTTTTTTTGAAGATTTAATTACTTTTAAAAATAAATGAATTTCTGCAATTATTGGTAACTTCTCCAAAATTCAATTTTTTTTAGTAATTTTAATTATAATTCTTTTATAAAATCCATTACTTTTAATTACTAGCTAACAATTTATTTAAGAATATACCTCATTTCATTTGGAAGAATTTGTATTTTCACAATGTTACAAAAATCAAAAATCATTAAATTTTCTAAATAAATTAATTAAAAATTGATATTTTATACACTGACTGCCAAATTTAAAATTGAATTAAAAACTGAATTGAAAAAGCTAAAACTTCAATAACATTAAAAATTAAAATAATTATAATAAAAATTAAATTAAAAATCAAAACAAAATTTCATAATTGAAAATAAAATTCAGTATTGGATTCAACATAAAATAGAATTGACAATTAATTTCATAATTGAGAATTGAATGAAAATTGAAAATAAAATTAAATTGATAATTGAATTGAAAACTAATTTTAGAATTGAAAATAAAATTTAAAATTTAATTGAAAATAATATTGAGAATTCAATTGAAAATAAGTTTCATAATTGAAAATTAAAAATAAATTTTAGAATTAAAAATTAAGTATAAATATTAGAATTGAAAATTGAATTAAACGTTGAAAATTACTTGAGAATTGAATGGAAAATAAAATTTATTAGAAAATAAAAATCAGAATTGAATTGAAAATAAAATTGAATTGAGAAATGGATGGAAAATACACTTGATTTGAATTGAAACTAAGTTTTAGAATTGAAAATAGAATTAAAAATAAATTTCATAATTGAAAATTTGAACTAAAAATAAATTTCATAATTGAAAATTGGATTGAAAATTGAATTGACAATAGAATTCAATTGAGAATTAAATAGAAAACAAAAATAAAATTGATAATTGAATTGAAAAACGTTTTATTATTAAATTGAAAATAAAATTCAGAATTGAATTTGAAAAAAAATTTCAGAATTAAATTGAATAAAATTTCCTAATTGAATTGAAAATAAATTTTATAATTGTACATTGAATTTCAAAATAATATTGAATTGAGCATTGAATGGAAATAACATTTATGATTTAATTGAAAATAAAATTCAGAATAGAATTGAAAATATAATTGAGAATAGAATTGAAAATAAAATTGAGAATTTAATTGAAATTTAATTTTCGAACTGAAAATAAAATTGAAAATTAAATTAAAATATAATTGAGAACCAAATTAAAAATAAAATTGAGAATTGATAATTGAATTGAAATAGAATTGAAAATAAAATTGAAAATAAAATTAAGAACTAAATTGAAAAGAAATTTCATGATCGATAATTGAATTGAAAATAGAATTGAAAATTGAATTCAATTGAGAATTAAATAGAAAATAAAAATAAAATTGATAATTGAATTGAATTGAAAATAAAATTCAGAATTGAATTCAAAATAAATTTCAGCATTGAATTGGAAATAAATTTCATAATTGTAAATTGAATTTCAAAATAAAATTGAATTGCGAATTGAATGGAAATAACATTTACGATTTAATTGAAAATAAAATTGAGAATTGATAATTGAATTGAATTGAAAATAAAATTCAGAATTGAATTAAAATATAATTGAGAGCTAAATTGAAAATAAAATTGAGAATTGATAATTGAATTGAAAATAGAATTGATAATAAAATTGAAAATAAAATTGAAAATAAAATTGAAAATTGAATGAAACTAAAATTGAGAACTAAATTGAAGAGAAATTTCATGATCGATAATTGAATTGAAAATAGAATTGAATTGAGAATTGAATAAAAAATAAAAATAAAATTCCTAATTGAATTGAAAATAAAATTGAAAATTGAATTGAAAATAAAATTGAAAATTGAATTCAGAATTGAACTGAAGATAAAACTGAAACTTGGCTCGAATATGGAATTAAAAAACTAAATTGAAATTGAAATCGTAAAAAAAGAATGGATTCCGGGAATATAAAAAATGCGGCAATTGTGAAAGGTCCCTTTTAAGAACAGTATCTGTCCAATAATGCGAGTCACTCTCTGTCTCATAGACGAGATGTCTAAGTAGCTGTAACAAGTTCGTATAGTCTTGCACAATCTTCGAGAGCCGCACCTTTCGCTTCTATACTTCGACATAATCATTCTTTTAACGAACAACTGAAGGAAACTCGATGTTACCCGGCATTAGCTTGCATATATTATATATCTCCAATAATATATCTTAACGACGTGTGGGAACATTCTCATTAACCTCTCGTTAACCGCAATAATCAGTGGATCATTTTTTCCCTCCTATCGATGAATTCTTTCACTGATAATGACGAGAATTGATGGCGATTTTCACCCAACGGAATATTTATCTTTTTTTTAAAGAATAATTTTACTCTTAACAAAAAAATCTTTTCAATACCAATTAAGCTGTAGTTTTGGCACGAATTGTTAAAAGAGAAATTTTCAATTAAATTTTCAATTAATTTTTCAATTAAATTTAACAAAAGAATTTTTAGTTGAATTTTCAATTATATTTGTCAATTAAATTTTCAATTACGTTTGTCAATCAAACTTTCCATTACGTTTGTCAATTAAATTTTCAATTACGTTTGTCAATTAAATTTTCAATTACGATTGTCAATTAAACTTTCAATTACGTTTGTCAATCTAATTTTCAATTACGTTTGTCTTACAAATTACAATTGTCAATTAAACTTTCAATATTGTTTGTTGATTAAAATCTTAATCAAATTTTCAATTACATTTGCCAATTAAACTTTCAATTTAATTAATAATGAACTTTTCAATTTTTAGTTTGAATTTAGAAATCAATTTTTAAATTAAATTAATATAATTTCAATTATTTAATTCAATATCGAATTCAATAATATGAATTTTAAATAATACGAGGTAAAAATTTAATTAAGAATTGATTTAAAAATAATATTGAGAATTGAATTTGAAACTAAAATTCAAAGCAAAATTGAGAATTGAATTGAAAGTGAAATTAACAATTGAATTGAAACTGAAATTAACAATTGAATTGAAAGTGAAATTAACAATTGAATTAAAAGTGAAATTAACAATTGAATTGAAACTAATACTGAAAATAGAATTAAAAAATAATATTGAGAATTGAATTAAGAATAAAATTGAAAATAAAATTGAAAATATAATTGAAAATAGAATTAAAAATAAAATTCAGAATTGAATTGAAAATAAAATTCAAAATTGAGTTGAAAAAAATTAAAAATATAATTGAGAATTGAATTGAAAAAAATTGAAAATATAATTGAAATTAATATTGAAAATGAAATTGAAAATAATATTGAGAGTTAAATTGAAAATAAAATTGAAAATTGAATTGATATTAAAATTAACAATTGAATTGAAATTAAAATTGAAAATGGAATTGAAAATACCATTAAGAAATGAATTTTAAATAACATAAAAAATTGAATCGAGTAAAGAATTAAGTTAGATTAATAACAAAATGAAAAATTGAATTGAAATTAAAATTAAGAATTGAAATGAAAAAAATAAAAATATAATTGAATATAATTGAAATTGAGAATAGAATTGAAATTAATATTGAAAATGTAAATCAAAAGAAAATTGAGAATTAAATTGAAATAAATTAAAAATATAATTGAGAATTAAATTAAAAATAGAATTGAGAAATGAATTGAAAATAAAATGAAAAATAAAATTGAGAATAGAAATTTAAATAAAATTAACAATTTAATTGAAATTAAAATTGAATATAGAATTGATAGTAATATTGTGAATCGAATTGAAAATCAAATTCAAAGTAAATTAAGGAATTAAATTGAAACTAAAATGGAGAGTAGAATTGAGAATGGAATTGAAAATAAAATTCAGAATTAAATTGAAAAAAATTGAAAATATAATTGAGATTTGAATTGAAAATAGAATTGAAAATTAAATTGAAAATAGAATTGAAAATAGAATTGAAAATAGAATTGAAAATTGAATTGAAAATAGAATCAAAAATTAAATTGAAAAAATTTAAAGTATAATTGAGATTTAAATTGAAAATAGAATGGGAAATATTAGTTCACAATTAAAATGAAAAAAAATTGAAAATATAATTTAGAATTGATTTGAAAATAAATTGTAGAGTAAAATTGACAAAAAAAATTGAAAATAAAATTAACAATTAAATTAAAATTAAAATTGAAAATGAAATTGAAAATTACATTGAGAGATGAGTTGAAAATAAAATTGAAAATTGAATCGAGTACAGAATTGAAAATTTGATTTATTAGAAAATGAAAAACTGAATTGAAAATAATATTGAGAGTTAAATTAAAATTAAAATTAAAAATAGAATTAAAAATAATATTGGAAATGAAATTGAAAATAATATTGAGAGTTAAATTGAAAATAAAATTAAAAATTGAATTGAAAATAGAATTGAAAATAAAATTCAGAATTGAATTAAAAATAAAATTCAAAATTGAGTTGAAAATAAAATTCAGAATTGAATTAAAATAATTAAAAACATAATTGAGATTTGAATTGAAAATAGAATTTAAAATAAAATTTAGAATTGAATTGAAAAAAATTGAAAATATAATTGAAATTAATATTGATAATGAAATTGAAAATAATATTGAGAGTTAAATTGAAAATAAAATTGAAAATTGAATTGATATTAAAATTAACAATTGAATTGAAAATAGAATTGAAAATAATATTGAGAATTGAATTGAAAATAAAATTGAGAATTGAATCAAGTACAGAATTAAAAATTAGATTGACAACAAAATGGAAAATTAAATTGAAATTAAAATTAACAATTGAATTGAAATTAATATTGAAAATGAAATTGAAAATAATATTGAGAATTAAATTGAATATAATATTGAGAGTTAAATTGAAAATAAAATTTGAAAATTGAATCGAGAGAATTCAATAATATGAATTTTGTTTTTTAATTCAGTTTTTCTTCAACTGAATTGAAATGAAACTATATATTTATTCCTCCCTCCCCCCCAACATACAATAATAAATAAGGGAAGAAACATCGAAATAATCCACGAGAATTACGAGAAATTAATCAGAATTAATCAGTTGATCTTTAAGAGTAATTATACATGAGGCGTTTTGCAAATTTCTTTGCAGCTGATGATTTACAAGCGCGAATGATCATGTGATAAATGATAAGATAAAGAATGATACTAAGTAGCTGCATGGAAATAGTGTAGAACAAGATCTTAAACAAATAAAAGAATTCGATAAAATCTTATTAAAATTGATGAGATGAAAAGGTAAATTCTTTTATTTTTTGTTTATTACATTTTTTTTCTCTCGGGAAGAATTTTCGAAAAAATGCCTTTTTCCACAAAAATGGTTTTTATAAAAAAATGTCTTTTTCCAAAAAAAATGATTTTTAGCAAAAAGATCCTTTTATTAAAAAAGCATTTTTTTGAAAAAAATCCTTCTCTTAAAATTTTTTTTTTCTAAAAAATCCTTTTTTTAAAAAGCGTTTTTTAAAAAAAGTCCTTTTCTTAAAAATTTTTTTTTCTAAAAAATCCTTTTTTTAAAACGTTTTTTTTGCAAAAAATCCTTTTCCCAAAAAAATGTTTTTTAGAAATAAAATCCTTTCTCCAAAGAATTTCAAAACAATCCTTTTTTTCAAAACATTTTCTTTTTCAAACAATTCTTTTTTTAAAAGCATTATTTTCAAAAAAGCGTTTTAATAAAAAATGTTTAACAAAAATCCTTTTTTTCAAAACCTCTCTTTTTACAAAAAAAATCTTCTTTTCAAAAAAATGGTTTTTTATGAAAAATTCTTTTTTTTCCAAAAAATTGTTGTTTTCAAAAAAACCTTTTCCAAAAAAATGTTTTTACAATATAAACTCGTTTTTTCCAAAATAGCGTTTTCGTATAAAAAAATATTTTTGCAAAAAACTGTTTTTTTTAAAGAGTTGTTTTCAAAAAATTCTTTTTCCAAAAAAATGTTTATTGCAAAAATGTTTTCTTTTAAAGTGTTTTGTTTTAAATTTTTCTTTTTAAAGTGTTTTTTTTTTAAAAAAGTTTTGTTTGCAAAAATGCATTTCGTTTTTGCAAAACTCCTTTTTAAATAAAATACTTTGTTTAAAAAAATATTTTTTGTTCGAAAAAGAAATTATTTTTAAAAAATACTTTTTTGTTCGAAAAAGAAATTACTTTCAAAAAATACTTTTTTGTTCGAAAAAGAAATTATTTTTAAAAAATACTTTTTTGTTCGAAAAAGAAATTATTTTAAAAAAATACTTTTTTGTTCAAAAAAGAAATTATTTTAAAAAAATACTTTGTTTAAAAAAATATTTTTTGTTCGAAAAAGAAATTATTTTTAAAAAAAAATTTCTTCAAGGAGAAATTATTTTTAAAGCAGGAAACTATTTTCATTTCGAGAAAGTCGTTTCGTTTTTATGTCAATATTTAATTTTGCCATATAGTGTAAATGTGAATGCCCTCTGGAGATTGTAATTTAATTAAAATAAATTACAACTAGAAGGAAATCAGAGCGAATCCTTTTTCAAGGTTGTAAGGCTAACGACTTGCTAAGATTCCCGTCATTCTCGAGATCCACACACGAGACTGATATATAAACAAGCTTTTCGATTCACTTTGCTTTCGTGTCGGGAATCTCTCTCTCTCTCTTTCTCTCATTTTCATAATTATTTTTTTCTCGAATTAAAATTTTGCTTATTAAAAAAATATTTCTGCCAAAATTTAATTATCTTAAAACATAATAAATGCAAGTGTTTCAAACTTCAATTAATTATAATATTAGAAAATTCTTTTTCTTTAAAATTCAATAATACTCAAAAATTAACGCAATTCATTCAAAATTTAATTCTGTATAAGAAAAATGTTAAGAATGTTTTCCAAATTTTTTTTATATGAACAACGAATCTCATTTAATATTGAATTTTTTATAAAAATTCAACAAAAATTTATCAAAAATTTAATTATTTTACAAACCTGAAACTGTTAAAAAAAATTTTAAACTGTTTTAAAATTCATTTTTTTTGTAGAGCTAAACGATTGTCTTCGAAAATCCAATTATTTAAATAATTTATAAATACAATTTTTTCAAAATTTAATTATTTGTAAATTAAATCGTCATATTTCCAAACTTCAATTACTTTAAAACATTTTTAAAGCAATTCTTTAAAAATATTTATTTATTAATTATTTTTTTTTGTTTTTTTAATGAAAAATTAAACGGATGTCTTCAAAAATTTAATTATTAACAATATTGGAAAATTTATCTTTTTATATTCATAATTAAATTCTTATTTACATGAAAAATGTAATGAAAATTTTCCAAAATTTAATAATAATATTTAAAAACTTTCCTCTTTCCAAAAATTCAATTATTTGAAAGCAAGCGACAAAATTCCATTTAAAATTCAATTATTTATAAAACATTGAATGAAAATTCATTAAAAATTGTTTTGTTTTATAATGTTATAAATGCAACTGTTTCAAAATTTAATTATGTTTAAAAAATGACAACGCAAATAGTTCAATATTCAATTATTTATGAAAAATGAAACAAAATTCTCCAAAAATTAAATTATTTATAAAAAATTGAAACAAATATTTTTAAAAATTCAATTTTATAAACAAATTTTAATCTAACCGTTTTCAAAATCAATTATTTTTAAAAATTGACAAAAAATCTTATTCAAAAATTCAATTATTTAAATAAAATGAAATAAAATTTTTCCAAAATTCAATTATTTTTAATAATTGAAATAAAATTCTTCCATAATTCAATTATTTAAGAAAATTTAAATCTAATCGTATTTAAAATCAATTATTTTGAAAAATTTCGTTTAAATGACTATAAATGAGAGCAATATATATGGGTGAATTTTCTGAAAGTGATACTTTTAAATTTCAGATTTTCAATTAATTTTTTTCTTCAATTATATGGTTTTTTCTATTAAAACTACTTAATTTCATACTCAAGAGTAAGATTTTTAGATCGTCTCATCACGTCTCATTAAAAAATTCAATTATTTATAAAAATCGAAACGAAAATGTTTTAAAATTTAATTATTTGTGGAAAAGAAAAAAATTTTTTTTTAATTCAATTATTTTCAATGTTTGTAAAAATTTTAAAATTAAATTATTTCAAATATTTGCAAATATTTCAAAATTTAATTATTTATTAAAATTAAAACAAACTTTTTTTAAAAATTTAATTTCTTCTTCTAGAACTTATAAAAAATGCCATTATTTTTGAAAATTGAATCGTTAGTATTTCAAAATTCAATTATTTGTCAAAATTGAATCGAAATTATTTCAAAATTCAATTATTTTTCAAAATAAAATGAAATTCTTCGAAATTCAATGTCTTCTTTAATTACAACGCTTATCTTAAAAATTTAATTATTTATAACAATTTAATTAAAATTGTTCTAAAATTCAATTATTTTTAAAAATTAAAATAAAATTCCTTCAAAATTCATTTATTTACAATGAAATTCTTCGAAAATTTAATTATTTTCTTTGATTACAACGCTTCTCTTAAAATTTCAATTATTTATAAAGATTCAAATGAAATTCTACAAAAATTCAATTATTTAAGAAAATTTACATTGTCACACATTTAAAATTCAATTATTTTTAAAAATTAGAATAAAATTCTTCCAAAATTCAATTATTTTCTTTAATTACAACATTTTTTTTTTAAATTCAATTATTTCTTAAGATTAAAATAAAATTATTCTTAAATTCAATTATTTTTCAAAAATAAAATGAAAATCTTTAAATTTGAATGTTTTCTTTTATTACAACGCTTATTTTAAAAATTTAATTATTTATAAAGATTTAAACAAAATTATTCTTAAATTCAATTACTTTTTAAAATTAAAACGAAATTTTTCCAAAAATCAATTATTTACTATATTTGACATTTTTTTTCTATAACTCATAAACAATGCAATTATTTTTGAAAATTTGAATCGAAAGTATTTCAAAATTCAATTATTTGTACAAAATTAAATTGAAATTATTCTAAAATTCAATTATTTTTCAAAATGTAAATGAAATTCTTCAAAATTCATTGTTTTGTTTAATTATTACAACGCTTCTCTTAAAAATTTAATTATTTCTAATGATTCAAAAAAAATTGTTCTAAAATTGAATTATATTTAAAAATTTAAATGGAATTCTTCCAAATTTTATTTTTTTTTAATTACAATGCTTCTCTTAAAAATTCAATTATTTATAAGGATTGAAATAAAATTATCCAAAAATTCAATTAATTTTTTAAAATTCGTATGAAAATTTGAATTTTGCTTCTCTTAAAAATTCAATTATATTCTTTTACTACAAGGCTTCTTTTAAAAATTTAGTTATTTATAAGGATTGAAATGATATTATTATTGAATTCAAGTATTTTTCAATATTCAAATGAAAATCTTCCAAAATTCAATTATTTTCCTTTATTATAACGGTTCTCTTAAAAATTCAATTATTTTCTTATACTACAAGGCTTCTTTTAAAAATTCAGTTATTTATAAGGATTGAAATGATATTATTATTGAATTCAAGTATTTTTCAATATTCAAATGAAAATCTTCAAAAATTCAATTATTTTCTTTTATTATAACGCTTCTCTTAAAAATTCAATTATTTAGAAGGACTGAAATAAAATTTTTCCAAAATTCAATTATTTTCTTTATTCTCTTAAAAATTCAATTATTTAGAAGGAATGAAATAAAATTTTTCTAAAATTCAATTATTTTAAAAAATAAAAATGAAATTCTTCCAAAATTCAATTATTTTCTTTATTCTCTTAAAAATTCAATTAATTTTCAAAATTCAAATGAAAATCTTTCAAAATTCAATTATTTTCTTTTATTATAATGGCTCTCTTAAAAAATCCAATTATTTAGAAGGACTGAAGTAAAATTGTTCTAAAATTCAATTAATTTTCCAAATAAAAATGAAATTCTTCTAAAATTAAAAATTCTAAAAATTAAATTCTAAATTTTTTTTTTAAATGAAAATGAAATTCTTTTAAAATCGAATTATTTTTTCAAACGGTAAACTTTTGGTTTTTGGAAACATTTGATGCTTCTTTGAAAGTTAGGAAAATTAAATTTTGTAGGTATTTTTTTTTTATTTCCTATTTATCAAAAACTAAAAAAAGAAGTAATTTATCTTAAGTTGGGGAAATTTTTTTCTATCCCTCTCTCTTTTTCTCTTTCTCAACCCTCCTTTCGTGAGTATTTAATGCATTGGGAAAAAAAAGAGTCGGAAACAGCCAATTATATCAGTAGCCGATTAGCGCAACACTGTGCAAATAATTGGAACTGTTATCGAGTATTCGGCAACCGTGTTTCCATTATCAGGGACAATTATCTCCCTGGACCAGCAAACACACATACACAACATATATAGGTGTAGACTCGCTCAGACAGATTCCTTTTATGTGCACTATTTTCCTAAGCCCTTCCCTCGATTTATCGCTCGAATACTATATAAACGAACCTTATAAGTAAAATGTCTTAATTAAAATCGCGGAAGCCAGATGAATCGGCGTCTCTTTATAAACATGCTTCACATATACAGTAATTCTAAAATTCCATTAGAAAGAAAGAGAAATAGAAAGAGCTTTGACAAAAAAAAAAAAGAAAAAAAAACCAAGAAAAATACCAATTTTTACCATCAAATTACCTTTGAATTATGGGATTATTGTATTGATACTTTTTCTTATTCAGAAGAGTGCGGAAAAACCGTTGAATACTTGAGGGTATTTCAAAAGCGCAAACATTCAGGCTTGCCAAATTAGAAAATTGAAAAATTCAGTAAACAGTTAGTAAAAGTATAGAAATTGTTAGGAAAATCAGAAAAAAGTCAGTGACTATTTATTGAAAGTAGTGGAAAAAATTAAATATGTAAAATTTATAGAAAAACTTATGAATTTTTGTGTCTTTTTTCGTTTGCCTCGTAAACAATAAAATTGTCAAGAATTCTGCAAAAAAAAACCTCGAAATTTTTCTATTTCCAATAATAATTTATTTTTATATAAACTTAATTCTATTAGAGAACTGACATAAAGTTATATTACTTATTCCTTAAAAGAATTCTACTATCTTAATAAATATATTGAAATTCTTTCCAGAAAATCAATTATATTCAAGAATTAAACAAAAATTCTGTTCAAAAATTAAAAACAAATTCTGTTCAAAAATTAAAAACAAATTCTGTTCAAAAATTAAAAACAAATTCTGTTCAAAAATTTAAAAAAAATTCTTTTCAAAATTTTAATTATCTGGATAAATAGCAAAATACTTTGACAAAATTCAATTTCATTCAGGAATTTTTACAAAAATTTATTGTACAAATTCAATTATTTCCATACACAACTAACATATTCAACAGAAAAATTTAATAATTTTAAAAATTAATACTATTCTTATCAAAAAAATCAATTATTTTAAAAATTATGTAAAATTCTCAGCCAAAATTCAATTATTTCTAAAATTAATAACATTCTCCACAGAAATTCAATTATTTTCAAAATTATTAAAATTCTTCGCAGAAAATCAGTTATTTTCAAAAAATTTAAAAAAAAATTCTGCTAAAGATGTTAATTATCCTGATAAATAAATAGCAAAATACTTTGCCGAAATTCAATTATATTTAGAAATTTTTGTCAAATTTTTTGTGAAATTCAATTATTTTCATAAATATAACTGAATTTCATCAGAAGAATTTAATTATTTTCAAAATGAATAAAGTTCTTAGCAAAAATTTGCAATTAGTTTCGAAAAATCTAAAAAAAAATTGTCATCAATTGTACAATTGAATTGAAAATAATTGAACATTTCAATTATCTTCAAAAATAAATAGCAAAATTTAATTATTTTCTCCAATTATCTTTATAAAATAAATAGAAAAATTCAATTTTTTTCAGCAACTATCATAAAATTCAATTATTTTCAAAAAATAATATAATTCATTTATTTTTAAAAAAATGTAATACAATTTCATGTCATAATTTTAATTATTTTCAAAAATTTTTCTTAATTCAATGATTTTTAATATTCTTCTATATTAATAAAATTCCCCAAAAGAATTCAATGATTAAACAAAAAATTTAATAATATTATACACAATCATTCAATTATTTTACAAAAAAAAGAAATATAAATTTCACATATGTAAATTCAATTATTAAAAATAGAATTTGCATAAATTTTTTCAAAAAATAAAATTTAAAAATTTTTTTCTTAATTTTTTAAAAATTTTTTAAAAATTCTTTGCACTAATTAAATTATTCTTATAGATTTCAAAATTCTTTTCAGGAATTTAATTCTTTTTCTAAATAATCTTAGAAAGAATTATAAGGGGAATTTAATTTATTATTTTCAAAACTTTTGATAAAATTCTTCGTAGAAATTCAATTATTTATGCAAAAAATAGTAAAATTATTTTCAGCGATTCAATTATTTTTCTAAAATTATAAAATTCTTCGAAGGAAGTCAATTATTTTTCAAAAAAAAAAAAAAATAAAATTCTTCTAAGAAATTCAATTATTTTGAAAATCTTTAACAATTCTATGCAGGAAATCAAATATTTTTTTAAAATTAGTAAAAACTTCACAGGAAATTAATTATTTTCGGAAAAATAAATTTTTTGCATAAAAATCTTCACTGTAATTAAGTAATTTTTATAAATGACAAAATTAATTTGCAGAATGTTAATTATTTTTAATGCAATTTTCTTTTTAAAATTTAATTTTTTATAAATATTTAAATTTAACAAAATTTCTCGAAAAATGTAATTGTTTTTAACATTTTTTTTAAATTCGTCGAAAAAATCCAATCACTTCAAAACTTGTTGATAAATTCATGTTTGAAAAATTTTAATTTTAAGAAATATTTAAATTACTCAATAAATTATCTATGTTTGTATTTAAATAATTGAATTTTCGTACAATTTTCTAATTGAAAATTGATTAAAAAATTAATCTAAGGTAATGTTTTAGATATTATTTGAATTTTCGAGAAATTACTGTAATAAACCCAATTTATAGAAATAATTGAATTTTAATTATTAATTGAATTATTTTATTTTATTTTCTAATTGAAGAATTTTCGAAAAATGAAATTTTTTTTGGTAAAATTGAATTGTAAACAGATGGATTTTACAATTTGGAAAAGATAATTTTATCAAAAATTATTGAAAATAATTGATTTTAGTGAAAAATTTGAATAATTGAACTGAAATGTTAATAATAATTTTGAAGAAATCAGAGAAACAATATTTTTATTTTATAATATAAAATTATTAATGAATTTCAAAT
Source organism: Leptopilina drosophilae (assembly GCA_032873175.1). Classification (NCBI taxonomy): domain Eukaryota; kingdom Metazoa; phylum Arthropoda; class Insecta; order Hymenoptera; family Figitidae; genus Leptopilina; species Leptopilina drosophilae. Next base: position 7,995,806 of record CM065486.1, read on the forward strand.
TCATCTTTAATTACAAACATCTACCTATTTAGCTAACTTGCTTACTCAACTTAATAATTAACTAACTTACTAACTTAGTTACTAACTAGTTGACTTAATCGCTAACTTACTTAACTTAATAACCAAATACCTTGCTAACTTAGTTACTAACTTGCTAACTTAGTTACTATCACATTTACTAACTGATTAAGTCAGTTGCTAACTAACGACCTTAGCTACGAACTAACTTACGTAGTTACTTACTATACCTTGCTAAGTTGGTGACCAACTTGGTACTTTAATAAATTAGTCACTTAGCAAGTTAGTAAGTTAATTAAGTTATTAGAAATTATGTTTGTAAGTTAGTCAGTTAGTTAGTTACTAAATTAGTTAGTTAATTAGTAATTAAGTTTTTAAGTTAGTTTGAAAGTTAGTAAGCAATTTAGTTTTTTAGTTAGTTAGAAAGTTAGAAAGCAATTTAGTTGATAAATTAGAAAGTTAGTTAGTCACTAAATTAGTTAGTTAATTAGTAATTAAAATTGTAAGTTAGCTAGTGACTAAATTAGTTAGTTAATTAGTAATTCAGTTTTTAAGTTAGTTAGAAAGTTAGTTAGCAATTTAGTTGATAAATTAGAAAGTTAGTTAGTCACTGAATTAGTTAGTTATTTAGTAATTCAGTTTTTAAGTTACTTAAAAAGTTAGTTAGCAATTTAGTTGATAAATTAGAAAGTTAGTTAGTCACTGAATTAGTTAGTTACACTGAATTAGTTAGTTAATTAGAAATTAAGTTTGTAAGTTAGTTATAAAGTCAGTAAGCTGCTTAGTTGATAACTTAGAAAGTTAGTCAGTGACTAAATTAGTTAGTTAATTAGTAATTAAAATTGTAAGTTAATTAATTAGTAATTAAAATTGTAAGTTAGCTAGTGACTAAATTAGTTAGTTAATTAGTAATTAAAATTGTAAGTTAGCTTGTGACTAAATTAGTTAGTTAATTAGAAATTAAGTTTGTATGTTAGTTATAAAGTCAGTAAGCTACTTAGTTAATAAATTAGAAAGTTAGCTAGTGACTAAATTAGTTAGTTAGTAATCAAGTTTATAAGTTTGTTAAAAAGTTAGTAAGCTACTTAGTTATTAAATTAAAAAGTTAGTCAGTGACTAAATTAGTTAGTTAATTAGTAATTAAAATTGTAAGTTAGTCAGTGACTATATTAGTTAGTTATTTAGTAATTCAGTTTTTGAGTTAGTTAGAAAGTTAGTTAGCAATTTAGTTGATAAATTAGAAAGTTAGTTAGTCACTGAATTAGTTAGTTAGTAATCAAGTTTATAAGTTTGTTAAAAAGTTAGTAAGCTACTTAGTTATTAAATTAAAAAATTAGTTCTTTAGTTAGTTACTAACTAACTATTGTCTGCGTTGAAGCTAAATTCGTCGAATTTTGACAAATCGTTGACTTTTTCAAAAGTTTTCTCCCTCTCTCTATTTTTCCCTTCTCTCTCTCTCTTTTATATATTCTCTCTCTCTCTCTCTCTCTCTTTCTATTTTTCTCATTCTCTCTCACCCCGCTTCTTTAGACGCCAATAAAAGTATCATCGGTAACCGCGAGTCCGGACCTCGTTGTAAATCAATCCAAGATGGCGGAGATATCGCGTATGCCGCGGGAAAGATAGAGAAGAAGAGAAGGAGAGAGAGAGCGAGAGAGAGAGAGAGAGCCGCTTTTGCTAATCGGTCTTTAGAGTTATACGCCTCCCCTTGTAAATAGTGACTTGGAGAAACGGATGTTTACATTCGACTGTAAATTATCCCCGACGAATATATATATATATAGTATACACACACAAGTGATGCGTATGAAAACTTGCGCCCAACGAATCGACGATAAATTATTAATTTAAACTTATTGCATTGGCGGCCCACGATCGGCAATGTTTTCATATATAAGGATCGGTAACGTAAGCGCCCACGGATAGGCGGATCATTCTTATATCAATTCAAAATGAAACAAAGACTGTCGTCGCCTTTACGGTATAAATATATATATATATATATATATATATATATATATATATATATATATATATATATATATATATATATATATATATATATATATATATATACGTTTATACGTATATTATCTCTTTTTACCATCGTTTTCGCTTATCGATTTCAAAATATATATGGGCAAAAATGCGGCTTCGTTATCGTGTGCTTCGTTTTTGGAAGAGGGAAAAAAATTGAGTCGATTTGGAGAAATAAAAGAATTTTTAATATCAGCGCTTGCGAGAGAGTCAGTGGCGCCCTCTGGCAACTAATTCTAACGCGGGCTTTTTCAAATCTTCAAATTTATTCAACTGTAATTTAACATAATGTTAATTATTATTATTATTATTATTATTATCAGAGGAACATTTTCAAGGATGGATTTTAATTTAAGTAAAACTCCTGAAATTATAAATATAATTTTTATAATTGTTATAATTATTAAAGTAAAACCCCCGCACTTATAATTATTATAATAGTTAAAGTTATTATAGTTATTATAATAATTAAAGTTATTATAATAATTATAATAACATTAATTATAATTATTATAATAATTAAAGTTATTATAATTATTGTAAGAACATTAATTATTATAATAATTATAATAATTAATGTTATTATAATAATTATAATAATTAAAGTTATTATAATAATTATAATAATTAAAGTTATTATAATTATTATAATAATTAATGTTATTATAATGACTATAATAACATTAATTATTATAATTATTATAATAATTAATATTATTTTAATTATTATAAAAATTAATGTTATTATAATTATTATAATTATAATAATCAAAGTAAGGCCCCCTCAATTATAATTATTATAATTATCAGAATAAACAACGTAATATCCTCCCACATATAATTATAATTATTATAATATACTTAAAGTAACCCACCCCCCCCCCAATTATAATTATAATTATTATAATTATAATAATCAAAGTAAAGTACAAAAAAAAGTAAAATTACAAAAGTAAAGTAGTAATTAATTATAAACTTAAAAAGAAAATAAATAAATTTAAGACAAAAATTAAAAAAAAATTGATTTTTTATAAAAAAACAATTTTTTTAAATTAAAAAACCAAAAGGTAAAAATCTTTTTACATTTTTTGAAAGTCGAAAAAAAACTTCTACTAAAAGTAGAAAATAGAAATGTGCAAAAAACCTCCAAAAGAAAAAGGGTCAAACCAACAATTTAATTTTTTTTTTTTTTGGTTCCAGGATGGTTCTCGATAGTGTCGAGTAACAATGGTACAGGAAGTGCCCGTGTCTATCGAAGAGTAGGCGCTCTTGTCAAGGCTGGAGTTCCGGCATTTTTGCTCACCAAACCATTACGAGCCTATACACTGACACATTCAAAAATGGGTAAGTAATAAAAAAAAAATTTTTTATTTTTTTTTTTTTTAAGGGAATACAAAAAATAATTATTCACTTAAATCAAAATGAATGAAATGTTTGAGGGGGGAGGGAGGGAGGGAATTCTGGGTGCAGCGAGTGGCCATGACTTGGATGTCAATGTATATCGGCTCTTTTGTCACCATGGCTCGTGGGCGAGGAACGTGTAACGCAATAGGCACACGCGGTGAAAGCCAAACAGTCGACTACTGTGCGAATTTTTCATCAATAGACTTAATTTTCAATTTCTTCTTTAGACGTGGAACACTGAATTTTAAACACGTAAATTTTGACTTTTTTTAACTTTATTTTGAAACTAGGAACTATTAACTCCCTACTAGGAACAAATAACCCACTACTAGGAACTATTAACACTCTACTAGGGACTATTAACTCTTTACTAGAAACTATTAACTCCCTACTAGGAAATATTACCTTTCAACTAGGGACTATTAACTCCCTACTAGGAAATATTACCTTTCAACTAGGGACTATTAACTCCCTACTAGGAAATATTACCTTTCAACTAGGGACTATTAACTCCCTACTAGGAACTATTAACACTCTACTAGAAACTATAACCTCCCTACTAGAAATTATTAACTCTCTACTAGGGACTATTAACTCCCTACTAAAAACTATTACCTCCCTACTAGGATTTATTAACAACCTACTAGGATTTATTAACAACCTACTAGAACTCATTAACTCTCTACTAGGGACTATTAGCTCCTTTCTAAGAACTATTACCTTTATACTAGGGACTATTAACTCCCTACTAGGAACAAATAACTCACTACTAGGAACTATTAACTCCCTACTAGGAATGATTACATCTCTACTAGGAACTATTAGCACCCTACTAGCACTCTCTACTAGGGACTATTAACTCCCTACTAGGAACTATTAATTCCCTCCTAGGAATATTTAATTCTGTACTAGGAACTAAAGGTTTTACTAGGAACTAATGTTTGTCAATAGGGGTCTTTGGAAAACTAAGAATTATTAACTTCGTACTAGGAGTAAAAGCTATTAGTAGACGGTTCCTACTAGGAGTTAAACCTATTAGTAAAACATTCTTACTCAAAGTAAAATGTATCAATAGCACCTTCTTAACCGAAGTTTTATTTTTAATTTTTTATGGCATTGTTGAGGGATATTCATCTCTAAATTATGACTCTTCTAAAAGCCAAATGCCTACTTGAAACTAGATATTTATTAGCAATAGTAGTACTAGTAGTTCTTAACCTGCGACAACAAGAAACTAGGTCCTAATTTTGACGTTTGGTTAGGACCTATTTATCTTCAAATTAAAATTAAAAAAAAAACAATTCAAGTAGAAAGTAGAGATTCACTAACTACTAGTAATTTTAAACCTAAGGCTTCTGGGAACTAGGTTCTAAATAAATTTTTTTTTTATTTCATTAGGTGATATTCATCTATTCACTACGACTGTTTTTTTAATATATGAAGTCTATGAGTAACTATAGATGTACTAGGTACTAGTATATAGATACTAGTACATAAACTATAGATTTACTAGGTACAAGTTTTCACTAGTAGTTCAAACAACGGTTTATGACATTGTTGGAGGATATTTATCTCCTGATTAGTACTCTTCTAAAAACCAGGGAACTAGAGAACTACTACTTTTTTTTCTACTAGGAACTAGAGATTCACTAGGTTCTAGTAGTTTTTAACTTAAGGCTTTTTGTAACTATTTTCTGACATCTATTTTTTGTATTTCTTAGAGTCTCCTTATGTATTATTGGAACCCTTCTAAAAACTACCTAGTTCCACTAGGAAATAGAGATTCACTAGTGAAAAGTAGTTTGTAATAGTGTTTTTCAATTGTTTTTAGAGCACTATTAAGGAATATTTAACTTTTCATTAGGACTTCTAGTAAACCAGAGGTTTACTAGAACTACTAGGATTTACTAGGTTCTAGTAGTTTTTAACTTGAGGCTCCTAGAAATTATGTCGTAAATGCTATTTTTTGGGTTTCTTAGGGCCTTCTTATGTATTCTTGGAACCCTTCTAAAAACTAGGTGTTCTACTAGGAACTAGAGATTCACTAGTGAAAAGTAGTTTTTAATAGTGTTTTTTAATTGTTTTTCAGTACTATTAGGAATATTCATCTTTTCATCAAAACTTTTAAGAAAACCAGGGACTTACTAAGAACTCAGGATTCACTAGGTTCTAGTAGTTTTTAACTTGAGGCTTGTGGAAACTAGGTCATAAATAAGATTTTACAGGGGATATTTATTTCCTTATGAGGACACTTCTAGAAACTACGTGGTCTACTAGTAATTATAAGTCCACCAGATACTAGTAGTTTACTAGGTACAAGCTTTTACTAGTTTTTTCAAACAACGTTTTGTGTTATTAATAGGGATGTTCATCATCCTAATTAGGACACTTCTAAAAGCCAGGGGACTACTAAGTACCAGAGTTTCACTAGTACTAGTAGTACTAGACTTACTAGTAGTTTTTTTGCCTCAACTAGAAACTAGGTCCAAACTTTGATTTTAGGATATTCTTAGTGTCTATTTAGGACTTAATTGTCAGTCATCCGAATACTATGTTTCTACTAGGAACTTCGGACTTTACTAGGAACTAGAAACTTTACTAGGAACTGGGGAATTTACTAGGAATTTCTCGTTTTTCACAACCGTAGGACTTTGATTTCAAACCCAGGCGATCATTATTACCCCCACTCCAGCATTTCCTCTATGTTTCTACTAGGAACTAGGAGATTTACTAGGAACTGGGTAATTTACTTGGAATTTCTCGTTTTTTACAACCGTTGGACTTTGATTTCAAACTAAGGCGATCATTATTACTAGAACTAATAGTACTAGGCTTACTAGTAGTTTTTTATTTGCCTTAACTAGAAACAAGGTCCGAACTCTTATTTCAGGATTTTCTTAGTGTCTATTTATCACCTTATTGGCAGTCGTTGGCACATTATATTTCTACTAGGAACTAGGGACTTTACTAGGAAGTTGGAACTTTACTAGTAACTGAGGAATTTACTAGGAATTTCACGTTTCTTACAACCGTTGCACATTGATTTTAAATCCAGGCGATCATTATTACTGGTACTAGTAGTACTAGACTTACTAGTAGTTTTTTTGCCTCAACTAGAAACTAGGTCCTAACTCTGATTTTAGGATTTTCTTAGTGTCTATTTAGGACATAATTAAGAATCGTCCAAAAACTATGTTTCTACTAGGAACTAGGGACTTTACTAGGAACTAGAGACTTTACTTGGAACCAGGGTCTTTACTAGGAACTTACTAGGAACTGGAGAATTTACTAGAAATTTCTCGATTTTTACATCCGTTGGACTTTGATTTCAAACACAGGCGATCATTATTACTAGTACTAGTAGTACTAGACTTACTAGTAGTTTTTTATTTACCTCAACTAGAAACTAGGTCCTTACTCTGATTTTAGGTTTTTCTTAGTGTCTATTTAGCACTTAATTAACAGTCGTCCGGAAACTATGTTTCTACTAGGAACTAGGGAGTTTACTAGGAAGTAGGAACTTTACTAGTAACTGAGGAATTTACTAGGAATTTCTCGTTTTTTACATCCGTTGTACTTTGATTTCAAACACAGGCGATCATTATTACTAGTACTAGTAGTACTAGACTTACTAGTAGTTTTTTATTTGCCTCAACTGAAAACTAGATCCTTACTCTGTTTTTAGGTTTTTCTTACAATTAGTGTCTATTTATCACTTAATTGGCAGTCGTCCAGAAACTATGTTTCTACTAGGAACTAGGGACTTTACTAAAAACTTACTAGTAACTGGGGAATTTACTAGGAATTTCTCGTTTTTCACAACCGTAGGACTTTGACTTCAAACCCAGCCGATTATTATTACCCCCACTCCAGCATTTCCACTTCAGTCAAACACGAAACTGCTTTTGATAGGTCAAGGAAATTACACTCTCCAAGGGGCATGACGTAGATCCTATCCTCTCTCTCTATATATATATAAACAAAAAGACCCGTATATCGAGAAAACGGGTTTTGTAATTTCCCTCCGTTTTTTTGTGATTTTTTTTTTTTTTTTTTTTTTTTTTGAACAGAAAGAAATGTTTTGTTTTTGTTTTTGTCACAGAAAACGGTAATCTGAGAGCTCATTACACGAAGACGACGGTCAGGGCCGGTGAAGTTCTACGCCTCACTGCCGTTTTTCAAGACACGCGACGGGCCCCCACAACATCGGGTATTTCCGGTGTTTCAACAGGCATTGCGGAAGGCAAGAGTTCAAGGTCATCGGAAAGAGATCAGTACGCCCAATGTTTGGATTCACATGGGCACGAGCTCTTTGCTCCACTCACAACGAGAGGGGAATTCTATGCCACCTGTCAAAGCGGAACACTCGACACTGGCAGTGACGCCGTTCTTTACAGGGTTCATCAACTCGCAAAAAGGGATCTTCCCCTTAGGGTGAGAGACGGCAAAAAATATTTTTCCGCTTATTAATTCTAAATTGTATTCAATTTCATTGAGTTTTTCGATTTTAATGGTTATTAAACGATTGAAATTTAATTTATTGCTTTTAATTTTAATTATTATTATTTTTTAAATGTGGCGCGATCTGACGAAAGGGACCTTAGAAGCAAATCACTTTAAGGTTATATTGATCTTACTTTTTTGTTGATTAAAAGTTTCTTTTTACTTCTTGCAAATTAAAATCAGTGTTTATTAAATATTTCAGCTGGAAAGGAAACTTAAACATTAATTATTCACATTCACAGTTAATCATTTTTTTTGTATTTTCATTTAAAAAATTGGAAACATAACCTATAATTTTTTGCTTCTAAGGTCCTTTTCTTTAGATCGCGTCACAAATTATTATCTAAATTAATATTATTATTTAAATTAATTAAATTATTCAAATTATTAAAATTTTATAAATTATTTGAACTATTTGAATTTTTTAAATTATTTAAATTATTTTAACTATTTAAATGTTTTAAATTATTTAAATTATTTAAACTATTTAAATTTTTTAAATTATTTAAATTATTTAAACTATTTAAATTTTTTAAATTATTTAAACTATTTAATTTTTTTAATTATTTAAATTACTTAAACTATTTAAATTATTTAAACTATTTTATTTTTTTAATTATTTAAATTACTTAAACTATTTAAATTTTTTAAATTATTTAAACTATTTAATTTTTTTAATTATTTAAATTACTTTAACTGTTTAAACTATTTAAACTATTCAAATTTATTAAATTATTTAAATTATTTATTTATTTATTGCTAAGATCTGCCCTTGACTATGTTCCCCTGATAATAATAATTAATAATGTTAAATTAGTTTAATGGAAACGAAAAAATAAATTTTATGATTTGAAAAAGCTCGCGTTTGAATTAGTTGCCAGAGGGCGCCACTGACTTTCTCGCAAGTGGTGATATTTTATGCATCAAATACAGACTTTCCACTCGAAAGTTGATTTTAAAAAAGTAACAAAAAGTGACTGTCAAACTAAGAAAAAAGGTAGTAAAAAAGTGTTTATCGAAAAGTTAAATTTAACGACAAAAAAAACACGATTCAAAACACTTTACAAAACAGATTAAAATTCCATTCGATATTTTTTATTTTGCTCACTTTTTTCCTGATTTTCATAAAAAATTTTACCTTCTTCTTTTCTTGATAATAAAATGAATCCCTGCGAAAAATTTTATAAATTATAAAAGAATTTAAATATTTAGAAAAATAATTTATTTCTCACGAAGAATTTAATTGAAAAAAATTTTAAATAATTGATTTTTGACTACTTTTTACGCAAATTCTAATTTAAATAATTGAATTTATAAGAAATTTTTATTATTCATAAAAGAATATAAATCTCTAAAAAAATAATTTATTTTTTGCTAAAAGTGTTATTTAAAAAAGTTTAAATAATTAATTCTTTTTTTTTAAATAATAATAAGAAATTTTTAATATTTATAAAAAAAATTAATATTTAGAAAAATAATTTATTTTGCAAAGAATTTTATTGAAAAAAATTTTAAATAATTGATTTTTTTTACTAATTTTTACGCAAATTCTAATTAAAATAATTAAATTCATAAGACATTTTTATTATTCATAGAAGAATTTAAATATTTAGAAAAATACTTTATTTTTTGCTAAAAATGTTATTTAAAAAATTTTAAATAATTGATTTTATGCAAAGAATGTTTTTTATTTAAAAAATTTTAAATAATTGATTTAATGCGAAGAATGTTTTAGTTAAAAAATTTTAAATAATTGATTTTATGCGAAGAATATTTTATTTAAAAAATTTTAGATAATTGACTTTTTAGAATAATTTTTGTGCAAATTCTAATTAAAATAATTAAATTCATAAGAAATTTTTAATATTCATAAAAAATTTTAATATTTAGAAAAATAATTTATTTTGCAAAGAATTTTATTAGAAAACTTTAAAATAATTGATTTTTTTGACTAATTTTTACGCAAATTCTAATTTTAATAATTGAATTCATAAGACATTTTTATTATTCATAGAAGAATTTAAATATTTAGAAAAATAATTTATTTTTTGCTAAAAGTGTTATTTAAAAAATTTTAAATAATTGATTTTATGCGAAGAATGTTATATTTAAAAAATTTTAAATAAAATTGACTTTTTTGACTAATTTTTGTGCAAATTCTAATTGAAATAATTAAATTCATAAGAAATTTTTAATATTCATAAAAATAATTGAAATCATACCAAGATTTTTACAAACAAATTTTCTAAATATTTGAATTCTATTTAAAAATTTATTAAAAATCATTGAATTGCGAAAAATTTGTAAAAATAATTAAATTTTTCAAAGAATTCTATTAATTTTTTTGACAATAATCGAATGTCTAAGTGGTAATTTTAATAAATTTTTTTTTAAATAATTGATTTTTTGAAAAGTGTTTTATAATTTATGGGAATAATTCAATTCTTGAGAACAATTTTATTAGAATTTTTTTCAATAATTGAATTTTTAAGAAAAAATGTAATACTTTCAAAAATAATTGAATTTTTCTTTTGACTATTGTTATACTTATGAAAATAATTAAATTTTGATAAAAATAATTGAATTTTGCAAAGAATTTTATTAAACTGCACTCAAAATAATTCAATTTTTCTGATTCATTTTTTTATTTATCTTCAATAATTGAATTCTTTCGAAGAAATATTTATGTAAATCATTGAATTCCTGGGAAAAATTATTTTAAAACTCGAAGGAATAAATAAATTATTTCAAATTATTTAAAAAAACAAAATTTCATTAAAATTGTATTTTATTTTTTAACAAAATAATAAATAAAAATGAATTCCTTAAAAAAATTGAAATATTTTTGATAATAATTGAATTCTTTTAAAGAAATATAAAAAAATATATTTTTTCGTGGAATTAAAATTGAATTTTTAAGAATAATTACATTTTTTTGTCAATTATTCCTGTAAAGTTGTATTAAAAATAATTGAAATTCTGCAATTAATTTTATTATTTATGAAATCAAGTAAACAATTGCTAAGAATATTGTTAAAATTTTCCAAACTTATTGAATTTCTGAGAAGAATTTTATTATTTGTGAAAGTAATCAAATGGTTGCGAAAATTTTTATAAAAATATTTGAAAATAGTTGAATTTCTGTGAAAACAATATTTTTTTCTTAATAATTGAATTTTTCAAAAGAATTTTTCAAAAGAATTTTACAAACATTTTTTTGAAATAATTAATAAGTTTTTCGAAAAATAATAAATATTACAAAAATGCTATTTTAAATAATTGAATTCTTCAAACGGAGTTTTATAAACATTGTTTTAAATAATAAATATTTTTTTTCGGAAAATAATGAATATGACGAAAATGTTATTTTAAATAATTGAATTCCTTTGGAAATTTGTCTTTGTAAAAATCATTTAATTTTTCAATAAATAAATTTAAAATAGTATAAAAAATAATTAAAATTCTTCAATGAGTTTTATTATTTAAGAAAATGAACAAAAATTGAATTCTTGCTTGGAATTTTATCATAAATGTTGACAAATAATTGAATTTAAATGAAAAATGTTATAGTTATTGAAAGTAATTGAATTATTTTGTGAAGAATGGTAGAAAAATTGTGTTAAATAATAATTATTTTTTCTTACTTTTCTTTTAAAATGCTATTCTAAATAAATTGAATTCCTTTGTAAATTTTATTATTTACGGCAATAATATTGAATGTTGCTTGAATTTTATCAATTTTGTAAAAATAATTATAACAGTAGTTAAATGAGTAATTATAATATTAATTAAAATAGTAATTATAATATTAATTATAATATTAATTATAATAGTAATTAAAATAGAAATTATAATAGTAATTAAAATAGAAATTATAATTTTAATTATAATAGTAATTATAATATTAATTATAATAGTAATTATAATATTAATTATAATAGTATTTAAAATAGTAATTATAATTTTAATTATAATAGTAATTATAATATTAATTATAATAGTAATTAAAATAGTAATTATTATTTTAATTATAATATTAATTATAATATTAATTATAATAGTAATTATACTTGTAATTATAATAGTAATTATACTTGTAATTATAATAGTAATTATACTTGTAATTATAATAGTAATTATACTTGTAATTATAATAGTAATTATAATAATAATAATTATAATTACTATTATAATATTAATTATAATAGTAATTATAATGTTAATTATAATATTAATTGTAATAGTAATTATAATATTAATTATAATATTAATAATGCTAGTATTAGTAAAAAATAATAATTCTCGGAAAACGTAGTCAAGGTCCACCTTTTTGAAAAAAATTTAAAAGAATTTAAAAATAACTTTTCAAGGAACTAAAAAAGAGTAAAAATATTGACTCATGAAGTTTCTCTAGAGGAACCGAAAAAGCGCGCACCAATGAGACGACAGTTGCGCGCGCAGCTAGCGTCTGATTGGAGGGCTAATGTGCGCCGTGTCTATAGTCAACCAGGGAAGACGCGATACGACAATTATATGATCGGGAAATAATTTCTACTTTCAGGTTCGTCTGGTGGCAGGTCCACTTCCGATACCTCTTCCTAGGGACTACAGCGGTCTGATGCAGCTGGAATCTGCGAATAGAGGACCAATAGTTCTCGGCTGTGCCGTACCCCTGGTACCGGAGAGACCCCTTCCCCACAGTGCGATTCCGGAGCTTTTGGAATTGGTCGTCACTGGACCGACGGCGCCAAGAGTGAAAAGAGCTCGTCTGGGATGTCCCTCTGAATCGCGTCTGCTGTCTTCGCCCAAAATGCAAAGACTACTCTCTGCGTGCAGGTAATTTTATTTTTCATTGCTTTTCCCTAAAACAAGAACTTGTTTAAGACTGATTTCAAAATAGTGTGAAATAAAGTTTTAAACTATTTTAAAGCAAATTTAAAACTAGTATAGAATTAGTTTCAGGCTAGTTTACAGTTAGTTTTCAATTAGTTTAAGACTACAGTATAACTAGATTAAAATTTGATTGAGACTAGTGAAAAACTAGTTTGAAATTAACTTAAGACTAATTTAAAATTGATTTAAATCTACTTAAAAACTAATTTAAGACTAGTTAGAAACTAGTCTTAAGATTAAAATTTGATTGAGACTAGTGAAAAACTAGTTTGAAATCAATTTAAGACTAATTTAAAATTTGTTTGAACCTACTTAAAAACTAATTTAAGACTAGTTGAAAAACTAGTTTGAGACAAGTTTGAAATCAATTTAAGACTAATTTAAATTTTGTTTGAGTCTAGTTAAGAACTAGTTTGAGAATAGTTTAAAATTAGTTTAAGTCTAATACAGGGCTGCCAGTGACTCACTTTTCTCACTTTTACTCACTTTTTTTCAGGTCACTCACTATTACTCACTTTTTAAAAAAAAACTCACTTTTCTCACTATTTTTTGTAAAATACCTTATTTCTCAATTTAAAAAAAATAAATTTTATTTAAGGGCAAGTCCAAGTTGAAAAATGTAAACAAACAAAACAGTAAACAAACCAAACACTAAAATCGCAATTGTTTGGGAGCATTTATTACCATAAAAATTAACATTTTTACTCTTTCTATACAAAAATAGTTAATTAGGGTGTTAAAGTTTTCAATAAAACCACATTTTTTGACTATGAGTAGAGAAAGGTAGATTATGCGACTGCATAATTTTTTAAAATCGAGTAGAAACATTATAATATTATGTTAATTCATGTTTTAAACCTTTAACAACATGTTCCTAGAGCGCACAATTTTTACTGATTGCATAATTTTACTCTTTTTGCATAATGATTGCATAATAGGCTCAAAAATTCCAAAATAGTGTTTTTTTAACTAAGCAATGTAAAAAAAAATTTCAGTTTCTTTATTTTTTAAATAAAATAATAAATAGGTAAGTTTTTAAACCACGTTATTAAATTTTAGTTTAAAAATTTAAGATTTATTATAAATTCTAAAAGAGATGTACTTACATCTCTTAAAATAAAATAAGAGTAACAAATGTTACTAAAAATTTAGATAATATTTTTATAAGTTACTTTTAGCTTTTATTGTTGGTTGTGATTATTATACGATTCAATCATAGAATATCAGAAAAATATGAAATATAAAATTTTCAGGAACGTTTCACGCTACATTTTCGCTTATAATAGAGTTGTCGAAAATGTAATTTAAATTATCAGGAATCAGGAAAGTTTGAAGCTAAATTTTTGGTAAAATTTGACTATAAACATTTATTGAAGTGCGAGAAAAATAAACATGACTGGGTGCTGTCCAGACAGGAATGGTTCCTGTCCAAAAAAAAAACAATTGAGTTTGGCAGCTGTCAGTGCTGTTTGGACATGAACGATTAATGTCCAGACATTACTGATTCCTTTATAGACAAAAATAGTTCCTGTCCAGAAAGCAAAGAGTACTGTCTAATTACAAAAATTTTTTTGACAGGAACAGTGGTTCCTGTCTAGACAGTACCCAGTCATGTTTATTTTTCTCAGTGTGGGACATTTAAGGGGACTTTCTGGTTTGGAATAGACAAAAAATACACTTTTTTAAACTTTTATTGTGAAAAAAGTATTACAGTTTTTCCCAAAATTCTTTTTGGACATTGTTACACATTACGTGGAAAGAATATTAAAAACTTTTTGAAGTAAATTTAGTTACGTATGGCAGATGTAGGTGGCGTCTTCCAAAAGGTACCTTTTTCGGGGAGTAATTTTCCGAATGACCAGTACCTCATAAATTAAAAATTCAAACTGGATTCTATTCATAAGTATTTGTTCTAGGTAAAAAACCTAAAAAACGATTTTTAAATGTATTTTTTAATATTTTATAAACATTTTACTTAAAAAATCGCAAAACCGCTACGTTTTATGGTCAATTTACCCCCGCATAAAAAAGGGGGTTTGACTGTGAAATCGGTTTGGTAGATTTCGAGAAAAGTTACTCCCCGTTTAAAGTTTTCATGTAATGTGTACCTCTACTACAGTCCGTTAAGAAACGGACATAAAAATTGCTATAACTTTTTTCTTTCGCATATTTTTTCATAATTGTTTTGGGAAAGTAATTTTATGATACTAAGGAACATTTTAAAGCAAAAAAAGAAAAATCGATTTTTTTAAAATCCTAAACCAGAAAGTCCCCTTAAATCTTTGCACAATTTTCACTAAAGTTTGCAAGTAAATTTTTCAAAGTTTGCAAGTATGTAAATCTTTTATAAATTTTTAGGAAAGTTTTGGTGCTGTGTAGAAATACTCATAGTCAAATATGGTTTCATTGCAGACTTTGACACTCAATTTTGCGATTTTTGTTAAGAAAGTTTAAAAAAAATAAAAATTAATGGTAAAAGTATTAAATATCTGTACCTATTATTTATTAAATTGAGAAGAAAATTGATATTACAGATTAATTATTAATTTAAATCTTCAAAAATATGCCAAAATTAACCTCACTTTTACTCACTATTTTATTTGTAAATTCACTATTTACTCACTTTTTTCAATCAAAAACTCACTTTTTCACTATTTTTAACCTCTAAGTACACTGGCAGCCCTGCTAATATAAACTTTGTTTGCGACTAGTTTAAAACTAGTTTGAAACTAATTTGAAGTTAGTTTAAGACTAAATTATAATAAACTTTAACTTAGTCTTAAACTTCCTTTAGGCAAAGCGAAAATAATCTTTCTAAAAATATAATATAATCTAAGTTGTCAAAAAAATACAGTGAGTTTATGGCGAGTTTATTTCTAGTTTGTATCTTCTTTTTCAATTGTTTAATGTTGGTTTTAAACTAATTTAAACCTGGTTTATTACTAAACTTGTTTGAGTCTAGTTTACAACTAGTTTATTACTAGTTTAAACGTAGTTTAATATTCTTTCAAAACTAGTTTAAACGTAGTTTAATATTCTTTCAAAACTAGTTTAAACGTAGTTTAATATTCTTTCAAAACTAGTTTAAACGTAGTTTAATATTCTTTCAAAACTAGTTTAAACGTAGTTTAATATTCTTTCAAAACTAGTTTAAACGTAGTTTAATATTCTTTCAAAACTAGTATAAAACTAGCCTAATACTACTAGTAAACTAGTTATAAACTCGTATTACGTTAGGATAAGAGTATTGTTAAACTAGGTTCAAACTACTTTAATACTAGTTTAAAACTAGTTCAATAAAAATTAATACTACTTTAATTGTTAAAGTTGAATTAAACTAGTCTAAAACAAGGATTAAACTAGTGTAAAAGTGTGTTTAAGCTTGGATTTAACTTTGAAACTATTTTAATACTAAGGTTGTTTGAATCTAGTTTAGTACTAGCTCTTATTTACTTCTATACTAGTTTAAACCCAGTTTAACGCTAGTTCAGGTATACCCTAGTTTAAAACAAGTTTCATAGAACTTAAAACTAGTTCAATACTACTTGAAACCTAATTCAATACTAGTTGAAACCTAATTCAATACTAGTTGAAACCTAGTTCAATACCACTTGAAACCTAGTTTAATACTAGTTTAAACCTAGTTCAATGCTTTTTTAAGACTAGTTTAATTCTAGTTCAAATCTGGTTTAGGCCCTAGTTTAATACTAGTTTAATACTACTTTAGAAATTGTTTGAAACTAGTTCAATAGTACTCGTAAACTTGTTATGAACTAGTTTAAAATAGTTCATAACTAATCTAGTTCAACTAGTGTTAAACTAAGTATAATAAAAGTAATATTAGATAAATAATTGTTTAATACTAGTTTAGTGCTATTTTAAAACTAGTTTAATCCTAGTTCAATACCATTTTAAACTAAGTTCTATTTTAATTAAAAATTAGTCAAATCCTACTTTAAACTTGATTTCGGCCTTGTTTATTACTAGTTTAAATATAGTTTAGAACCCATTCTATACTAGTTTATAACTAGTCTAATACTGCTTGTAAATTAGTTATAAACTACAAAATAATTTATATTTAAACTTGTTTTAAACTAATGTTAAACTAGTATTAAATTAGGTTTAAAGAAGTATTTAATTAGGTTTAAACTAGGTTTAATCTAGGTTTAATCTAGGTTTAAACTAGTTTTATACTAGGTTTAAACTAGTTTTATACTAGGTTTAAACTAGTGTTAAACTAGTGTATAAGTAAATTTAAAAAGTTTCTAAAATGGGTATAAAATAAGTTTAAACTAGGGTTAAAGTAGGTTTAAACTACTTTAATGATACTTTAAACCCATGTTAAACCTAGTTTCAAACTAGTTTACACCTAGTTTAATACTAGTTTATAGCTAGTTTCATACTAGTTTACACCTAGTTTAATACTAGTTTAAACGTACTTTCATACTAGTTTACACCTAGTTTAATACTAGTTTAAACCTAATTTTTAATAACTATACTACTAATTTTCTTGTAGGCTAGATTAGTACTAAATTAGTACTAAAGTTGATTCAAACTAATTTAATACTAGTTTTAAAATAGTTTATTTTTTTGGTAAAACTGGTTTAAGTCTAATCTAATACTAGCTTCACTTGAAGCTCGTTTAAACCTAGTGTAATATTAGTTTATCACTAAGCTTGTTAAAAACAACTTGAATTCTAGTCTAAAACTAGTTTGTTTAACATTGTTTTAAGCCCATATGTTTCTTATTTTATTACTTAGTTTGAATACTGTTTAAAACTAGTTTCAATCTAGTTCAAAAGTTGTTCTATGCTTTGCTTCCTTAAGGTTAATTTTGGACTTATGTAATGCTAGTTTAAGGCTAGTTTAATACTAGCGTTAAACTAGTGTTAAACTAAATTCAAACTAGTGTTAAAGTAGGTACTAACTAGTGTTCAATTAGTTTTAAACCAGCATCAAACAAGTTGGCTAACTAGTTTCAAAAAGTGTTAACGTAGTTTCATACAAGTTAAAATTAGTATTACATTATTTCAAAATAGCGTTAAACTAGGTTCAAACTAGTGTTAAACTAGGTTCAATGTGGGTAAAAGCTAGTGTTAAACTAGTGTTAAACTTAGCTTCACAGTAGTATCAAACTAATGTTAAACTAGCTTCAAACTAGTATAAATTAGTGTTAAATTAATTTAAAGTAGCGTTAAACTAGGTTCAAAGTGGGTATAGCTAGTGTGAAACTAGGTTTAAACTGGTTATTAAACTAGGTTAAAACTAGTATTAAAATAATACTTAACTTTAATTGTAGTTAAAAAAAATGCTATTAATCTATTTGTAAACTGGTATTGAAGTAAGTTTAAACTAGAAATAAACTAGTAGTAAAGTAGCCTTAAACTATTTACGTATTAAACTAGCTTTAAAATAATATTAAACTAGGATTAAACTTGAACTTACCTTGTACTTAACTACCTTGAAACTATCTTCATATTAAAATAGCTTTTAATTTATATTGAACTTGTTTTCAACTAGAAATAAACTATTACTAAACTAGATTGAAAAAAACATTTTTAGGAAACTAGTTCAAATCTAGTATTAAACTATGTTTTAAGTAGAATGAAAGTAGTGCTAAACTAGATTGGAACTTGTATTCAACTTGTTTTTAAATGGTATTAAATTTGTTTTAAACTTGTTTCAAACTAGTTTTACACTAGGTTCAAAGTAGGGTTAAACTAGGTTCAAACTAGTGTGAAACAAGGTTCAAAATGGGTAATTGCTAGTGTCAAACTAGTTTCAAATAGTGTTAACGTAGTTTCATACTAGTGTTAAAGTAGTGTTAAAGTAGATTTAAACTAGAGTTAAACTAGGTTCAAACTAGTGTTGAACTAGGTTCAATGTTGGTAATAGTTAGTGTTAAACTAATGTTTAATTAAATTCAAACTAGTGTTAAAGTAGATACAAGCTAGTGTCAAGCTTTTTTCACACTAGTATCAGACTAGTGTTAAACTAGTCTTAAACTAGTTTTAAACTAGGATTAAACTAGTTTTTAACGAGGATTAAACTAGTTTTAAACTAGATTTAAACTTGAGTTAAACTATGTTCAAACTAGTGTTAAACTAGTTTTAAACTAGGATTAAACTAGGATTAAACTAGTTTTAAACTAGTATTGAACTAGGTTTAAACTGGGTTCAAGCTAGTTTAAACCTAGTTCAATAACTAATTCAAATCCAGTTTGAGTCCCAAAAAATGTTCTCTCTCTACCATTTCATTTAAAAAAAAAACTCTCTTAAAAAATTATTCTCTTTCCAGAAGAGCACTCGATCAACGAGCAACCGAGCCAAGAGTCGCCACACCTCAAGCCTCATGCGGCCAACAACTCAAGGAACTCCATCTCAAGGAAATAAAATCAAAACCCGAAACAAAACCCCTATTACAAAGTCTCCGCGAAAGTTTAGAGCACATTAAAAAATCAACAATTCGCGATCGCAATCGTCCCACAAATCACACCGGTTTCCTCGAGAAAATCACAAGAATCACTAACAGCGGTAAAAATCGTAATCCAGCGAAAAAATCCGCCTCCTTTACATTCGCCGTACGTCCCGAAATTGCCATGCGATGTCCCGAGAGATACGCCAGTCTCGAATCGGAAGCAAATTCCCTTTTACCAATCACTAACAATGGTTCATCATCTGCATCATCATCAGCAGCAAAGAATCATCATCATAATCATAATCATAATCATCATAATCATCATCATCAGGTGCAAAGGTCAGTGTCCACCAGCGTCCTTGAGGTGCATGCCTCATGCCTCCAATCGTCCGATCTGGATCCGCCTTATTCCAAGGTCAGAGATAGTCTCACCCCACAGCCACGAACACCACAATCAACAACTGCAATTGCAACTACAACAACTGCAACTACAACAACTACAGCAACAACAACAACAACAAAACCAGAGGCGATCTATGCCGAGATCTGTGAGGATTCACGCTACTTGAAAAACCCCAAGGAAAAGGATCGTGGTTACGCTTCACATTCCGAAATATCTGACCTCTCCGGTAGCCTTGACGATGAGGAAGGAATTTACAATACTGTGTGTTAAAACTTAAAAAGAAAAAAAAGAAGTCTCAAAAAAAAAAAAATTGGCATAATTTTTATTAGATTTACTGAAAGATTTTCTCAGAGAGACTGAATTCCAGAAGGTGTGTGTGTGTGTGTTACCTTTCTGCGCCGCGCACCTGTTTATATAAGGTTTCCCCTTTCGAGGGTGGAGGGGAGTGCTTCTTGGTATGCAGGAAGGGCACCGGACGTCCTTTGGGGTGTGTTCCATGGGGTCAAGGTTAGACCTCGGTTACGAAGTGCAAAAGGGATTCTTGAATATAAACTTGATTTGAATGTATTTTGTTCCAGTGAAAAGGAGGAAGGGAGAGGAGGGGGAAGGAAAAGGGGTGTATGTGTGTGTGTGTGTGTGGTGGATTAATCATTGAATTCGTCACGATCCAAAGGATTTCTGAGGGCTTTTTGATCCGCTACTTGCGTGTCAGTTGCGGAGAGTTGGTTTGCGTGATGTTTACGGTTGACTCTAAGCGTGTGATTACTCTCTTGGGATCAAATCATTCTTGGAAAATATATACACACACGTATATATATATATACGTAGAAAAAAAATATATATATATATTTATATATACACGGAGAAAAATATATACATATATGTATATATATATATATATTGTTTTTCTATATATATATATATATATATATATATATATATATATATATATATACATAGAAAAATAATATATATACACTAGGGGCTTCGTGGTTACACATACCAGAGGCTCCCCGTGTGTACAGATACTCTACTAGGGAGAGAGCATCTTTCACGGAAAGAAAAATACCATCGCGAGAGTTTCTTTTGCAGATCGAGGAAAGGGAGAAAAAGGCAAAAATGTACATAATTGTTACTATAAATTCGTCTCGTGTAAGAATAATAAAAAAAAATTTACATAATCTCAGTTTTTATTCAAAGACAAGTCTTCTTCCTAGTTCCTTTTCCTTTAAACAAAAAAAAAAAAATATTTAATTCATTGAATTTTCAATTTGGAATTTTTGGCACAAAAAGAAGTAATGAAAAAATTTTTTACGGACGAATAAAACTTTACTAAATAATAACTTAAAATTGAAGAAAAAAAATTTAATTAAAGTTAGTTAAACTAAATTAATTTTTTTCTAAGTCTAAAATTAGACTTCGATGGCTCAATGAAACTTTTAAACTAGCCATTTAAAGTAGTTTTAAACTAGGTTTTCAAGTACATAAAACTGAGTGTACGCTGATGTTAACTAACTAACTAGTAGTAAACGAGTCTTAAACTAGGTTCAAACTAGTCTTAAAGTAGGTTCAAAGTAGTTTCAAACTTGTTTTGAATTAGTTTGAAACTATGTTAAAACTAGGTTGAAACTATGTTAAAACTAGGTTGAAACTAGTTTTGAAATAGGATGGAACTAGTTTTAAACTAGGTTGAAACCAGTTTAAAATAGGTTGGAACTAGTTTAAAATAGGTTGGAACTAGTTTTAAACTAGGTTGGAACTAGTTTTGAACTAAGTTGAAACTACTTTTAAACTAATTTGGAACTAGTTTTGAACTAAGTTGAAACTAGTTATGAAATAAATAGGTTGGAACTAGTTTTTACTAGGTTGGAACTAGTTTTGAACTAGATTGAAGCTAGTTTAAAAATAGGTTGGCACTAGTTTTAAACTAGGTTGGAACTAGTTTTGAACTAAGTTGAAAATACTTTTAAACTAGGTTGGAACTAGTTTTGAACTAAGTTGAAACTACTTTTAAACTAGCTTGGAACTAGTTTAAAATAGGTTGAAACTAGTTTTGAACTAAGTTGAAAATACTTTTAAACTAGGTTGGAACTAGTTTAAAATAGGTTGGAACTAGTTTTGAACTAAGTTGAAAATACTTTTAAACTAGGTTGGAACTAGTTTTAAACTAGGTTAGAACTAGTTTTAAACTAGGTTGGAACTAGTTTTGAACTAGGTTGGAACTAGTTTTGAACTAAGTTGAAACTACTTTTAAACTAATTTGGAACTAGTTTTGAACTAAGTTGAAACTAGTTATGAAATAAATAGGTTGGAACTAGTTTTTACTAGGTTGGAACTAGTTTTGAACTAGATTGAAACAAGTTTAAAACAAGTTGGCACTAGTTTTAAACTAGGTTGAAACTAGTTTTAAACTAAGTTGAAACTACTTTTAAACTAGGTTGGAACTAGTTTTGAAATAGGTTAAAAATACTTTTTTACTAGGTTCGAACTAGTTTAAAATAGGTTGAAACTAGTTTTGAACTAAGTTGAAAATACTTTTAAACTAGGTTGGAACTAGTTTAAAATAGATTGGAAATAGTTTTTACTAGGTTGGAACTAGTTTTGAACTAAGTTGAAAATACTTTTAAACTAGGTTGGAACTAGTTTTAAACTAGGTTGGAACTAGTTTTAAACTAGGTTGGAACTAGTTTTGAACTAGGTTGGAACTAGTTTTGAACTAAGTTGAAACTACTTTTAAACTAGGTTGGAACTAGTTTTGAACTAAGTTGAAACTAGTTATGAAATAAATAGGTTGGAACTAGTTTTTACTAGGTTGGAACTAGTTTTGAACTAGATTGAAACAAGTTTAAAACAAGTTGGCACTAGTTTTAAACTAGGTTGGAACTTGTTTTAAACTAAGTTGAAACTACTTTTAAACTAGGTTGGAACTAGTTTTGAAATAGGTTAAAAATACTTTTTTACTAGGTTCGAACTAGTTTAAAATAGGTTGAAACTAGTTTTGAACTAAGTTGAAAATACTTTTAAACTAGGTTGGAACTAGTTTTTACTAGGTTGGAACTAGTTTTAAAATAGGTTGGAACTAGTTTTGAGTTAAGTTGAAACTACTTTTTAAACTAGGTTGGAACTGGTTTTGAAATAGGTTGAAAATACTTTTAAACTAGGTTCGAACTAGTTTAAAATAGGTTAAAACTATTTTTGAACTAAGTTGAAAATACTTTTAAACTAGGTTGGAACTAGTTTTTACTAGGTTGGAACTAGTTTTAAACTAGATTGTAACTAGTTTAAAATAGGTTGGCACTAGTTTTTAACTAGGTTGGAACTAGTTTTGATCTAACTTGAAACTACACTTAAACTTGGATCAAAATAGTTTTAAACTAGGTTGAAACTACAATTAAACTTGGTTCAAACTAGTTTTCAACCAGGTTCAAACTAGTTTTCTACCAGGTTCAAACTATTTTTAAACAAGGTTCACTCTATTTATAAACGAGTCTTAAACTAACTTTAAAATCATTTAAAACTTTGTTTGAACTATTTTTAAACTTGTCTTAAACTATTATAAAAATAATTTTTGGAATATTTAACGGCAAACTTGAAATTAGTTTTTTGTTCGTTTAATTTGATGTGGAAGTTTAAGTATGTATGTTTTAGTATGTGTCAGTTTAAACATAGTTCAAACTAGTCTTAAACAAGCTTTGGCCGAGTTTTTAATTAACGTTAAACTATCATTGAACTAGTGTTCAACTAGTCTTCAACTGGCAACGGACTAATTTTAAACTAGTTTTAAACTAGTTTTAAAGTAGGATCAAACTAGATTGAAACTACTTTTAGACAAATTTGATAATAGTTTTGAACTAGCTTTCAAATTATATTAACCTTAAACTAATGTTAACTAAGTAACTGGTAATAAACTAGTCTTAAATAAGGTTCAAACTAGTTTTAAACTAGGTTCCATCTAGGTTCAAACTAGTTTTAAATTAGATTCAAGCTATGTTCAAACTATTTTTAAACTAGGTTCAAGCTAGGTTCAAACTAGTTTTAAACTAGCCTTAAAGCAGCTGTATATTAGTTCTAAACTTGAATTAAAGTTTTCCTAAACTTTAATTTTACTATAATTTACTTTAATTTAACTAGTCTTAAAGACTAGTTTTTAATAAGTCTTAAAAAAGTTTTAAAAAAGTTTTAAACTAGTCATTAAATAGTTTTGAACCAGTTCTAAAATAGCTTTGAACTAGCTTACAAACTTTTTCAAACTAGGTTTACTCTATTCTTAAACAAGTCTTAAACTAACTTTAAATAAATTTAAAATTGTTTGAAATCAGGTTTAAACCATAATTAAAAAAATTTTTGGAATATTTAACGGTAAACATGAAATTAGTATACAGTTTGTTTAATTTAATGTAAAATTTAGTATTAGACAGTTTAGAAATAGTTCCAACAAGTTTCAAGCTAGTTTATAACTAGTCTTAAACTAGTCTTAAACTAGCTTTGAACTAGTTTTTAACTCACGTCAAACTATCATTGGACTAGTTTTAAACTAGTCTCAAACCAGCATTGAACTAATTTTAAACTAGTCTCAAACTAGTTTTAAGGTAGGTTCAAACTAGATTGAAACTACGTTCAGAAAAATTTAATGCTAATCTGAAACTAGCTTTAAATTTATTTCAAACTTTTTTTAAACCACTTATAATGTGGTCTTATACTTGGTTGAAACTAGTTTTGAACTAGTCTCAAACTACCGCTAAAATTTTTTTAATCTTTGTTCAAACCAGTTTTTAACGAGTCTTCTGCTAAACTCGTTTTAACCTAGTTTTAAACTAGTCTTCAAGAAGCCTAGTATTAAAATTGTTTTAATCTGGTCTTATAACAATGTTAAACTAGTTCTAAACTAGTATTAATATAGTGTAGGTTTAAGACTAGATTTAAAACTATATTGAAAAATGTTAATAATAGATTTCTTAAATGAGAATTAAAACTAGTTTAATACGAGATTGAACCTATTTTAAACCTATTTTAAACCTGGTTTGATACTAGATTGAATCTAGTTTGATACTAGATTGAACCTAGTTTGATACTAGATTGAAACTAGTTTAAAGCTAAGTAGGAAAGATTGTTAAAGATAATTTAAACATAAATAGAACTGGTTTAAAGATTGTTAAAAGTTTTATTAAGTGCTAGATTAAAACCAGTTTAGGGCTAGTTTCAGAATAGTCAAGATATTTTAGCTGCCTTAGCTCTGATGTCGACATTAATCGTGACTTTGATAGTCAAAGCGTAACTAACAGTTAAAGTAAAAATCTGAATAAAATGGAAATTTTATAAAAAGCATACAGTTTGTTTAAGGCTAGGTAATTAAATGCATTTAATATTGAAAATAAATATTAAAATTAAAATAAATGTTGAAAAAATATTAAAATTATTTAATTAATAAAATAAATATTAAAAATAAATTAACTAATAGAATAAATAAATTTAATAAAAATAAATACTGTGAAATAAATAACAATCGTGTTTTGTAATATGAATAAATCTTCAGACATCGAGGAAGGGGAAGGAAGGACTAAAAACCAAGAAAGAATAAAAAAAGAAGAAGAAAATTGAAGAGAATGAAAAAAGAAGGTGAGGATGACCGTCATCAAAAGACTAGACTTTAATCCAGCTCAATTCCCTCGACTACAACGAATCTCAATTCTCCATAATCTTCTCCACATCAACAGAATGCAAAAATAAATCTCTCAACGCGTTTGATTTTTTTTTCCATTTTCAACGTCTTCCGGGTATCTGCTCGTTAACATTTTTAAATTAATTTTCAAATTTCAACACGCTGAGAAAAAGATAATAAGACAAAGACGTGCGACGACGAAAAAGAAGAATTTTTCAGAGAGAAAAAACAAAGAAACGAAAAAAATTAATTGAATATTTGTGTACATATGAAGGCAAGAAAAAAAAATGAAAATTAGAATGATGGTAGAAAAAGGGAGTTAATTTAAATTTGCATTTTGTTACTAGGCAGTGAAGGGATGTAATAACTGCTGCGAAGGTGAGACTGAAATTATTGTTCTCGAAATTTTAATTACATAGCTTTTCGATGTATGTTAAATTGAGACAAAAAACGAATCAAAACGTTGCTTCGGAACACTTTTGATTTGTTTCTTGTCTCAATTTTATTGTCGAAATACTGGTTTTTGGCAAAATATTTATATTAGTCAATACTTTTGCTACTTTAAATAAAGTACTAACTTTTTGGTTCAAGATTAAAATTAGTAGGAATGTTTTTAAGCAGTAGCATCTTAATAATTTTTGTTACTTTCTTTGTAAGTTCTAGCATATTCTTAATAATTATTCCTATCTTGTTTTCAAGCAGTAATAATAATTTTAATAATTTAAAATAATTAATAATTTTTGTTACTCTCTTTTTAGGTAGTAGCATCTTCTTAATAAACATTCTTACCATGTTTCCATGTAACAGCTTTTTAATAATTTTTATGAACTTGTTTAACAGCAGAAGCTTTTTAATAATTTCTGTCACTTTTTTCAAGAACACCAGCAGAAGCTTTTTAAGCAAAAGCTTCTTTATCATGTTTGAAATCTTGTTTTGATGCATCAACTTCTTAATAATTTTCATCATGTTGCTTTTAAGGAACAGCTTCTTAATGAATTTTGTCATCTTGTCTTTAAGCAACAGTTTCTGAATATTTTCTGTCACTTTCTTTTTAAGTAGTAATAGCTTCTTAATAATGTTCCTACCGTATTCATAAATATCCGCTTCTAAATATTTCTTTGTCATCTTGTTTTTAAGCAGCAGCTTCCTAATAATTTTTGTCATCTTGTTTTTAAGCAGCAGCTTCCTAATAATTTTTGTCATCTTGTTTTTAAGCATCAGCTTCCAAATTTTTTTATTTTGCTCTTAAAAATTAGCAGCATTTTGATGAAATCTTTGTCACATTGTTTATAAGTAGTAGCAACAGTTTCTTAATAATTATTTTCACCCCATTTGTAAGAAGATGCTTTATAATAATCATTTATTATACCTTAGTCTTAAGGATCTTCTTTATCAACATTAATACCTTGTTTTAAAGGATCATCTTCTTAATTATTTTTACCATTTTGTTTTTAAGGAACAGCTTCATAAAATCTTGTCACCTTGTTTTAAAGCATCAGTTTTTCAATATTTTTTGTCACTCTCTTTGTAAGTAGTAACAGCTTCTAAATAATCTTTCTTACCTTCTTTTTAAGCACCAGTTTCTTAAAAACTATTTTCATATTCTTTTTAAGTAGTGATAACAGCTTCTTAAAAATCATTCATACCTTGTTTTAAAGCATCAACTGCTTAATAATTTTTGCCATTTTGTCTCATTCCAAAATTTATGAGAGGGAAAAAGAAAACCTTTCGATGTTTAATCAGCAGTGGCTTTTCAATTTCGATGCTCCTTTGGTTTTCAATTACTAGCAGGTTCTTAATGTTCATACTTCTTTGGATGTCAAGTAACAGCATTTTTTTAAAATTGATACTTTTACAGTTGTCAAAAATAGTGTTAACTACTTAATTTTTAATCAGTAGCTGATGATTCATTTGGTAGATGAAGTAGTAATGGGTATTCATTTGCTTCTCAAGTATCAGGTTCGTTAATGTTGATGATCATTTGGCTTTCAAACAATAGCACCTTCTATTGATATTGATTCTATTAATATTGATCCCTTCATTACTAAACATTGTTAACATTGTTGCATGTTTGCCTAACAATATCAACAAATTTTTTAAGAGTTGCTTCCTCAGTTACAACTTTATACTTCAGTTTATTATTTTGATCTGCTTCAGTAGCGTCTTAATTTTTGGGTTTATTATTTTCATCACCTTCAGTAATCACTGAATAAGTTTTTTTGGCAAGATCTTCTTCAGTAGCTTCTTAATAAGTGTTCTTATCTTGATCTTCTTTAGTAGCTTCTCAACAAGTTTTATTGTCTTGATCTTCTTTAGTAGCTTCTTAAAAAGTCTTATTATCTTGATCTTCTTCTGTAGCTTCTTAACAAAGTTTGTTATTTTCATCTTCTTTAGTAGCTTCTTATCAAACTTTTTTCTTTTCATCTTCTGTAGTAGCTTGTTAGTGATTGGAAAGGTTTACTCTTTCCTCAACAGTAGCAGTGTACTCTCTAATTATTTTTTCTCCACTATTCAAAAAGCAGTAGATTACTAAATAATTCTGGTTCTTTGGATCATTAATGCCTTGTTTTCAAGTACCAAAGTTTGTAATTTTTTCTCCTTTTGGTTTTTTGGTCTTGTAAGCAGTAGATTTGTCAAAAAGATGGTCGTTCAGTTACTAAACAGCAGCAACAGGAGAATTTTAATGATGTTTGATATTAAAGTCCCTAACAGAAGGGGAAAAAAACTACTGTTGTTGCTACTTAACAGTCGAATCATCATCATCATCATCATTATCATCATCATCATCATCATCATCAGGATCATCATAAGGAAGCAGCTATTGCTTAAGAACCAAATGACAAACACACAAACACAATTCAAAAACTGTTATACTGCTTAAAAACCTCAAGTACCATCATCATCATTCAATTAAAAAATCTCTCTTGCTACTTAACAGGCTCGAAAATAATTAAAAATACGATAAATTAAAAAAAAAATTATTCACCAATTTCTGATGAATATATGCTACATAAAAAGATGACTCTCGCGAGACGAGAAATTTTTGCGAAACGTATCGAATCATCGCTTCCCGGGTATTACCTCGAGGCTGATAATGAAAATGATCGCAGATGTATTAATTTTTAGTGCGCGCATTTATAAAAGAGAGAGAGAGAGAGAGAGAGAGTGGGGGAAGAAAGAATTTACATTTTAATTTGCATATTAAAACATAGCTATAGAGGCGATCACAGGAGGACCGGGCTTTGCGAAATATGATAGTTGACTGCATATGTATACATATAGTCGTTGTATTACGGTTGTAAAGGTGAGTTACAAGACCGCAAGGCAACCCGATGGCCATGAAATCGTTCACGCATGCCGATCTTGAAATATGCACCCGTGGACCAAGAATTACCAACAACCAATAGATAACGTTGTCCCGATAATTCGAGGCATTCATTTATAAAACTAACATGCTCGCGCAACATTTGCCAATATTTGTCATTTTTGACCTATTAATAATAACAACGAATAAAGAGAACATTCCTTTTTTTTCCCCTATACGAAAATAACTTTTTTCTTTTTTGAATTCTTCTTTAGGCCCCGGGTAATACAGCTGTTGTTGAAACTTTGTTAATCCGGAGTTTTTGGGGTCATTGATTGGCACGAATCTAAAGGCAGATTTTCAAAAATTGTGACAAGAAAAAAAAATGTCGGATCCAATATGGCGGACATTTTTTTTGTTGTTAAAAATTGCTCAAATTCGATTGAAACTTGTTACACGGGAGTTTTCGGGGTCGCTGATTATGAATCCGAAGTCAGATTTCGAAAATTCAAAATGGCGGATCCAATATGGCAGACGAAAAAATTAAAAATTGCTCAAATTCGATTGAAAATTGTTACTCGTGTTTTCGGGGTCGCTGATTATGAATCCGAAGTCAGATTTCGAAAATCCAAAATGGCGGATCCAATATGGCGAACGAAAAAAATTAAAAATTGATCAAATTCACTTAAAATTTGTCAATCGGGGGTTTTTGGGGTCGCTGATTACGAATTTGAAGTTAAATTTCGAAAATTCAAAATGGCGGTTCCAATATGGCGAACATTTTTTTTAATTGCGCAAATTCGATTGAAACTTGTCACTCGGGGATTTTCGGGGTCGCTGATTACGAATATGAAGTCAGATTTCGAAAATCCAAAATGGCGGATCCAATATGGCGGACGTAAAAATTAAAAATTGCTCAAATTCGATTGAAAATTGTTACCCGGGGGTTTTTGGGGTCGCTGATTACGAATCCGAAGTCAGATTTCGAAAATTGAAAATGTCGGGTCCAATATGGCGGACATTTTTTTAAATTGCTCAAATTCGATTGAAACTTGTCACTCGGGGATTTTCGGGGTCGCTGATTACGAATATGAAGTCAGATTTTGAAAATTCATAATGGTTGACTTCCAAAAACTTTCGAATAACAAGTTTCAAGCAAATTTGAATAGATTTTAAGGAATAGAAAAAAAGAAAAAAAAAAGAAAAGGAAAGAAAAGGAAAAAAGAAAAGAAAAGGAAAAAGAAAAGAAAGAAAAAAGCAAAAACGGGTAAAAAAGAAAGAGAAAAAGGCATAAGGGAAATAAAGAAAATTAAAAAATAGTAAATAAAGCAGAAAAAAGAGGAAAACACTAGATTAGGATAATCATATAGGCAGGCTAGGCGTTCATAGAGCAGCGAATTGCAAGAGAAGAGTGAAGAAGGCGATGAAGAAGAAGATGGTCTGAGGGGTGTGTATCTGTATAGATGGTGAAGAAACCATCGAAGAAAACACCTCTCTCTGTCTCTTTCTCTCTCTCTCTCTCTCTGTCTCTCTCTGTCTCTCTCTCTCTCTCTCTTTCGTTTCCCCATAGTTCTCCGTTATTATCGTTGTTTAAGCCGTTAATATTAATGGACGTAAAGCGCGTACGGCACACCAAGGTATATCTTCTATAATCCCGCCTCATCGCTATATACGTGTAATTGAATAAACGCGCAGCTGTGCGTATACGACCAGCAAACATACAAATACCATACACAAACATATATATATATATATATATATATATATATATATATATATATATATATCCAATCGTTATTTTTCTTTTTTTCTATTTTTACATTTTATGTACTTCGAATATAACGATATCTTATAATAATAATTGATAAAATCGTTTCTTCACGATTATAGATGTAAACTAAAATTGTACATTTTATCATTTAGAAAAAAAACAGAATAGGGCAATGGAATTTTTTGTGAAAAAAAAAGTTTTTTGTTACAAGATGAATTTTACTGAAAGCTTGCTGCAAGCTCTTTGTACGATAAGCATGGAAAGTGATTCTCGTGCAAGGTTAAAACTATGCTTAAAACTGGAAAAACTTAATGAAAGCTTGCAGCAGGATTGCATATGTCAGAAGTAAAATTTTTTAATACTAGCTTACGACTTTGCCAAAACTATATCTAATTATATTAAAATATATATCTAATTATATTTCAATATTAATCAACGATTAAAATTAGTTTAAGGCTAGTTTTAAATTAGTTTTAGACATTTTGAAAGTACTTTAAAAATAATTTTATAGATAAGAAGTAAAACAGTTTCGAATTGACATAAATCTATCACTCTTTAAATAGATAAAGTAGTTTTAATTTAATAGTTCGTAATTAGCCTGAAGCTAGTTTTAGGGTAAATTAAATTAATTTTCAATGCTAGCTTAGTACTAGTTTCATTCTAGTTAAAACGTAGTTTAATACTAGCTTTAAACCAGTCTCCTAATAATGTTTTTTTAACCTAGTTTAGTAATAGTTTATTTCTAGTTTAGATCTAGTTCAATACTAATTAGCAGCTATTTTAATACGAAGATAGTTTCAAGCTAGTTAAGTACAAGTTAGGTTCTAGTTTAAACATAGTATAAATCTAGTTTAAACAGAGTTTAAATCTATTTTGACCATAGTTTAAATCTTGTTTAAACAGAGTTTAAATCTAGTTTAAATATAGTTTAAATCTAGTTTCATATTAGTTTTCAAATAGGTTAATTGTAGTTTAATATTAGTTTAAATATAGTTTAAATCTAGTTTAAACATAGTTTCAATCTATTTTAAATCTAGTTTAAACATAGTTTAAATCTAGTTTAATACAAGTTTAAACCTAGTAAAATAATAGTTTAAACCTAGTAAAATAATAGTTTAAACCTAGTAAAATAATAGTTTAAACCTAGTAAAATAATAGTTTAAACCTAGTAAAATACTAGTTTAAATCTAGATAAATA
This sequence comes from Leptopilina drosophilae, assembly GCA_032873175.1. Taxonomy (NCBI): domain Eukaryota; kingdom Metazoa; phylum Arthropoda; class Insecta; order Hymenoptera; family Figitidae; genus Leptopilina; species Leptopilina drosophilae. Next base: position 8,027,413 of record CM065486.1, read on the forward strand.
CTAGTTTACATTTGGTTTATTACTAGTTTAAACAGAGTTTAAATCTAGTTTAATATTAGTTCAAAAATATGTTAATTCTAGTTTAATATTAGTTTAAACATAGTTTAAATCTAGTTTTAATATAGTTTAAATCCAGTTTATACATAGTTTAAAGCTAGTTTAAATATAGTTTAAATCTAGTTTATACATAGTTTAAATCTAGTTTAATACTAGTTATACCTAGTTTACTACTAGTTTAAACCTAGTCCAATAATAGTTTAAACCTACTAAAATACCAGTTTAAATCTAGTTTAATACTAGTTTACATCTGGTTTATTACTAGTTTAAACTTTAAATAGAGTTTAAATCTAGTTTAATATTAGTTTTAAAATAGGTTAATTCTAGTTTAATATTAGTTTTAAAATAGGTTAATTCTAGTTTAATATTAGTTTTAAAATAGGTTAATTCTAGTTTAATATTAGTTTAAACATAGTTTAAATCTAGTTTAAACCTAGTTTAAATCTAGTTTAAACCTAGTTTAAATCTAGTTTAAACATAGTTTAAATCTAGTTTAAACATACTTTAAATCTAGTTTGACACTAGTTTAAACCTAGTTTACTACTAGTTTAAACCTGGTACGAGAGTAGTTTAAAAGTAGTTTGAAACTAGTTTACTGATAAATAATGGCTAATTTGAGGCTATATTAAAACTAGTTTAAGGGTAGTTTAAGGTTGGATACAAATTGTTTTAATTAAAAGTTAGGCTACTTCAAAGCTACGTTTAAACTAGTGTTGAGCTAGATAAATATTAGTTTAATACTAGTTTTAGAATTGTTAAGGTAGTTTAACCTAGTTTTAAGCTAGTTTGAGAAAAACTTAAATTAAATTTGTAGTTCATTTAAATTTAACTTAGAGTTAGTTGAAAAAGTGTTTGAAAATAGTTTAAGATTAATTTAAACTAAATGACAGACAGGCAAGTTTAAAAATAGTTTAAAGTAGTTTAAGGCTAGTTTTAATCTAGTTTAGAGCGAATTTCAATCTAGTTTAAAGCTAATTTGAAACTAGTTTAGAGCGAATTTCAATCTAGTTTACAGCTAATTTGAAACTAGTTTTAAGCTAACTTGAAACTAGTTTTAAGCTAACTTGAAACTAGTTTTAAGCTAACTTGAAACTAGTTTTAAGCTAACTTGAAACTAGTTTTAAGCTAACATTAAACTAGTTTTAAGCTACCTTAAAACTAGTTTTAAGCTAACATGAAACTAGTTTAAACCTGGTATAAAAGTAGTTTAAAACTGGTTTAAAACTAGTTTGAAACTTGTTTACTGATACCGGAAAGCTAATTTAAGGTTACTTTAAAACTAGTTTAATTCTATTTTACAACTACTTTATTGCTACTTCATGTCTTATAAGAGGCTAAGTTAAAACTAGTTTTAGGCTAGTTTAAGGTTAGGTGCAAGCAATTATTTAGATAGTTACGATACTTTTAAACTAGTTTAAGGGTTGTTTACTCTTATGTTTAAGAAATTTTAAAGATAATAAAGGTAGTTTAAAACTAGTTTCAAGCTAGTTTAAAGTTAGGTCCAACAATTTTTAAGATTGTGATGGTACTTTTAAACTAGTTTAAGACTAGTTTAAAGTTAGGTTCAAGCAATTTGAAAGATACTTAAGGTAGTTAAAAACTAGTTTTTTGGCTTCCTCAAGCATGGTTCGAAACATATTTAAAACTAGTTAAGGCTAGTTTAAAATCAGTTAAAGGCCAATCTAGACTGGACTAAAACTAAGTTGAGTACAAGTTTAACGCTAATTTAAAATTACTTTGAGTCTTATATGGCTAGTCAAAGGCTAGATTAAGAGTACTTTAAGGCTTGTACAAGGCTAGTTTTTGGATAGTTTAAGGGTAGTTTAAGGCTAGTCTAAGGCTAGTTTTTGAATAATTTGAAGGTAGTTTAGGGCTAGTTTAAGGGTAGTTGAAGGCTAGTCTACGGCTAGTTTTCGAATAGTTTAAGGGTAGTGTAGGGCTAGTTTAAGGGTAGTTTAAGGCTAGTTTTCGGATAATTTAAAGGTAGTTTAGGGCTAGTTTAAGGGCAGTTGAAGACTAGTCTACGGCTAATTTCAGGATAGTTTAAGGGTAGTGTAGGTCTAGTTTAAGGGTAGTTTAAGGCTAGTTTTTGGATAGTTTAAGGCTAGTTTAAGGTTAGTTTAGGGCTAGTTTAGGGTTGAGTAAGTGAAAGTTTAAAACCAATTCAAGCCAGTTTATGACTAACTATATTTGTTTTTCAAACTAGTTTAAAGCCAGTTTATGTCTAGTTTATGATTTTTTTCCCTTTTAGAGTTAAAATGAAAGTGAAATCGTAAAATTAAAATTTTAATATAAATAACTGGTTATATTTGAACAAAAATTAATGTTTTTAAATAAGAAAAATTTTATTTTGTAAAAGAAAACAATTATGAAAACGAGAGAGAAAAGATAATAAAGAGGGTAAAAAAAGAGAGAGAGTAAAGAGAGTAGAGAGTGAGTGTAACAAGAGGGAAAAGGGAGAGAATATCTCGTTGATGACTGTATCGAAACGAAACTAGACGAAGATGAGAGATAGAATTGAGAGTGACTCTCTAAGCACTCCTCAGCTGGTTGCATTGAGATACTAGTTGCGTAGGTTCAACATAGAATGCCTGCATAAGGATATTATTCAGTAGCCCCACTTTTTTTTCCTGACTTCTTTTTTTTCTTTTCTTTCACTACTCAGCCGTATAGAAGCGGGCAAATCGCTCACGTGCGGGTGGTACTTGATCCTGTGTTCGGTTTCGCAGCAAAATAAATACAGCATCGATGGTTATCTCTCTCCCGCATTGCAAACATAACCTAGATACCAGAGAAGGGAAAGTAATCTCGCTTCACTTTAAATCAGCCTTAGAAGTTCAGCATTTTTTTTAATGCCTCCCTCTCCCTCTCTCTTTTTTCGTTTTTATTCTCTTTCTTTCTCTGTCTCACTTTTCACTATTTTCTCTCTTTTTTTTTTGATTTTATTTTTTTTTTCATTCTTTCGTTTCGTTGTTATTTTTTTCTTTCTGTCCCACTTTTCTCTATTTCCTCTCTCTTTTTTTGATTTTATTTTTTTCATTCGTCCTTTTCGTTGTTATTTTTTTCTTTCTGTCCCACTTTTCTCTATTTTCTCTCTCTCTCTCTCTCTCTCTCTCTCTTTTATTTTTATTCTTTTTCTTTCTCTTTGTCATTTTTTGTCTTTTTTTCGTTTTTCTCCGTCTTTTCGTTTTTATTCCCTTTCTGTCTCTCTTTTTTCATTTTTATGTTCTTTCTTTTTCTTTTTTTTTCTTTCTTTTTTATTTCCTCTTTCAGTTTTTCTGATCTATTTTCTCTTTTTTCTCTCTTTTTTCTTATTCTCATTCTCTTTCTTCCTCTATCTCACTTTTTTCTACTTTCTCTCTGCCTCTCTCTTATTTTTTACTAAAAATTAAAATTATAAAAATAAATAAAAAAAATAAAATAATAAAATAATAAAAATTTTAAAAATTATAATAAATAAATAAAATAGTAAAAATTAGAAAAATTATTAAACAATTTATTCGCCCTCTCTAGTACTAGTAAAATAAAGAAAACTAAAAAATAAAAAAATAAATAAAAATCGGTTTTTGTAAATGATTGCACATTATTTTTGTACACGCGAAATGATTGAATATATATTTCTTAGCGCTGGAACTTTAATGCGGGGCAGTCGCATTAATGCCAAGGCGTATTTAAATGGATAATAAAGTTAAACGACAAAGTAATAAATACTAATGAGTATTATTTTTCATCTAATATATAATGTATATTTCTTTTTTTTTTGTAATTTAATTTCATTCTCGGCATAATCGAAATAACGGGGAGATTAATAAATTATTTCTATATAGACAAATTATTATTAATTTGGAGAAAAAAAAATTTTAGTAATTAATAATTTTTTTTTTAAAAAAGCGAATATGCAGTCATAGGGTTGGATCACCTTTTAAAATGTGTTTATAACTTTTTCTATACAAATGGCATTAAGAATCTAACTCTCACTTCGTTTTCCTTATAATAATAAGAAAAAATTTTTTCCAATTATTTTCAAAAAATATTTGAAATCTAATGATTGTCAAAAAATATTCGAAATTCAATTATTGTGAGAAAATATTCCAAATTCAATTATTGTGAAAAAATATTCGAAATTCAATTATTGAGAAAAATATTCGAAATTCAATTATTGTTAAAAATATTCGAAATTCAATTATTGTCAAAAAATATTCCAAATTCAATTATTATGAAAAATATTCCAAATTCAATTATTGTGAAAAAATATTCGAAATTGAATTTTTGTCAAAAAATATTCGAAATTCAATTATTGTGAAAAAATATTCGAAATTCAATTATTGTGAAAAAATATTCCAAATTCAATTATTATGAAAAATATTCCAAATTGAATTATTGTGAAAAAATATTCGAAATTGAATTATTGTGAAAAAATATTCGAAATTTAATAATTGTCAAAAAATATTCGAAATTCAATTATTGTGAAAAAATATTCCAAATTCAATTATTGTCAAAAAATATTCGAAATTCAATTATTGTCAAAAAATATTCCCAATTCAATTATTTTCAAATAATATTTGAAATTAAATTATTATAAAAAAATATTCGAAATTCAATTAGTTTAAATATCAAATATTTTCAAAAAATTTCGCAAAAGAATTGAAGTATTTAAAAAATTCAATAAAATCATCCTAAATTCAATTATTTTCATAAATAATAAAATTTTCACAGAAATTCAATTAATTTAAAATTGAATTTAAAAAAAACAATTATTTATCAAAATTTTTATAAAATTCTTCGAAATAATTCAATTTCTTTAACTAACAATAACATTTTTTATGGCAATTCAATTATTTTCAAAAAATATTCGAATATCAATTTATTTTTAAATAATATTCGAAATTCAATTATTTTCAAAAAATATTCGAATGTCAATTTATTTTTAAATAATATTCGAAATTCAATTATTTTCAAAAAATATTCGAATATCAATTTATTTTAAAATAATATTCGAAATTCAATTATTTTCAAAAAATATTCAAATATCAATTTATTTTTAAATAATATTCGAAATTCAATTATTTTCAAAAAATATACGAATATTAATTTATTTTTAAATAATATTCGAAATTCAATTATTTCCAAAAAAATTTGCAACGGAATTGATGTATTTTAAAAATATAATAAAATTTATCCGAAATTCAATGATTTTCATAAATAATAAAATTTCCACAGAAATTCAATTAATTTAAAATTGAATTTTCGAAAAAAATCAATTATTTAACAAAATTTGTATAAATAATTCAATTACTTTAACTAACAATTAATAATATTAATAATAATAATAATAATAATAATAATAATAATAATAATAATAATAATAATAATAATAATAATTAATAATTAATAATTAAAAAAATAATACATTTTTTATGGAAATT